>CM074284.1:18827376-19174876 GCA_037194245.1 Opsariichthys bidens | reverse complement strand
GATCATCTCTTCATACTAGTTCATTTATAGCATCAAATAAACATGAATGAACATCAGAAGGAATGTTGTTTGAAGCGTGGAAAGACGGGAGTACACACGATTTTTCAAGTTCAAGCTCACCAGCGTTAATCTACTAACTGACTGCTTTGTCAGACAAAATGGCGGATTCGGGGTTAAGATTGGTCAGATCGCCTGTCAATCTCCACAGGAATTGTTATTGGCAGGAAATCCAAACATTTGTATATTATTCATCGACCCCCAAATATGGCTTATCACTTGAAACACTTAAGTAGTAGCAACTTTACAAGTCGCTCGCACTAATCTTAGCCTAATCCTAGATAAATGTGCGCTATTATTAGATGCATATCCATGCTTGTGTGGAGAATGCGCTTATTGCATGACAGGGAGGTGCCAGTGCGATCACTTCTGCATTTTAAAATAATCCGTCATTTTAGTCATACAGCAAAGAGTAATGAAAACTGTATAGGGTCTATTTTTATTTCTGTAAACTCACAATAACAGCAAAATGTTGTGCATCTGGGTCTTTGCAAAGGGTCACTTCAAATGGAAAATAACTATTCTCAGATTATGTAATCTGTATGAAACATGCACCACTGTGGAGATGATGAGTCAGCATTGTTGTGCATCTGAAAAAACAGAAAACAAATTTTTAAAATATAAAAATTTGTCGCCTTCTGTTTTTTTTTTTTCACGACACACTCACATAATCATTACTTTTGCCAGTGCACTGTGGAAAGATTTATGCGCTGATTAGGCTAAGACATAGCCACATATATATATGTGCATGCAACTAAATGCTGGTTATTATGATTCATGGCTTATTAATGTAAACGTGATTAGTCCACTAATGGCTTAAATAAACGACTACTAGTTGAATATAAAAATCTGTGGTCAGGGGCAGCCCTAATTAAGATATATATATATATATATATATATATGTATGAGGAGAAATAACCACCATTCAAAAGTTTGGGGTAAGATTTTTTTTTTTTTTTACAAAAACTGTACAGAAAAGAGTGCACAGCAGCTTTAGAAAGTCATTACTGATTGTGTTTCAGTTTCACTATTGTGACAGCAAAGAACAAAAGATGGGGAAAAGCTTCCCATAATCTATTGTTAAAAACAAGGAGCCACACAGCAGTCATGTCATCTCCACAGATGAAGTCTTGTCATCGTCACTGGCTGGAAAATATACTAGTAGAGGTGAAGTCAAGACTAATGTTACTGAGGTAAATTTAGGCACACACATTTATAACTCCTCTTGGCTCCTGAAATAGCCTTTATAAAAGAAACCTAGAAATAGGCCCTCTGAATAATGACGTCTCTTTCTCTGCTTTGCTTAGTTTTTATACAGAAATTGGATCTCAATGTTAACGTATGGTCCCTGTGTCAAAACTGCTAAATAATGCATTTAATAAAATATACCTCAGCTCTTTAAGGACGATAATGGATGTACCTCCACCTTAAAGGCCGTAACGGTTATCCTGCAGGACAGAGTCATTGTCCTTAAGTACATACAGCTTTCGTAATTCGAAAAAACCTCAAAATAGAGGTAGCGAGAATAAAGCCACCATACATTCAGTCCTCGCCACATCTCGTAATTACATGGCAAAACAACTCGACACACGACAAACATTCATTGTTTGTAAAATGCAATACTGTCAATGGCCAGCTTGGGGTTAGAAAAATCTGTCTCCGTGCTAAACTTCTTGGTCACACTAAACCACACAAAAAGACAGAGTGCACGTGGTCAAGGATGAATAAAAACCTTTGTGAAAACACATTTTTATGTTGTGCATCTATGTGTGTGTGTGTGTCTGTGCCTAAGTGTGTGTTGGGGTGCAAGCATTTATTTATTTCTTTTCCGCCTTAAAAACAGATGGTTCCTTGTGCTGAACGGAAGTTGTGTTAACTCGGTTGGCTCGTGATTGGTGGCTGCCGTCCAACGGCAACACGGGTATCGGGGAGGGGTGTTAGTAGAAGTGCAGTTTGCCTACTTCAGATGTGCTGTGAACAGAACAGAAGGAAGTGGTACATACTGTTGCGCCGTGCTCCTCATGTCTTAGCGATGCAGCACGGGCCACCATGGGCAACAACCCTCCAGTGCTCTTGTGAGTCCAGACATATGTAACTGTGTAAACACTGCGTTGGAAGAAAAGCTGGTGTTGTCAGCGTCTTGTAGCGAAAGTCAGCCAAAGAGCTCATCGTTAAGTCCTGCTGGGAAGAACATAGGGTGTTTATTTATTGTGCGCTCCAGACCAGTTGTGCCTCTCTGTGGTTTATTAGGCTAATATTTCAAGTATATACAAGTATATAAGTGATGTAACAATGTGGTAATGAGTAAAAGCAGTAAAGTTTTACTAGGGCTTATGTCCTCGTTTTTCTCTTACAGGAAAGCAGACCAAAAATATAGCACTTAGGGGTATGTGCAAATTTTTGTCTAATTAAACGCTCTCGAATAAGAATGTCGAATTCTGACTAGTAATAGAAATAACTGCAATAAATTACGGATATATATATTAGTGTTGTCACGATACTGGAATTTCTAACGATACCTTGAAAAATATCGATAATCGAGAGCATGGTTGAATAGTGCTTATATTGCATATACCACCACATAGACAATTTTATTATCATCTCATAATTTTTTGATAGTTTAGGTAATTTTGCAGCAATAGCTTTCACACAGCACAGGGAGGCTTCATTTGAAACAGAACTAAATTTACAAAAAAGACAAGTGAACAGTTGTTAATAAAATAAAAACAAATAAAACAAGTTGCGAATGATAGCACAAATTAAATAAAAATGCCTTTAAGTTTTTCAGTAGGCTAGTATTCAGGTAAGAAACATTACAGGAATTAAATGTAAAAAAAAAAAAATTTCAGCATCATTTCAGTGTCACATGATCCTTCAGAAATCATTCTCTAATGCGCTGATTTGCTGTTCAAGAAATATTACAAATCGCAAACTTTTGAACAGTAGTGTAGACACCGGTAGGACCTGTTGCTTTGTGCGATTTACAAGACATTTTCATGTTCCTTTCCATCCCTAGAGCAGCAAATAACTTCACGATATCCTAAATATAAAATCACGTATGTTAGAAGCTGGGAGGAAATCAAAGCAAACCATCAAAAACATTATTTTTGTCATTATGTAAAATAGCCATACCCTTAATCTTTTAGACATATGTAAACAATGCTAACAACAGCATTATGTTTTCAATTTTCCGCTGCTCTGCGCACGAGATTTGAAATCATTTATCTCGGATTCAAAACAATGGGATCCCTCCATATGGTTTTATTTGTGTGCATCTGGCTCAGCAAGCAGCATACAGTTACCATCCTATATTTCCAGCTTTATTCGCACCTAGCAATGAAAGCCGAATGTGAAAATTGAAGGCAGAAGGATCGTGTGACAGGATTAATTAGACAAGGCCAAGTGAAGTCACACTCTTCATGGCAACACACTTGAACCTTCAATTACGCACTGCACAAAGCAATTAAAAGCCTCCCTTTCTTGCTCTGTCCTATGGAGTCTACCTGTTACTGCTGTTTGCTTTCTCTGTAGGGTCCCCCCGGGGCACCAGGCAGACTCCAGGTCCAATCCGCAGGTCCGTAATTAGAATTGATCAATTGTTGTCGGGAGGTGAAATGACTTGGTTGTTTTAGCCAGAGCTCAATTTGAGGTGTCCATTTTTAACGGGTTATTTATATGGTAGGTGGTTAGGAAAAAAAAAAGACAAGAGGGAGGTAGAGAGATGAAGAGACGAGCTGGAAGAACAGATCTGGAGAGAGAAGACTATTTGGCAATTTCTAATCGCTGATAGATCTTGGCTTCTTCCTTTTCGTTGTTTCTGGAGTCATTGGGTAGCTGGATGACCTCGGGATGGAATTGACCAATTTTAACACACTTTCAGTCAAAAATGTTCAATTTCTCCCTCTGAAATGATTTACATTTGCCATGAGCAATTTGAGTGTAACAATTTTTGTGCAGAGGTTACACTCTCAGATAAATGGATTTTTGCTGCATAGTCATTTTTTTTTTATTAGTTAATGCAACACAATTCTTGAAACATTTCTGCGTAAAACAAATAAATTTTGTGCTAACTGAAGCGGACTGAAATTTGTAAAACAGAAGTTTACCTAATCAATCTTAGTTGTGTTGACATGAACACATTTTGTAGGCCTGTATTGTTGTTGTTCGCTCCTTTGTTAGCCATGATTTAAATTTCCATTAAAAAAAAAAAAGTCAAGCAAAAAAATAAACATGACAAAATGAACTGGCTAGAACAAACCTGTTAAATACATTAATTATTGCCGTCAATTGATTTAAAAATGTTTTAACTAATCACATTTTTTCTGTGATTAATTGCAATTAATTGCACCTAACATTAAAGTTTTAATACATTTTTATATTGCAATAATTTCACATTTAATCTCCAAATTAGAGTAACAAAATAAAGACAGTATATTTTAAATATTTGATGGAACAGGTAGGAAGTATACAGAAATTGAATAAAGTTATCAAACAATTCAGTCTTCACTGCATAAATTATAAATTAAATATAGATTAATCCTTATTATAAAACTTATTCAGTCTTTATTTTTCTTTTGTTTGATTAACATTAATGACAAACTGCTGGTTTATTAGGCTGCTGTCACTTTAAGAGCTGACACACATGACGTGGATCTGACGCGCATCTCGTTTCCTCACAATTCTTTACGTTCATTTAAGGCTTACAAGGATACTCGACAAAACTGGCATTTTGGCATAATTTTGTGTGTTTTCATCTGTTCAAGAGAACTATGCAGCCTGCGTGTGTGCATGAGTTGCGTGCGCCACTACCGTTCTCTTTTGCGTCTTATCGCGCTTGAATGGTTACTCATGCAAATAGCAGAGTGATCATATAATATAACACTGGCTAAAGGATGACGGAAAATTGACCCTTCGCAAAACCCGCCCCCTGCTGATATGTCCGACAAGCCATGCTCTCTCACACCACTCATCGTGTTCTCCCGCAGTGAAAAATTCATCCCGGAGCAAAGAGGACACTGACAACTTATGAAACAGTTTCATATTTAAAATACTGTCATTTTTTTTAAAGCAGTTTAAACACTAAATACCATACAGTGGCTCCATAATGTGTCGTGACAGATCGCTGTAGCTCCTTCAAACGGCTCGTGAACCGATCATCTCTTCACACTAGTTCATTTATAGCATCAAATAAACATGAATGAACATCAGAGGGAATGTTGTTTCAACCGCGGAAAGACGTGAGAACCCAATATTTCGAGTTAAACAATTTTAGTTTTGATTGTCGTAGGTCGACACCTTTTAATATTGCTCTCTTAACTTTGTTAAAAAGTGGGACAACACCAGTACTGTAAGCACCAGCTAGTCCCAAAAAGTTAAAGAGGTCTTCTAAACAACATCAAAAACCCATCACTATCTGAAAATCACAGAAGAAACAGCAATAAACAGGCTCATGGGTAGATGGCCAAAGCCACACTGCACTTCCAGGAAAACATCTCTTACATTATAAAGCCATATCTGCTGTATGGCAACGGCCATACTGCACTTCCCAGAAAGCGCTCAATTACAGTATAATGCTGTATCTGCTCTAACAGAGAGTATCATTAATCTCATAATGATCTGACTGGGGTGGTTGACGCGGAGCGTATATTTCTCTCCAGCACACAGGCGGTCCTTTCACATGGATCACCCTGCTTTGCTCTGTTCCAGCCTCTGGGACATCACCTCTTGGCACTGCTTGTATTTATACGGGACATTTGATTGATTTAGATTTATTTGACCATTCTTCCTCAGTCACGCAGTCCCTCAGCCGTCAGTAAACGTGGTGTTAGGCCACAACATTGTTTTCTATATGACAGGCGCTGAGCTGAGACTTTGTTTCTCTCTCTCTACCTAGTGTTCTTGTCCTTAAGCGATCTTTAGCCTGAAGCTGTTTGCGAAACTCAACCCACAACAAACAGAATGCTGCACAGAAAGATCTGCCTCACTTCCTTAAAGCTGTTGTGTCTCCTGTGGTTTCATCAGTTCTGGAGCTCTAGCCAAATCCTCCAAATTTCAGACTGAGATGCTGTTTGCACTGTTTCCCATTTACAGTCCAGATTTTCCGTTTGTTTTTGTTTGCAATTCCATCAGGACGCGTTGAACGTAATTACAAAATGCCATCTTACCAAATAAGATTTTTATGGTACCAACAAACTGTTCATCATACAAAAGTAAACAAAAAAGTCCTTAAAATCAAATCACGGCCCAAAAATATTCAAAATTATGAACATGATATACGCTAAATAAAAAAGCAAAATTGACCATTTTGCAAACGCATAAACCACGAAAGTGGTCACATTAGCAAAATTTTGCAAGCAACATGAGTATGTTGTCTATTGTAAACAGTGAATTGATATATGACGCACAGCTCACAAAAAGTCACTTTCAAACCAAGCAGTTTTCTGTAGGTCAACATGGCCGAATTCATGTGAAAACGTGAGAAATCATCCTCATGCGTAATTCTCGATCACATGAAATCCTATTGAAATGACTGCCTGCGAAAACTCGACCAAATGGGCACACCTTCACACATGGATCAAACACTGCGCTAAATATTATAGCAGTATTAGCCTCTTTAACAAGTTAAAAGTAAATGTGTCAAAATAGCATAGATGCATAGCTTTTGAAATACACAACAAAAGATATGCATTTCTCCCTCACAGCAACTGTATTGATATGGTTGGATGCATTTTATTATTAGCATTTAGCAATAGCACAAAATAGTCTATTCATATCCCACTCGTGGCACTTTTAAAAGACCTCCAACCTATCTCTGGGCAATAACCCACCAGTAAAAACAAAAAAACAACAGAAAACCCCACTTTGGGCCACTAGATAATATGTCTCACAGCATTTTCCAAGTCCACTTGAATATGCTAAACACAAATGTTGTATGCTAATATTCATGAGGACGTAACAACCACACTTAGCATTTCTTCTAGCCAGTAGCTATAAAACTACATCCTGAAAGCATTTAATTCCCAAAATGCACACTCATTTCATGGGACCATGTACGTATCCTCTTTAGACTGAAGAATTCAGATGTCTCGGGCCCAGCCTCCATGATGAGGCCCCGGGTAACAAAGTTAGTCTTGTTTGAAAAACAGACTCTAGCTTGAGCAATACTTGCTTTAATTCTCATTGAGGCAGCAAATTGACAGACCTCCCTTAAGATCTTGACAGCTAATGAAGATTTAATGCCAGAATTATGATAGTTATAAACAAATGACTGATTCTTAGGGCAGATGATAAGCTATTAATTTAACCTTCTCTTCCTGTAATAATGCTGGACAGTCTGCCAGTTATTAGATCATAATTAGCTTGTGCAATTTGCATGGAACCAGAGAAGCATGTAGCCAGGCTGTTGTGTCTCAATATTTCTCCAGGGCTCTGTAGTAAAATGTGCTCATATATCATGATCTGTTAAAAACCGTATGGCCCAAAAAAGCAATAGTTGTGGTTGTGCTGGTCTGTGTTGAACTAGATGGTTGAGAAATGATAAAACGCTGATTAAGCGTGTTTGCGCGCTCATGTATCTCTGGGTGAGCGCGTGTACTGTAGCTCTCCAAGTGGCAGCCGGCCATATGGAAGCATGCTGAAATGAACTGGCCAGCACTTTGTTGTGACAATATGGCCAAGCAAACATCAAAGTTTACACTAACGCTCTGATTAACAGTGATTTTCTACATGATAAGTGCTTTTATTCTAACTAATTATTTTAGTTAGGAACAAATTTCATGGTTGTGTCCCCAACTGATCTGTTTCTCTTTGCTTGCGTGTTTGTTCATGAGAGTGATGTTGGTGCCAAAATGTTTCTGTGCGGCCCTGAGATTTCATTATTAATGCATATGAATGCTACTTGTATACATACAGACACATACAGGCATGTTTAGTTAACTAAAACAAAATGTTAAAAAAAAATGTAAAAAGGTGAAAAAAAACTAAAATACATTTTATGATTTTATAAGAATATTTCACCTCAAGGAAGAGTATATTTTTTATTTTTTTTTAAATTTAGGTGTATTTTTAAAAAGATAAAACATATTTTAATTTATATTTTAAAATGATCTAAATATAATATTATATTATTATTGAATATACAAACAGAAAGAAGAGGACTGTATTTTGCTTCCCTGTCTAGTCTATAGAAATGCCAATTTAAAAAAAAAAAAAAAAAAAAAAAAAAAAAGAAAAATTAAAATGCCCAGAAAACTAACCAACTAAAATTCATTTTCATGATCTAAAAAATTATTTGCATATTTTTGTGTGTTTTAACAAGAATTGTTTTGTGGTATTCCAATATTTGCATAAAGCACGGAACCAGAAACCTTTTCTCTAGCAAAGACTACAAATATGCTTTGATTCATAAAGTATTTTTTTCAATATAAAAATGCAGTCTCCTCGAGAAAACTAAAATGAAATATATAGTATAAAGAAATATTTTAACATAATAAGTGTGAAAATTAATTGAACATTGCAAATGAAACATATAAAATGAAATTCAGCTTTAAAATTCTAAACTAGAATAACTTTGGTACAGTGAAGCCAAAAGTATTCTGATACTTTTCTCAGAAATGCCACTTGGTTTGATATTTTAGTTATATTCTGTTATATTCTAAGTGTTATTTTTTTTTCAAATATTTTTAGGGCCACTGTATATAACTGATCTTTTTGTCTCAATGCATGTATGCTAACGAGTGTGAGCATATGTGAGTTTGTCCTGTGCCAGCGCTGTGCTAAGAATCTGCTCCCTCAGCGGTTTTCTCTCCTCTCTCTCTCTCTCTCACACACACACACACACACATCGGAGCGAGTCACACTCCTGGCACTCTCCCCCAGCGCCTCGCGGTTCTGCTCCAGGTTCTACCCGTCCACCAACCTATTAATAGGCAACATATTTACTTTTTGCGGTATGCGCTCGCTGTGGCATTCTCCAGTATCTTACCCTTCCACGGGAGCGAACAAGTGCACTTCTACAAGAGGAAGTCACCGCTGTGGCAGAGGTGTTGTGGCACCCAGGCGTGCCCGGCCCCCGTCTCCATCTCCTATGGGTGAGAAATGAGAAGCTGAGAACTCAGTACACACACTGGCATGTCATAGCCATGAGCCCCACTGTTTTGAACATGCCACTTCTTGTAATTAAATGCACTTGCTGTTTTTTTTTTCTTCCTGTCACAGCAGGAATTATACTATTGAAACTTTACCAAATATGGCTAATTATAAAGAAGATGTTACAGCACTTTATGAAACATAACAAGGTGATAATCCATCTTTGAAGCTGGAAGTGAACTTTATCACCAAGACTGCCTTACTGAACAACAGATTTGTAAACCAGGAAAGCAAGAGGTGATTAGTGTCAATACTAAATTTGGGGCGACAAAAACGAATTGAAGTTTTAAACTAATTACAGAATGCTAATAAAAAAAATAAAAAAAGTTGATGTGAAAATGAAAGCTTGAAGTTATCAGAATAACATTTAAAAGTGGAGTTACAGATCTGAAAAGTTAATATGGGGTCGGTAAGACTTTTTAATGTTTTTGAAAGTGTCTTATACTCACCCAGGCTGCATTTATTTGATCTATATTTACTATGAAATATCATCATTGCTCCAGTCTTCAGTCTCACATGATCCTTGAGAAATCATTGTAACATGCCGATTTGCTGCTCAAGAAACATTTCTTATTGTCATCAATGTTGGAAACAGTTGTGCTGCTCTTTTTGTGGAAATCGTGGCACATTCTTTCATTCGAGATTCTTTGAGTAGAAAGTTAAAAAAACAGTATTTGAAATCTAACTGAAATAGATATTTGTTACATTATCATTGTTTTTATTGTCAATTTTCTTGCTGAATAAAAGTATCAATTTAAAAAAAAAAAAATGCTTCTTTTAAATTCTCTCATTGTTTAATCACTTTCATATCATTCCAAACTTTCCCTCCATTGTTATTGTAAATCACTTGAAGATTTGTGTGTGTGAAAATTGTTCACACAACACATTTAAATAAACAGTTTGTTGCAAAATGATATTTTCAACTCTTTTGACGCAATATGAAAGCTTTTTGTTAGAAACAGACTGGAATTTAAGTTGTTATACACGGACAATCTTCCCTTCTCAAATCGATTCTCTAGAAATTATTGTGTTCCATGAATAAAACGGCATAAATGTATGGAAAGACATGAATGTGAGTAAAAAATGTCAAGTTTCATTTTGTGAAAATTGAACTATGTGTGAACTATTCATTGCATATTCATCTGCCAAACTGTTACAACGCATTTGTATGGCCAAGAAAGATACAATTGCAAAACTTTCCCACTCCTGCGAACATAATTCCTACGAGTGTTTTCTCTGCAGTGCAGAGAGTCATTGTTTAAAATAGCATTGGTGACAGCACTGAGCGCCGTGTCCTGTTGATTGGAGCGCTGATGGCCCACCGTTTGTCAGCGCTCTCTAAAGCCTCATCGGCAAACAGCAGGGCTCCCTGATTATTTAATTGCTTGTAAGAAGCTCATTAAGGCCTCCTATCCATCATAAGTTGTGCAGTGAGGAAGATCTGTGAGAGAGGAGAGAGAGGAAGATTAACACAGCCCACTCCAACCCTCGTCTAGACTGAGTTTTCTGCCTGAACATTTTACATGAAGCACTTATAGCATAACGTCTTCATAAGCGCGAATGTAATATTTCACTAATGTTTCATGTCTATATAAGTGCATATTTCAAATGTAAAGAAAACACGGTGACAGAGAGAAATAATGCTGGATTTCGAAGCGTGAGTTGGAAATGCTCAATGCATCTGGCCGATTTCCAGTCGTACAAGGGTGTCATTTGAATATTTTCTTTTACCCACAAATTTTAATTTGCATTGACCACAGTTTTAACTTCCTAAAATGGCTGACTGGAAATATGTAAATAATTTTATAAGTTTGCTCACAGGTGCTCATGCTTGGATTTGTGTGGGTCCCGACTAAAAAAGTTCTCGTGACGCCACTAGATAATGTGAGATGATATTTTAAAAAATGTACATATATAACACATTTTGTTTCCATGTCTAGGCTATAGAAATCCCAACTTGGACAAATCAATACAAATCTAAGGCATTTGAACCTTCGGTATATGGTGTAATGCATTTCACAAAGTTTAAACTTGCATGTAAACAGGTGCAGAATAAGCTCTGGATGCTTGGCATATTAATTGCCGATCATTTGCAAAACGGGGTGGAAAAAAAGTCTTTTGCCAAAAGCACGTCTTGCAAGCTTCCAGCTGGGATCGTCAGGGGCAGGCTTGTTGGCATCGTGGCAGCATATGTTTGGTGCCAAGAACACCAACGATTTGCATTTTCTTTATATCAATTTTACAAAGCCGAAATGCTCTCTCTTGTGTAAAAATGATCGGGATTTGAGTGTTGCAATTAATCACAAGTGAAATATATTTGCCGATGAAAAGCCCTAATTCTAGTCGAGATTTTTTTTTTTTTTTTTTTTTTGCCTATGAGAAAGAGAGAGCAATCAGTTACTTGCATTACATCTGCACTGAGCTCGCAGGCGCACTGTGATGAATGTGCCTTTAAGGCTGTATAGTTTGGCTTCATTTAGACTGGTTTGAAAGATAGAAAGAAAAATAGCACTGTGGTGTATGTGGGGTACTGCAAACACAATCAGTCATTCGTGGGGTAAGGCAAAAAAAAAAAAAATACAGTTCCTTTGTCTCGAAGACTAAAATGCATGTTTTCTCCTAAAGCCACAGCTGAATAGGCGATGGCAAAAGGCCACATTTTGACTATGAAACTTGAGTGCTGCCTAAAGAACTTTTGTGGTTTTGACGCAGAAATTTGTTCTGGAGCATCTCTGAATGAATTCAAAGGGCAGACATCATCCAAATTGCAGATTTTGTCGCTTTTTTATGTAGCATTTAAGTGGCAATCATCAAATGATTTTGAACATATATGTAAATTAACTGATCAGTCAATTGGAATGGTTTTCATACTTTTTGTAAAGCATTTATTTCAAGATAAAGTACACAATACTGTGTCAAAATGCACACAGCCTATGATGTGCCATTCAAATGGACTTTTCTGCTAGTTTTATGGTAAAAAAAAAACATTTGTCAGGAAAAGTTCTCACTTTTTCACCTCATACAGTTTCTTTTTAATTATCGCACAGTAAGTGAGCACATTAAATTCTAATTCAAAACCGAATGCATATAACAGAGTGTACATTCATTTTTTTTCCTTTGCAACCGTAAATGTTTAGCTTTCTGTGATGAACTCTACATTGTTGGTGAAAATCAGCAATTTTTTTGAAATTCTGCTAACTGGTAGCAAGATAATCTCTAGCTTGCATGGAGGAGCTTTGTATAAATTGTTTAAAATTTTTATAAAATCTCTCATCAGTCTTCATCATTATGTGTTTTATATATCGCAAACAGTTTGACTGACAGGCGATCTGACCAATCATAACCACAACTCCGCCATTTTGTCCGACAAAGCAGTCAGGGGAGTTAGTAGATTAACGTTGGTGAACTTGAACTTGAAAAATTGTGTGTCATCACGTCTTTCCGCGCTTGAAACAACATTCCTTCTGATGTTCATTCATGTTTATTTGATGCTATAAATGAACTAGTGTGAAGAGATGATCGATTCACGAGCCGCTTGAAGGAGCTACAGCGATCTGTCATTTATTGTTTAAACTTCTTTTAAAAATGATGATATTTTAAATATGAAACTGTTTCATAAGTTGTCAGTGTCCTCTTTGCTCCTGGGTGCAATTTTCACTGCATGAGAACATGATGTGTGGCGTGACAGTGCATGACTTGAGCAACAGTAACTAAAGGGAGGACGGGTCTTTGCAAAGCGTCCAACTATGTCAACAGAAAATAGTCTTTGTTGAGCCTTTTCGTTTTTAAGTTTTTTTGAGTGCTTAAGCTGTGATAGGGATTTTTGTCAATCAGAGATGGGGACTACACATTTTCATCTTCCATTCTGACAGCACATTCTACGAAGCGCCCTAAAATGATCCACGTTGATGAGAAAAACCCTCAAACTTCGCCGAAGGTTCAGCGCTGAAGTTCAGAGTTTGTCTAATTAAGCACATTGTTTGCAATGGGCCGTATAACGTCTCAACTGAACTCCCAAGGTGACATGAAGATACACTAACAATAGACAATAATTAATGTCCCTAAAAAGAAAAACTTTAAATAATGACCCACAACTCAACACTCAACTTTTTCCCCTTACACCTTGCGTTTTCAAGTTTAGTGGGCAAAATCGAGAGCGTTTTTTCTTCATCTTCTTCTTAGGATAATGATTTACAAAATGCCTCTCATCAAAGAATTCATTAACAAAGAACATTAATTAAAAAATAAATGAGTAAACATCAATATCAAAACCTCAGCACTGTGGAAGTGAATACATTATGTGTGGTAATGATGTTTGAAAGGGATCCTAACACCTCAGTGGGACTCTTTTAAACCCCTTACCTCTCAGGCAGTTGCTTATTTTGCAATCCTTTGTTGTTAAACAACAAAGAGAATGGGCTCTCATAATGTTATATTAATCAGCGGATTAATATTTCAATTTGATTTTCTTTATAGTTGAGGTGCTGTTGGCATTTCCATTTTCCCTCCATATGTGCAGCGGTGTTAAGTAGTATCATTACCATTTCTACCTGGGGGTTCTGGAGATAACAGGCAGCAGTGATAGCTCTATTCGACGCAGCGAGAGCAGCGCTGGGTAGCACCTCATGCATTTTTAACGGCGCTGTTTGCTGCCGCTCTGCTGCCATTCTTTTATAACGCGCCGCACAAACAGCTGAGTCACAGACTTTGTGCTTTGCGCAACATCTAATTGGAACCGAGAGCCTCGATAAAGACGCTGGGCCTCCACGCTTAATCTATGACAACCAACGCATATTAAGATAGACGATCAAAACCAGGGAAACGCACCACAACAATAAGAATATTTACCAATGTGACGTTGACGTTAAAGGTATAGTTCGGCCAAAAATGAATCATCATTTACTCACTCTCAGGTCTATAACAGAAAGTCCATGCTGGACTCTTCCCTATTGAACAACGCATAGATTTAAGGCAGGATTTTCAGTGAATAATGACATGAATTTCTCAAAAGCTATTGTTTCATATGGCTTTGCAAAACTGCTTTTATCAGCCTTTTTTTGGAGCTTGATAGTTCTAGTCCTATTCACTTTCATTGCATGAAAAATAGCAGCTCAAGCATTTTGCTAAACATATTATTTGATAAGCAATACGTTTCTGCCACATAATAAAAAACCTAAATTACGTAACTGCGACTTTTTAATCGTAGTCTTTTTTCCTTGCAACTGCGAGTTTAGATGTAAACTCAGAATTACTACATAAAACTTGGGAAATGAAAGAAATAAAGTCCGAATTGTGAGAGAAAATATCGAGAAAAAAGTCATAATTGCTAGATATAAAGTCGCAATTGCTATTTTAACTATTTAATTTTCTTAATCCGTGGTGGAAACAAGCTTCCATAGGTTTGCAATTACATAAATGACAACAATGATTGTTTTTGGTTGATCTATTTCTTTAAAAGGTTTCATAAATTATCTCAGAGACTGCTGAGTCGCAATGGCATACCCGTTTGCTTTTCAGTGTTATACACATCAATAGAACTGTTATAATATCAAGGTATTGTTAAAAGTGGTGTCCTAGTTGTACTCAATACAAATATGGTATTAATTTATGGTGTTTTTCCCATTATCCTGGGAGTTCAGGAGTCAGTTGGTTCTCAATCAAACTGGTGGCTAATTAGACAGAACTCCTCTCAGGTAACTCTCACGGCAATTACATAAGACTGCATTTCTCATAAACATCAGCCAGTTCAGAATAAAAATAGCATAATTGCAAAACACTTTTTTGACTGACAGCGTTTGATTGACAAGTCATTAGGTAATTGTTCACGACAGCTGATTACTCTATGACAAGTATTATTCAAATATCACAGCATCTCCCAGGAAACCAAAGCAAAGCAAGTTCTTGTCGGAATGCAAAGTGATACCTCTGTGTGACAAATATACGATTAGATTCATTACATGAAGTATTGACACAAGTGTGGAAATGATTTAACACTTTTTCCACAAATTACACAATGTGTAAATATTTTCCCTGTGGATTTACAGGGGTTTGAGTACAAATTCTGCCAATTTCAATGAAAAATAGACTCTAGAGAAATAAACTGTTAAGTCCTGAAATTAAATTTCCTTGAGCCTATAAATGTGGAGTATGTACACTTCCAGTCAAAAGTTTGGACACACTTGAACTATTTTTATGTTGCTCATGAACTTAAAATCCTTACGCTTAAATACTTTAAATTAGTTTTGAATATTCCTATCACTTCATAACATTAAGTTTGAACCACTGTAGTCACATGGACTATTTTAACAATGTCTTTACTACCTTTCTGGACCTTGAAAATTGCAATTCTGCTGTAGCCTATCAGAGGCCAGAAAGTAGTTGGATTTCATCAAAAATATCTTGATGAATGGAGGTCTTATGGGTGTGGAAGACATGAGGGTGAGTAATTCATGACAGAAACGTCATTTTTTTAGGTGACATAACCCTTTCAAGATTTTTTTAAATAATTAATAAAAAAAAAAAAACTAATAATAATAATAAAAACAAGGTCATCATACATTTAAAATCCTTAATATCAAATAAAATAACCATGGGCTAAAATCTATACATTTTTATAAGCTTTTAACACCCTCAAAAATAAGTATGACGACATTTCCATACTTCCTCTTGTTTTGATGACATTATTTATTTAGTAAATACAGAATGAGTAGGTGTACTTCAACTATATGTATAAAAATGATTTTGGTTGATATTTGGTGCATTGTGGCAGTTCAGTTTTGCAACCTTGAAAGTATTTTGCTTTCCATAATTGTAAACATTTTACAGTTCACAAACTGAAGGAGCCTAAAGGTACGTGACGTTTTAAAGGAAGACATTTCAAATGAATTATATTGATTACAACAGTCATATCAACAGAGGCACTAAGCTGAATTACGGAAAATGACAATGCACAGTTTCAGTTCTCCAAACAGCAGTTAGCACCTAATAAATGTTGTCAAATCAATTCAAATCAATCAATGAATCAGGGTCCACACAAATAATTAGCCTCCGGTGGGACAGTTAGTGCTCCATACTATCAGTGACCTGCAGCACACTTGCATACGGTTCACCCTTCAACAAACACACACACACACATTTACACACTGATAATGCACCCGTGATAAAGACCCATCAGGCTGAATTGCCCACAGCTGCAGGGCCCCTTGTTGCGCTGGCAGCATTGCCCCTGTCATCGAGAGCGTGCGCCTATCTGACCTGCTAATTTGGAGCATATGTAAGTGCTCTTAAAGTGCCGGGCCTTTTGACATGCCACAAACAGCAGCTGCCACAGCTGCCCTCCAGAAGCTTCATTTAATTCAATTACATCTCTGGGAGATATGTAAACGAGCCCATGCTCGGAAAGAGGGTGCAGCCGTTAGGGGGCTAAAACCCTCCCCGAGCAAATCCACCGCAGTCATTCACCCCGATGCTCGCCCGTATTTGCAACCACGCGCTCCCCACCCCCTCCGAAGTGTCAATGCCCAGGTGGCTTGATAGGCAAATGACTGGGTGAGGCGGTCGCACCAAACCCCCCTCAAAACGTCACCGGCACCTATGCAGAAGAGGCCTGACACCGAGGCCGGGGGGGGGGGGGGGGGGATGGGTGTTTGGATGCGGGTGGGGGGGGTTTAATCAGGGTCATGGCGTCTCCTATCACTCTGATCAGTGCGACTCAGCCCCCGGGCAGCCCTGCAATTAATGCAACTTTCAAGAGAAGAAGAGGGAGATGAATATCCACCATCTGGCAATTAGGGTTCACAGGGCTGAACAACCGATTGTGAGACAATTCTTCATGACACTAGCAAGAAACGGTGCTTGATACTGGCCTGAAGCCCACAAACGGCTTTTGAAAGTGGCGTCCTGTAAAAGCTGGGGCTATTGAAGCGCATCTCTCATTCTTTCAATAGAGGTTTGATCATGGTTCTTCTGTAGCATCTTTTTGGCTGCGTTCGGGGCACGGACCCCCTCCAGCTGTTGGCTGTGGTGGCGCGTGGCTGAAAGAAGCCCAGATCGCTGTGATCAAATTATCTCCCCCTCCTCACGGGGGCACAAAGGTTGTCAATGTGCTCTGCGTCGCATTTCAGCGGCTCATTGATGTTATGATTACTCATTTAACCAAACAATGAGTGCCAAGCAGCCCTCGTTGAATGCCCTCTCTCGTGAATAGAGAGAGCTGCTTGTTGAAAGATAGTGATTTAATAGGAGAACTGATTCTTTTCAGCTGTTTTTTCTCCTTCTCCTCCCCATGTATTGTGAAACACAAATGGAGGGAGAACAAATACAGTGATTAGCGAGACGATTAATCCCAATTATTTGAGTTGCAAATTCAAGACCTTTGGCAACACCAAAATGTGGAAAACAAGAGGTCTGGGCAAAGTCAAGAGTGGCAAAAAAAAAAAAAAAAAAAAAAAAAAACGAGAAAGCTTGAGGTCAGATGAAATAAAGCAGCGAAACCTAGAATTATTTTACAAAGACATTCCATTACAAAAAGAGACTTCAAATGATTTCTCACAGCCGAAAGCAGGTAACTGTACTGTCACTCCATGAGGAGATATAATTTTAACCTGACCTCAAGATGAAAGTCTTACAAAGTAATTAAATTCTTAAAAATTTAAAAATGTAAAAAAATATTTAAACGTTTAGTGACACAAAATGTGGAAAACAGGAGGTCAGGACAAATTCAAGAGCAGCTTTTAAAAAAATTATTTTTTTTTAAAAAAAACCCTGAGCTCAAGGTCAGACAAGCAGCATTACTTTAAATTCCATTCAAAATTTTTCAGTCAAAATTAAGAAACAGTACTGTCCATAAAGACGTAACATCTCGATTTTAAATCTCAGACTCTGAAAAAATTATTCTTAAAATTAAAAAAAAAAAAAAAAGTTTGACAAAACATTTTTGAAATTCAATGGAAGATCTGAGCATCAACATTAAATAAAATAAAGGCCAACCAGAATCCAGCATACTTCTTCAAGATTCAAATGTATTCTTGTTAAATGGTCACCTCCTCACCCTTAACCCAGGCCCAGGTCTGATCTGTTGACCTCGATCTTGCACTAATTGCCAACATGCCTTCAGCATCCCGCCGCTGTTGTGCTTCCCCATAAAGGGATAATTACACACTTTGAATTATTAAGCATCATTATCAAAACTCGCGCTTAACTTGTTTTGCTCTACTGTACGGTTCCTCTGATCTTCGGCAATCATTACTTATTAAAGGGACTGGATGCTTTTTCCCAGCTGGAATATGTAGAATCGTGGCTTAATAAAGCAGCTATACCGCAAGCCCTCGGATCTAAACTTCAGTTAAGCGACAAGAAAATATTAGGGTTACTCGCCGCCACTGCCGCCCTGAATAACGAGCAAAAGTCTAGTTATTGGTTCAACTGGAGTCATTAGCATAGTGGCAGATTAATTAAACTAGTATTTTGAATTGGATGTGTACTTAACGGAGAAGCCCAGTGTTTATAAAGTCTGTTTCTCCAGGGCTCGGGCGACAACGGGGGCTGCTGACGCGATCTCATGTGTATTCATTCATTTATCATGCCTTCAGAAGGAAAACGCTCCATGAAAAGTTTGACGGGTCTTATTTTTGAAACTTAATTTCTGAAAATTGTTGTAGAAGCTACTTTAAACTGCAAATTCAACAAGCTAGAAGAAATTTAACTAAAGTCAAACTACCCTTCTAAGTAGTTAACACTACAAGCTAGAAGTTAACTATTTATTCTTCTGACAAGATCTTTCTGGCACAAAAGAGTTTTTATGAATAACCTCAATTGTGTGATGCTGTCAGCTTAATTATCCAAAAATGACAAATAAAAGAGTCAAATCAGATGGACTCAAATAAATCAGACAATCAATTATTTGATTGAATCCACATAATATATATATATATATAAAAAAATCAATTATCCAATATGAGAGAAAAATTACACTTTAGAGCAGCAATTCAGTTTTTTTTTTTGTTTTTTTGGTCTACAAAAATGTATTTATTAAATATGATGAAATATACAAAATACTAATATCTATACATCTATCATAGCTCAACTTCTTACTATAATATAATTGGTTTCAAGCGTGCAGGAAAAATAACAACTTTACAAGGCCAAAACACTTTTCACACACTTTCCTCCTAATTGAATTATCGCTCTCATGATAAAAAATAGGTGGTAGGTGGTCTTGTCCAAATGGAAACCACATAACAACACTTGCGTATGTTTTTTTTAAAGCCCACAGGTGGTCATATGTGGATATATCTGGACCGTATGCTATAACAGACACCTGGGCCTAAATTTAGAAACACTGAAAATGCAAACACCTAGAAATCTGCCAGCATCAAAACCTGAAGAGAGAGGAGTCTATTTATGGCTCTTCTTGAGAGTTTTAACGGGAATAACACATTACAATACTCTTAAAAATGATGTTGTTTCTAAACACTTTTGTGTCTAGATAAGTACCGCACATTTCGTGTTGCCATTGTGTTGTTCCTCTGGACACAAACTGTTGAAATCTTTTACATACTAATGTGTAATAGTTACACAATGTGTCATGGTACTTTTGATCCAATCGAGCAAAACTTGTATGCAATAAAAATAAACTCACATGCAGTTAATATAGAATTAAAAATGCTAAAGTCAATTAAAATAAAGCAATTATTGTTTCTTGAGTGAAGAGTTCCTGAAGAGTTAACGGTTAATCAAGTTTGTATTTTGAATTTTTTTTTAAAAATGTTGTATTTGACAGCATCTTAAACAAGAGGTCGTCCCAATTTGCATACTTATACACTATTCTATCCCATTTTGTAGTATAAATAGTGCAAGTAGTGCGTTTACACAGAAAATTCCAAAAAGAAAAAGCGCGCTTTAAAAAATACACAGATGATGCACTTAATTAACCGAAAAAAATGAATGTGGAATGTTCATGGATTCAACTTGCGCAGCTTTAATTATGAAGTGGAGGGGCTATCAGACTCTGATGCTGAATCACTAAATAACCTTATAAAATTCATACCCTACACAACTGAGTACATAGTGCATAGTATATAAGTTCACAGCGTAGTGTAGGGGTTCCCCAAAACATTCCTCCCCAACACTGCGTGTTTTCCATGTCTCCTTAATCAAACACCTGATTCAGATCATCAGCTCATTAGTCGAGACTCCAAGACCTGAAATGGAGACAAAATGTGCAGAGTTGGGGGGGCTCCAGGAATGTGTTTGGGAACCCCAGGCATAGTGCATGTGGGATGCACTGGGCCTCTTCGGTCAGAACTCACCACAAAATTTTACATTTTGAAGTTTTAAATTGTTTTTGCTTCATCAGAATGGGATGACACTTGGTGCCTTTTGTTACATTAGCTATGTTACACACAAAACATCATTCGGACATGATTCGGATAGGTTAAAGGCCTTCCCTCCATTTTAATATGAAATTTTTCATTTATTGAAAATTTTATTGAAAAATAGCTCGTGAAAATTGTATAAATATTGCATAGTATCATAAAAGGCCCTCAAAATTCTAAATAATAATCAAAAAATATTGAACAAAAGTATATTACAAAGATTTTCCTGAGAAAAAAAACGTTAAGGAAACATTTCAAGGATTTGACTGCAAAGGATACTGCAAAGTGTCACCCAAAAATGATGAGGCTCAGAAGGCTAATGATTGTTATTCACATTTTTGAGTCCTTACCATACAAGTGATGGTGAGGGTCGATGAGATGAAACCTCTCGTGTATCTGCTTGTCACCATCAATAACTGATTCAGGGGTGTCTGCAAGAGCGAAAATAAAGACATTTGTTATTTGTACATGTGACGAGCAGGGCGGGCGCGAGAGCCGTGAGGGAACGGCGCGAGGCTGGTGATGCGAGAGATAATGAGCGTCAGCTGCGTGCTGCACCGGTCTCGTATCTCTCACAGAGGAGCTCCGGAAGCATAAAAGAGGAGCGACGATAATGAAGGACGAGAGAGGACCAGGCCTGGACTTTATTTTGGGTTTTATTATGGTTGTGTGGGCGGCAGTCGCCGTGAGGAACTGCCGCCCTTTTACTTTCGTTTTATTGTTTGTTTATTTTATTATTAAAGTCATGTTTAACGTTCGCCGGTTCCCGCCTCCTCCTTCCCGTTCTTACGACCTGTGTTACATTACACAACGAATGTAACAAGCAAACATTAGTTAGGAGGCCAAGAAAAAAGCGTCAGAAATTTTGTTAACCTCTTGTGCATTTTACACAGTACATGGCAACCGTGAACTCTTCAATGTTCATTTTCAATAAGAGATGCGGTAAACAGCATTGTGAAATTTCCTCATGCGAATTACGGCATGGCCACAACGCGTCATCGATTAATTGGAAGCTATTCCACTAAAATACTATTCCAATAAAGCTCCATAAAACTCGAAAAATAAGTTCACACTACCAAAATCGTGTAGCGTTGGCTCGATCGTTTACAGATTATCACAGAAGGCATTTTGAAAACCTCTAACACCAAATACAAACATTTTTCTTGCAAGCATCAAAGATATACACAGATGATAAAAAAAGTTGAAGCACGTCGTCAGAAGAAGAATAACGGCTCACAAAGTGACACAAGCAGTAATGTGATTGGATGATAATTAACATATATTGTGTTAATGCCATACTGTTGCATTTATTCTTTTTTAACACACATTTAACACAAAATGACACACAATGTGTTAAAATAGTCACAACCCAAAAATGTGTTGAGAATTAACACATCCTGTTTACCTTTACCAACCTGCTCAAGAGGATCCTTCATGAGAGCTCAGCATACAAACACAAGAAGCTGTTCAAGCACATCTGTCTGAACATGGCGTCATGGTTTTACAGGTTAGTGTGCCATCATTCAATCCTCTTTTTCCTGTGGCGTCACAGTAAAAAACAAAAAGTTTCCTATGTCATATAAGATGCTTTATAGAATTTTTCATGCCAGAAAAATGAATTAATATTACTGCGATAACATGTTCTTATTAATCAAACGAGCTTTTCTTAACCAGAACCCTTTTTTTTTTTTTTTTTTTTTACCAAAGGCTAACTTAAAACACAAAAGAGAAATGTTTAACTCAACCATTTTGGCTTTGGTAATTTATGACATTAGCAAAAAAATGCCTACATTTAAAAGACGTTAATTTTTATGATTAAAAGGTTAGTTCACCCACAAATGAAAATTCTGTCATTAAGTACCTCATGTCGTTCCACACCGTAAGATTTACATTTACATTTATTCATTTGGTAGACGCTTTTATCCCAGACTTACAAGTGAGGAAAACAAACTAGCGAGTCATCACGAAGAGGCAAATAGACAGAGGAAGTGCTCACAATACAAGTGAGAATACTTGATACTAGAATAGGCATGGAAAAGAAATGATAGAATTTTTTTCTCCTTTGGAAGATCTTCAGAACATAAATTAAGATATTTTTGATGAAATCCGAGAGGTATATGACTGACTCGGTAAGCACAGTGAAGGCTTCCATTTTTATGTCCGAATGCCTGCTCAATGACGAATAACGCTTGTGATGCTGACGCAGGAGTCAGCCAATAATGAGTCGGCATTCTGACAGAACTTGGAAGTGCTGAACGCATGAGAATGACACGAAAGAGAATTTATTGTTGAATAAAGTTCTTTTTGTTTTGTTTTTGCATACAAAAAGTATTCTCGTCGCTTCATAAAATTCAAGTGAACCACTGCAGTCACATAGATGGTTTTAATGACGTCTTTATTACCTTTCTGGACCTTGAAAGTGTTGATTATATTGCGGCCTATAGATGAATCTTATTTATACCTCTGACTTCATCAAATATCTTAGTTTGATGAAATTTGGGAATGCTAATGGCCAGCATGGTTTTCTGCAGCGATGCCATAGAAGAACCGTGTTTTCTAAGTGTAATGAATATTTTAAAGGGTTACTTTATCTTCGAAACACAAATAAAGATCTTTTTGATGAAATCTGAGCGCTTTCTGTCCCTCCATTGACAGCTATGGAACTGAAACTTTCAAAAAGTCCACAAAGGGATCGTAAAACTACTCCATAATTAACTAATCCATCCATTTATATTTATATGATGAACAGATTGAATTTAGACGTATATTCACATATAAACATTCATCAGCTCACACATCAGTTGTGGTAAACCGAAGCTCAAGCGTGTTTTCTTGACATGTGTGAGAACCAATGAGATTCAGGTTCGGTTGAGCTTCCTTTCATATTCACTGATCAATATTTATATGTGAATAAAAGCCTAAATCAAATCTGTTCATCATATAAAGCAATCGAGTCTCTTCAGAAAATTTGGACTAAACCACTCAATGGTCAGTTTTACGATCTCTTCATGAAGTTTTAGTTGCACAGCTATCAATGGAGGGACAGAAAGGTCTCAGATTTCATCAAAAAGATCTTCATTTGCATATTGAAGATAAAAAAAGGTATACTACACACTATAAAGAACGTTCTGTGCAAAGGAAAGCGTCAGTTGATGTTAAATGTTCTTCATAAATGCCAATGAAGAGCTTGTTTTTAAGAGTGTAGACCTTATTTGACCAGTATGCCTAATATTACATCTATAAAGAAAAGAATTCAGTGAACATGTTTGTAATCATGCATGTGAACCATGTTCTTGTGTTCTGAGCCACAGCAAAAGTAAAGGAGGCTGCTTGCCATAAACGTGCACCTTCGGCACAAACTCGTAGCCAAACTAAACACTGTGTTATCTTCAGCCAACACGTGTCAGCCCCCTCACCTGTAGATCAGCGCTTCCATGCGACAAGTTAAAAAAAAAAAAAAAAAAAGCACCACTTTGTCCCTCTATGTCCCTTCCCCTTAAGGAGCGGTGCGTGAGTCAGATTAAATAATCATTGGGACCGGGGTGCGTTTCACCTTGGGGACATATTGTCCCCTGTCAGAGGAACCTTCGGGGACAGAAGGCGGCTCGGCGGGGGAGCGTGGTGGGGAGCGCTCCGCTCTGATGAAATGGAGCTGGCTTAATGAAGGCATGGCCCGTGGCTTCCGCAGCTCTGCCATATGCTTCGCCAAATGCAAATGGCCCCCCAATTCAAACAACTTTTTCATCTTGATCTATGCAAATGTGTTTATAAATACGGGCTTATAAATATGGCATTTCACATTTTAAAGAGTGAACTAAAAACTTGGATACCCCCCTCCCACACTCGCTGAAAATGGCCGACGGATGTGGGGCGGATTAATGGCGTCCCGGGAGACGGGGATGGACACGTGAGTGCGTTCAAAAGAAATGACAATTCATTAATTACACTTCGCAGACACCATAGCTTGATATTTTTGTGCTACACTCACGTTAATTGCATTTTTGCATAGAATAAAGATCTAAAATGATTTAGACTACAATTTAATAACCTTTGTGACAACATGCCCCACTATATTTGATAGTGTTTTGTTTTTTTTCTTCTGGCCAACAATGATGGAAATCTTCAATAGCAAATTAGAGCCTATACGGTAATTGACAAAAGTGTGACAAGTGACCCATTTAATGATCAAGCTGCCTACCATTGCAACTTTTGTACAACTACGGAGCTTCAGTCCGATGCGCAGTGCCTGTGCTTGGTCTGATGGAGTTATTGTAACCTACAGGATCACAGTCAGCTCATTAGCCCGTGTGCTCCGGCGCTAATTTGGGGGGTTACGAACTGGATGTTAATTAATCACAAGGCTGGCAGAAAGCGATGGCCTAGCGTGCGGCTGTGAGCGTGCATATCAAGCAGGCTGCCGCGCGCCCGAACAAGTGTTGTTGTTTGTGCGGGGCGCGCGAGAGTGCGCGCGCTGCAAGCTGCGAAGTGTTATTTGTGTAGAGCCAGACAGACAGAGAGGAAAACAAATTGCAGGCTGAGATTATTTGCAAAGTTATCTCATGACATGTGGGCGGCCCTGTAATTATTTTAAAGGTTGTTGGTCACTTTTTGGTAGGCCTACCATTGTGTAGGCCAAAGAACAAGTTATATCAAAACACATTGTCTTTCAGTAAGCAGCATCAAATCAAGCAGTCACATATGTTTCAGCTATATATAGTTACACACACCACTTTCTGCTCGAGTCTGGATTATGGTAATGGACTACAGTTTTCACTTTTTTTTTTTTTTTTTTTTTGTCAATTGGCGTGACACTTCCTTTACATACGAGACGCAATGGCGCCATCTAGCGAAAGGAATTGTGCAGACGCACTACCATTGACCACACGTTTATTATTTCATGGTATATGTATCTGTAATAATATTATCATATTATTTTTTGGCATTATTCATCGATTTGATTTTTTTTTTTTAAATACAGTTGAAACAATTTGTCCTTAATAAATGATGGTAACAGTTGCAACAAACCCCTTTATTAGGCTATAAGTTATTTATTTATTTGTTTTTTGCATCTGGACAGTTTGGCAGTGACATAATTAGTGGTTGTTTATGAAAGGTAACCTACTAATAATTAAAAAAAAAAAAATTATAATAATTTTTAAATTGTGTGATAAAAGTGGAGAACACTATCAAAATTGATGAGGAATAAACTGTTTTCTTTTCCATTTAAGGTAAGGAAAATTATTTAAGTTATCTGTTCACAGTTTATTTCAGTGCACTAAGTCATTTGCAAACAAATTAAACCACATTTAAATTTAAATTAGGGTAAAAAGCTTATGGTCTTAAGAACGGAATAAAAATAAACGTGGTTTAATTGATAAGTATTCATCCTGCTGTGTTTTAACAACCTGAATTGAGTGAGGAAATCAATTATCGTGGGAAGTCACACTAAAGATGTTAACAATGTACACCTACTGTTCATTTCAAAATCCAGCAATGCTCAATTCATGACTACACAGTAAATATCACAGTCTCATAACTAAAATAGCAGTTGTTTGAAAGAGAGCGGGGGGAGCAAAAAATACAGGCGCTACAAAGATCAGGCCATATCAGCTGTAATGGGCGAAACTGACATCTGTGGTCACTTCACTTCTCAGATTCTTTTGGCGAGCTTTGGACAAAAGCATTGAGCTCATTGGCTTGAAAGTATTTGTATTTGGGACTAACTAGTTATAGCACAACACCAAGGTAAAAGCATCCCTGTTGTGCATGTTTATTTTCAGGAGAGGTACCTGGAAAAGCTTTTTGCATCAAGATAAATATGTACAAATCCTTGGGAACCTTTTGCGTCTCCCAAACAATAGGCCATTTAAAAACAAAGTGACAATAACGTAAGGCCAATTTTGTATTCACCAGGATTTTTCACTCCGTGAGAACATGATGTGTGGCATGAGAGCGGATGACTTGTCGGACATAGCAACAGTAACTAAAGGGTCTTTGCGAAGGGTCAACTGTCTCTCTTTGATTTCCTTTACTCTTGCAGTTTCCATCTCCTCCATCAAAATCCTTTAATGCAGTACATAAGTTAACAATAATTTTAAGAATGTAATGACAACTTATCACCAATAGAGGGCAATGGAGCTTTCAATAGCGACATATTTGTGTTGTGTATATAATTATGATTGTGTATGTGATTATATTTTAGATTCAGTCATATAATTCTTTTATTCATAACACATTACTGGAGAATAACAGTTAAAGAATTGGGAATAGACCCACGAAAGAAAGACTAATTGCAGATAAATAAAAAAAAATAGTGGATGGACAGGCTGCATTTCTTATAAAACAAGAAATGTGGTTGGTATAAATTGGTAAAAACTCCTATTTAAAGTTCTCTTTCTCTTTATGTTTTTGCATCTAGTTTGTGTACTACAGCTTTCACATGAAACTTTCCTTTGCGCTCTGCAAATATGATAAATAGCTTGCAGTGTTTCTCAACTATAAGCTGCTTTGGATAAAAGCATAATGTAAATGTAAGAATTCAGGGATCTGTTGAAACATTATATATGGCTCTTACATAAAAAGCTAACTTTGTTTAATTTAGCCTTGTTTTAAGGACGTGCTCTTTCTTTTACAGCTTAATGGAATAAACTGTCCATCATGAAGCTGCTTTTCTTTTTTGCATTCAGCAGCTGCATCCTGAATAGAAGCGACATATATTCTTGGTACTCAAAGGTAACTTTTATCTTTTATCCCAGCATGTGTATGCAACACAAATAACAATTAAATGTGTAATCTGGAATAGTACGAAAGGAGGACTAATGGCCGACAAAAACACTGCCTCAAGAGTACGACATGTTTTATATCCTAAAAAGAGTCTTTTGAAAGACAAACGTTGAAAGATAAAAGCCTCTTCTTTGTGAGGAGGCTGTAAATGTAGGTTTAGCTGTTATGCAGCAATGACGTTGACAGTCTAATCAGCCAAATTAAGAGGCAGAAGAAGCTGAGAGATGTAATCATTATTAGCATATAGCATAATTGCTGTGCTGTAGGGACTCTGCAGTAACTTTAATCCCTGGAGGACGTCACTGTGCACTGTTGAAGCTGGTGAAAATGTTTGCCCACGCTCATGGTTTCAAAGCGCACAGCGCTAATTACGTCCTGAACAAAATCAACATTTATTACACCAAAACTGCTCACTGTAAACAGGAGACTCAGGTCTCCAGGGGGTCTTTATCAAGGCTGAGGAAATGTGGTTATGTCTAGCTGCTGGTATGGTGCTCGGCAAACAGGCTTTACACTGTCTGAGATTCTGCAAGAACATGCATTTAATCGTTCAATTTAATTGTTGTTGTTTTTTACATTGCCAAAAACATTTTGATGCCACATTAAAGCTATGTCAATGCATATATGTGTTCACATGCAGCTAGTGACATGAACAACAACATTCCACTGCATTCTGTGGGAAAGTTTAAGCAGAAGAGATCCCACTTCAGAAAATATATGGAATTCTTAGTGTCACAAAGTAATGCCATATAATACATAAGCTGCTTAGAGTTATGTGCTTACTGACATGAGAGAAACAGACCTAGTCGTTGTCACATGCAAATCTATTTTTCCTGTACTTTTATTTTGTTTTATATTTTAACAGTTGTTAACGCATTAAGCATTGCGAACTAATAATTAACACATTTTATAGCATTGGTTAATGCTTCTTTATAAATATACCATTGTTCAGTGTTAGTTCATGTTCATAATGCAAGTAATGTCAGTCTATAAAATTTTAAAGGGTTAGTTCACCTAAAAACAAAATTTCGGTCATGAATTACTAACTGGTCTTTCCAAACCACTAAGATCTTCAGATGAGGTTTCAGCCCAAGAGGTTTCTGATAAAAAAAAACACAACAAAAATAGTGACTTTATTCAATCTCTTCTCTTCCCTGTCATTCTTCTATGCTGTTCACGTTGTAAACAGTGCAGAGCTTCCGTGTTTATGTCCTAAAGCCGACGCATGCATGCAGGAGCCGGCCAATAATGAGTTGGCGTTGTGACACAGAACCTGGAAGCGCTGAATGTAAACAGAGTTGGAAAATCACAGGGAAGAGAAGATATTGTTGAATAAAGTAGTTATTTTTGTTTCGTTCTGAGCACAGAAAGTATTCTCGTCACTTCATAGCATTAAGGTTGAACCGCTGCGGTCAAATTAAATCTACCAAAGTCATACCATATGTTTGACCAATGGAAACACAAGGATGATACATTTATTTTTATAAAACAAGAAATGTGGTTGGTATAAATTAAAGCACTTCTGTTAAAAAACCCAATGTATCTAGTGTGTGTACTAAAGCTTACATATGAAACTTGCCATTGTGTCCTGCAAATATTGTTGGCTCTGATGATAAATGGCTTGCAGTGTTTCTCATTTATCAGCGGCTTTGAATGAAAGCAGTGTAAATGTCAGGATTCTGGGATCAGTTGAATCAAAACATATACATAAGTTGAATATGTTTACACATTTTTTTTTTAAAATAATGCTAAACTACATTCTTTTTGAATATTTTGAGATTGACTTAATGTTAGACTGTAAGGAACTGTGTCCCTTTTTTTTTTTTTTTTAAATACATGTAGCAGCTGCATCCTCTCCAGTAAGGGGAAAGTATACTGCAGGCACTGTGTACACTGTGGGGCGCCTGACAGAACATCATGTCAGAAGTCTCTTTCCCTTAATTGTATCAGAGTGTGCGAGTGTGTGCATGTGTGCGGTGCTAATCAAGTCATGTTCACCACGTGTAACATCCTCAAAGGAAATGAGTCACTGGTAATGAAGACCTGTTAACATGGCAGGATGTTGCAGAAACGGAGGATCAGAGCCATTATACGCAAAACTGACTGATAGGCATGTTTTTCCTTTTTTGTTTGTCATTTAGAAAATAGCTTTAAAAATTGTTTTATGACTACAGATGTTAGCGGTCACTGTTATTTTGCATCCACGTGTCTAATCGCACTGGATATTGAGAGTGTCAGACTAGAAAATATGCTTCTACCTACATGGGGCGCAAACACTTCCAATATAGATTTTAAAAACTAGCAATTTAAGGTGCACAGTACATTTATATTTACATTCATTCATTTACAGTGTTGGGGGTAACGCATTAAAAGTAACTTGAGTTGCGTATTCTGATTACTTTTTCAAGTAACTAGTGAAGTAACGCATTACTTTTAAATATTTAAATTACTTTTTCAAATTGGTAACGCAAGTTACTTCTGTTTTCCCATTGACTGACACCTCTCCTGTCGCCTTGTTGTGAGAAATCGGGGGTAAAGGTGCAGAGGCGTTGTGTGCACTGCGTAAACATGATAGACCAAATGTGAGCAGGCATTTACTCCTCTCACTTGCACAAAAATAGATTGAGTATTCCCCAAAATAAAAAAACTCAATATTACTCAATTAAATGTTAAATTACATAAAAATACTTTAATCTCACTTTATTAACCAATGTCTTTGCTGCTGACCTCTGATGATCCAATTCAACCATACTAATAAGCAAAAATGACTTTGTACAAACATCACGTTTAATTTTTTTTGTTTCCTATTCTTCTTTAGTTCACTTTTGCCAAAAGGTTACTTTTTTAAATTAAATTTCATTAAAAAAACAAAACAAGCGAGCCCGGTCCAGGTGAGAAAAAGTAATGCAGAAATAACGTATTACTTTCCCAAAAAAAGTAACTAACGCAATTAGTTACTTTTTAAGGAGGAGTAACGCGATATTATAATGCATTACTTTTAAAAGTAACTTCCCCCAACACTGTTCATTTAGCAAAATGTTTTATCCAAAGCAACTTACACTCAATGGGTTCAATGGGATTCTAGAACCTATTGGGTTCCTGACTCATTTTTGATGAACCTTTTATGTCAAAAACTTTCACTTTGATTTTTACCAGGTTATTTAAATTGTTTTTAGTGATAAAGCATGTTTGCAAGCTGTTTAATTCATAATATTGAAGTAAATCCAGTCTGTGTCAGAGGAAAAATAAATTTTAGATTTAGATGTATCAAGTGAAATATTAAAAAGTACAAAATTTAGGCTTAAAAACATGAACAATTTGATCATATCAGTATAGTGTCACATTTTTATGAAGAGAATTTCTAACAAATCTTCTCTTAGTCACATATATAGGCCCTTGATAAGCAAAACGGTTCTCGTGAGACACTATGAAGCCAAAAAATGTAACTTCCTTTAGTGTTATTAAGAGACCAGAGGAGAATGAGAACTGGAAGTCATGCAGAGATTATTTACAAGACAGATCATTTGCAAGTGATATGCATGTCTTTATTTACACAGTCCATGTGATCAAATCACAACGAACAGGATTTCCTCCCTGTAACTAGACAGTTTTAGATAACTTTCCCCAAAGTGCTGATGCAATAAAATAAAAAATATATATATATATTTTTTTAATTTGTTCCAAATGCTGTAACATTTGAAAACGTTATCCGATCACCTCAAAATTTGAGCCAGATACAGCTCACATAAAAAAGAATGAACTCCCAACCATATTTTATTCATTTTTGTTTCCTTTTTAAATATAAATATATGAATTTTTTAAATTTTTTCCAATTTTTTTTTTTTGGCTGTTTATTTGCTGTTTCTCAGCATACGAATGTCCAAATTAAAAAAAAAAAAAAAAAAATTTATTTGAAAATTTAAAAAGTTTCCTTTCAAACGATACCCACCTTTTGACTCTCCTTGCTATAGTTTTGGAGTTATGAGTCTTTACTTTTTTGTGTGTCACTCAGAAAAAAGAACTCTGAAAATACCCTTAGGGTTTAAAGGGTTAATATGATATTGAAGCTTTAAATCCAGGTAGGGTGAACTGACCTTAGATCGACACTAAGGGGAAGAGTGTATCCAACAGAGCAAGATTCCTGTTATCCATGTGATCGCTGTTTATTCTTCACTGAGAGAGTTGCTGATAACACAGTGTTGTTCGGGACACCTCTGATTTCCTCAGAAGGAAGCACCTGTACCCTGTGGAAAAAAGGTTTTGCCACAGCAGACAGAAAATCACAGCAGCGCCCACGTCACCGCGTCCCCCATAGGACTCTTGCATTTTGTTTGCACAGGCGAATGAGCTCAAGAAACTCACAGCTCCAGAGGCGAGAACAGCAGGAAAAGACCTGCAAACAGCTGCGGTTTAGAAAGTGATAGAGAAAACATTGGTGTTCTCCAACTGAGTGGCCTAGTTGGAAGGTAAACATGACACTCTTTGAGAATAGTATAACAAACAAAGATACACTAGACATTTGGCTATAGTTCCTACCTTTCCTATAGCTGTAATGAAGACTTGCTGGGTAACTGTTCGTCTCACAACTGTTCGTACACACTCTATAGGCAGACAAGAGCTGCGTTAAGATTTTATGCAGGTATCTGCAATAAAATTGTATGATAAAGCTACATTATTCACTCAAAAAAGAAAATTCTTTCATCAATTACTCAAACTTTTAAGACTCCTCTTTCAAAAACATTAAAATATCTTACTGATCCCAAACTTTTGACTGTACATCTAAATGTTTGGTTAGAACCAACATGAATAAGCATAAGATATAATCTCATTCATGACATTCCTTTGATTATTTCAGATAAAGAAAAATGTGTACAGGCATCTAAAACACTTTGATGCATTCTGTACCTGTAGACATTTGTTGTTTTTTTGACACCCAGGTGTGTGAAAATTATTTTGTTTGAAAAGATGTTTGTGAATGTGTCAGCATGTTTCTACATGCGTGTTGACTCATTCTTAAAGAGAATTTCGATTGCAAATTATTGTTAAATACTTGGTATTGAGATCTGTAGAGACCCGTCTATAGAGCAGTTAGCAGTCAACAGAAAAAAATCTCTATTGTACCTTTCCAATTGCCACACTGTAGGCAAAAAAGGCTTTATGTACATGTGTTTTTCACGGCAATAGTCCTAAAGTCATTTATCTGATGACTTTATCTTTTTTTCCAACTAAAAACTTTCGACTTCCCTGAACTAAAGTTAAAAAAAAAAAACTACATTTTAAGAGACAATCACTTATCAGCTAAACTAAGTTTAGCAAAGCACATAAACAGCAAGGAGGAAAAAGAGGGGGAAATTCACACCACAAAATAGCAGATTCCTCTAAAGAACAAAACTAGTCTGACTTGACGGAGTTGCTCTTTAACTCACATGAGGTAACATTTGCTATTCTTTCCCTGACATGCACTAGTGGACACTAAATACTTTCCTCACACTACAGCTTTAATTAATCAGTTCAATTCTTTTCAGAAAGTACATTGCATGACAGATTAAATAACTCACAAGAACCATCCATTATTATTTAGAAACACTTTCTGCACAAAGACGAATGCAGAACTGTGTAAACTGTACTGAAAAAGCTACCATTGTGACGATGTAAATACTATTGCAGGAAATACTACCATCACTACTATTAATGAGTGAGATGGACATGAGGAGACTGGACATGAAATATTTATAGTGATAGGGGTCAGTAGGATTTCTTTTTTAATTAACATTTATTCAGCACGGATGCAAATGATCGAAAGTCACAGTAAAGACTTTTATATCGTAACAAAAAAAAACGTGAATTTTATTCATTCAAGATTGCTGGAAAAAAATTATGGTTTCCACAGAAATATAAAGCAGCATGACTGTTTTCAACATTTTTAATAAGAAAATGTCTCTCAAGCAGAAAATCAGTAGAATGATTTCTGAAGGATCACGTGACTGAAGATTGGAGTAATGATGCTGAAAATTCAGCTTTGCATCACAGGAATAAATTACATTTTAAAATATATTACATAGGAAAGGGTTATTTTAAATTGTAATAATATTATACGGTATTTTTTCAAACGGATGCAGTCTGGGTGAGCATACGCTTCTTTTAAATTTTTTTAGAAAAAATACTAAACCCAAACTTTTGAATTGTTTAAATATTTAAGCAATAATATGAAAGAAACCTATAATTTCAAATTAAAATTAACAATGTTTATTCTTATTTTACCAATTTTCATTACTTCCACAGGTCCAGAAATAACTATTTTAAATGAAAAAAAAAAAAAAAAACCCAAAAAACCAGTTTCCATGACCGTGGGAACCCAGATCCCAATGTTTCTTTGAGACAAGCACTAGCTAGTTCTCAATGCAGTAATTTATTGCTTAGACTGGATCAGACATGGTTGGACCAACAAGCATCTTGATGAATACAGTCCTTTTGACAACTAAAGCCATAAAGATTAAATGCAATCAGTATTTACCATGCTAAACAAGATTAAGATCTTTGTGCTGATCACATTATCTGTGGCAGCGCACTGAAATAAACCAGACCCCTGCGCTTACAGAACATGGTGTTTACTTGGTTCTATAAGACCAAAACATTACTTATTTAGCCCATAAAGTCTCTTAATCTCATGATGTTTGTCAGAAGGAACACTTGGTCTAATGAGTTGCAGCCCCCTTTTGAACTCACTGAGAATTATTTTTCAGACAAAAGGACAGGGAAAACAGCTACTAGACCCCCATCTACCCCGACCTCATCCTTCAAGCTGGAATGAGATGAGAGCAGACCTAAACAAAAGCAGTCTGCCAACACACTGTCATGAGATACAGACGAGGTTGGGGAGTGAAGGGGGGGCTGCATGGAGAGCCAGGTCGCTACACCTCTCTTTCCCACAAAATCTCAGACTGCACTGCAGGGTTTCCGAGATAACTGAACTCTCCATCTCAGTTTTCCTTGAAACGATGTCTAAAACTTGTAACAACAACTGCTTGTAACAAGTGAAAGTACCAGCTATTGTTTAAAAGCAACCAAAAGCATTTTGGACTTCTAGAAAAGTGCCATTGTAACAAAAAAGACTCACTCTTTCTCTGTTACACTATTCTTTTACTAGCAGTGGTTCGGAGAAAGGAAAAGAAAGGAGTCACTCTTTTTTTTGTCCCTGCCTAAACAAAAGTTTGCAGAAAAATAGCTTTTGCACATCTCTGATATGAATAAGGGCTAGATAACAAAGTATAAAAATGTATGAATACCATTGCATTAGATACAAAATGAATCAAGTGGGATTTATGAGCAAACAAACACAGCAATACTGTTCAAAATGAGTTCAAGTATTTGGGCACTTCGTGGTTGTCAAACACTAATGGAAATAAAACTATGTGAAATTCCCCGAAAACTAAAAGTAGTTCTGAGAAAAGGCCTGTTGACAGATGCCGTTTGGTTTGATATTTTACGCAATGCAATACATTTCAAAGGGTTAGTTCACCCAAAAATGAAAATTGTTTACTTACTTCGGAACACAAATTAAGATATTTTTGATGAAATCAGAGAGGTATATTGACTTGTCCATAGATTTAACCAACGCTTTCAAGGTCTGGAAAGGTAATAAAGACATTATTAAAAGAAGTCAACTTGACTGCTGTGGTTCAACCTTAATTTTATGAAGCGACGAGAACACATTTTGTGACTTTATTCAATAATCTCTTCTCTTCCGTGTCATTCTCACACGTTGTTTATGTCCAGCGCTTGCTGATTCTATGTCAGAACGGCGACTCATTATTGGCCGGCGTCGCGCTGCTCACATGCACAGCGTCAGCCAATAATGAGCCGACATTCGGAATCAATTCTTCACTGTGGTTACTGCCTCACCTGCATAAGGATAATGACAGGGAAGAGAAGAAATTGTTGAATAAAGTTATTTTTGTTTTGTTTTTGCCGTCGCTTCATAACATTAATGTTGAACTACTGTAGTCACATTGACTCTTTTAACGATGGCTTTAGTACTTTTCTGGACCTTGAAAGTGTCTGTTAAATTGCTGTCTATGGATGAGCCATGTACCTTTTTGGATTTCATTAAAAATATCTTAAATTATGTTATGAAGCTGAATGAAGCTATAGTGTGGAGCAACATGCGGGCGAATAGTTAATGACAGAATTGTCATTTTTGGGTGAACTACCCCTTTAAGTTTGGTTGAAGTGTACAAAAGTGTTTTGGGGGCTGCTACTAGAGAACCAACAGGTTTCCAAATCCTACAGGTGCGATACTGAGTTTCAGTTCAGTATCAGTCTAGCGAAAGTGTGGGAATGGAAAACTGCACTGCAGATTTTTTCCAGTCTGTCACCATCCCAGCTCAGCATTACTGACATCAATGGAATGGGGGGGAAGAGACCCAGTCACTCTGGATTTACGAGTCAGGACTGGAATTTAGGGACGCATGTGATACACAGCAGACAAATCCTATAAATCCCCTCCAGTTGGGCTGTTTGAGTGTTTCTGATGCCTGCAAAGGTGGATGCCTCATAGATAAGGGGTCAATTCTAATCTGATAAGATAGAGGGGCCTAAGGTCTTGTAATGTGTGATGTAAGGGCATTTGCTTCCCATTCTCACCTTAGTGTTACTGAATCAAAGAAGAATGTGGTGGTGCAAGGCTCCAAGTACTCATGCTTTTAAAGGGATGAGTTAAAGGGACGGTTCACCCAAAAAAAGCTTTAAAAAAGTGACGCAAAAGTACTATTAAAGTATCATAAAAGCTGTTCATATAACTCATACTGTATATTATATAAGTTTTCTAAAGCCATACAATAAAGAATGCAAAAATATTAAAATTCAGACCCATACTGATCAGCCAATCAGGTCGATATTGAAATTCTTCACAATTTTGTTCAAAAAATAAAACAAAAACCAAAATCAAATCAACTTAGGCATCACATTATAATGTTCAATATGAAAATGGTGATGATTTTGAGATTTGGTGAAGATTACATTCAAAAGTGTTATTAAATTAGTTTTTCAGATTTTTCCTTATTAGGTATAAGCTATTCCTCAAACATGAGAGTGTAAGGAAAAATGACCAGACCCTAAAATGAAAAAAGACTTGGCAGACATAAAAAAAAGTCTCATTATATGCAAGTATTACATGACAATTTAGAATAAACATAGAAAGCCCTTTTATTGCAAATAATCATTCTAAAAACCTACAATACGAATCATCCTTCAGTGTAATAATTCAAAAAACCCTTTATATTAAGTTTATATATTTCTAAGTGAAAGTAAACAACCAGAGAAGTAAACAGCAAGAAAGTAAACAACTAAAGTGCGTGTTGGTTCTAACAAAACCTGGGCACATAAAAATGACAGTTCACAACCATCAAATGGCACTGATCTTTTCCCCTCCATTTATATAATACATTTACGGTCTATTTTTCTGTTTTTGCAGTTTGAGCATCTTTCTTCGTTTTAGGATCATGTCATGAAGTCTTTCGAGTCCCTCTTTGAGACCATCACCAATGATAGCGCAGGTGGGCTGCAGGTGCCACGGCGTAGAGGGTCCCAGTTCATTGAGCGCCAGCATGGTCTCTATCTGTGACAGTGACAGAGCCCGTCTCAAGTCCTGCTTGTTAGCAATAATCAGCACAGGCACTCCTTGATTTTCAGAGGAGCGGGCGATTTTGTAAAGCTCAGTCTTAGCCTCTTCCATCCTCTCTGCGTCCAGAGAGTCCACAACAAACATGATGCCATCCGCGCATCTCGTATAGGACTTCCAGAGAGGGCGCAGTTTCTCATGGCCGCCAACGTCCCAAAAGTGAAACGTCACTGTCCGCGAGTCCCCGAGAGCAACTCGGACTTTCTCGGCATTGAAACCTTTGGTGGGGACAGTGTTGACAAATTCATTGAACTGCAGACGGTACAGCACCGTTGTTTTGCCTGCAGAGTCCAGACCCAGAATAGAGATGTGAAGAGAATTAAAGAATGGAAGACTGGATAGAAAGTTGGGTTGTTCTGATATTCCATTCCCCATTTCCCTCAGGAGTGTGAGAACAGTTTAGGATGATGTTCTATAGGTCCAAAACCCCAGTTGCACATCCAATGCGTGCCTAGAAGTTCATAAATGGTGGTTTTTAAATGATTATATGATCTAATTCAGTTTGCATGGTAGTGTAATGACAATTAACAACTGTTTTAAACACTGTCCCACTTTATCTTTACATGTCAAACAAAATTAGATTTCATGTAAAGTGAGTCACTTTAAAAAAAATCTGGCACATGATCCTAAATCTTTATACTGTTATGAGCTTTCATGGCATAGTGGACAATATCAAACTGGTTTCAACAGTTTTTCGAAATTAAGACTGACTACCAGCTGGTCAGGGTTAAACTAACATGGTAGACTGGTTAGTGGTGGTAAACCAGTTTACACAACTAAATAGTTAGCATTAAAAGGTTAGTTCACCCAAAAATGACATTTCTGTCATTAATTACGCACCCTCATGTTGTTCTACACCCGTAAGACCTTCATTCATCTTTGTAACACAAATTAAGAAATGTTTGATGAAATCCGAGGGTTTTTATTTTATTTATTTTCTATTTTAATGATGTTTTTACTACCTCAAAATGCAACGACATTGCTCCCTATGTGTGGTTCAGAAACCCTTGGATTTCTTCAAAATATCTTCATTTGTGTTTCGAAGATGAACGAAGGCATTACAGGTATGAAACGACATGAGGGCGAGTAATTAATGACAGAATTTTCATTTTGGGCTGAACTAACCCTTTAATGTTTTAAGCTGATATGAAACGGCTTTCTGTAGAAATTTAAATATTTGAACAAGCAAAATATTATTCAAAAGACATTTTATAGCATTTAAGTAGCAGCCAACATATTTTAACCTTTTTTAAAAAAAATAAATTATAAACTATAAATTATAAACTTCTGTCCCAAGGTTAAAAGCAGTGTCTAAATGTGTACATAAAAATTACATTAAATATAACTTTTTATACATTTACAGTACATTTAGGAGGCATCATAAACGAATTCAAAGTCTATATAAAAAGGTATAACTTATTATATATTAGTCCAAACTTGTACATAGCTCACGTAACTTACAAATTTCTAGGAGCAGCATTTCATTAACGTAAAAATTATATTAATATGAACATGAGGGTGTAAACCCGCAAGCTCTCAGTACGCAATATCGTTATCTCATGACGCAATATTTCCTAGAAACTGATAAATAGGGTGGTCTAACAATGAGCGCGCGCGATAAGAGCTCTGCTGAAGTCACTCCACCTGTCGAATAGAAACTTTTCCTAATGCAACGCAGGCGTCCTATTTATCCATCCTAAACAGTAACTATATCCGTATATAAACCAAACATGACCTTACTCGAAGTGACAGCAGCTCTGGAGAAAATTTGCTCAAGTTTAAAGCACATGAACCGCAGCTCGCGCCTTGGGGCAGTATAATGAATTAATCAAAGCATTAGGTTTTATAGAAAATAAAGACGAGTCTGTATCCCTTAACTAAGTTTTAAATCTAAACTCAAAGTCGCCCACTCAACTTACCGTAGAGACTTCATACTTCGCAAGAAAGCGTCATTCATTAACGCCCTAGCAGCTCTGCGTGCTGCTGACTGACTGACTCAGCGCGCGCCTGCACTCACGCGCACACGCAGCAGCTCATTTGTTTACCTTTAAAATGATTGGTCAACGGAGGTCATGCGCCCATAATGAATGCAAAGATGCAGACTAAATAAGAAAGCTACGATTAAGCCTTTATAGTTTAAATCTCTATATTTATATTTATATATTATAATATATATATATATATGTGTGTGTGTGTGTGTGTATTTATTTATTTATTAGACATTTAATAATATTAAAACAAAATGTAGTTATCATTTTATCTTTATTTCTATTTTCTATTAATGCAGTGCTTACATTAATTTTGTTTGTCCAATAAAAAGCTTTTCTGCCTGTTTGCTTGTTTGTACAGTTTTTTATCAAAAGAAATGAAACAGAAAGAAAAAGTGTAATGAACAATTCTATACTAATGGGAGTGAAAATAAACAGCAAACACATTAGAAAAAAACAGATTAAAACAGATTCATTTCCTCCAGGAGTTGGTCAACTTTTCTTCAATTCGGTCCATTAAGGCACTATACACACCTCTTCTGCGGCGATATCTCTGTAACACAGAGAGTAAAGTATGTTTATTTAAAAAAGTTAATAAATATATGAATTGTTAGAAGATAAATATGGCTGCTCTCTACATGCTCACTGTATAAGATGCAGATTTTGGAGGCCATGCCGTCTTTGGTAGTGTGAGCCTTGGGTCCCATTTCAGCTGTGCCGGTTGGAAAGTGTCCATTTTGCTCACTGTGTTTCTGTGAGCAGGGTTCAGGTCGGGATGGCTGTCAGTGACTGTTGAGACATTGAAAATGAATGCAAAGCTTATCAGTAATAGATGTTAGGTTACTGGGTGGTGTCAAAGACCTTTGTTCTATGCAATGTTTTTTATCAGCTAAGTGCTACAAGATATATATTCACTGTTGGATTTTTTGAATTTTCAATCCTGATGTCTTAATGAAAATATTTCACCTGCTTTTAGGCACTGAGACTTTAATAACAAGCAGTCTGGATCCTTTTGTATAGAAGTCAGCATGTCTGGCATTCCCTCAGCGCACTGCAATCGGATAAGGAGTGTTTAAATGTCTTATAAAGACTGTCATCTAGTGTTGATGCAGTGCAGTGCAGATAATATAAGCAATCATATTCATTCAAACTTACAGGTCTGAAGTTGTGAGGTTTTGGATCTCTGTAAGGCCCGACAGGATTCGTCCCGGCTCTCACAAACAGCAGTTTAGTCTCTAGTGAATCTGGTGGTTTGTAAAATGTGATGAATGGTTGTTCTTTATGTCGAGATAATAATGAAGGAGTAACATCCTTGATCTTTTCCAAAACAAAAGATGTTTGTTCCACACTATCATTTGATTTTACCAGGTGAATGTTTTTGCTCTTGATCCGTGGCAATCCCAAAGATCTGTAGAGTTTGGGGGTGAAGTCAGGGGCTTTCATGTTCCATGGATCAAGGGGAACTACTGGTGGCGGGACGAGCCCACAGCTCCGGCTTGAGATCAAATTTTGACTCACAGAAAAGAGCAGCTTTCTTCTGAGGCCAAAAGACGTGGTGGTATCCAGAGGCTCAGGAAGAGTCATTGTGAATCAGTCATATCCTTGTGTCCAGAGCAATGATCTGAGACCAAACATGCATAAAACAAAACCTTTTCAGTGCACAAACAATTTCATTTAATCTTTACATTAATGCCATTATGAAAGCAGGAGCAAGATATTAAAGGAGCTAAAATATTAACGTCAATAAGATTAAATAATATAAAAACAAAACTAATTTTAAATAAAAAAATGCAAAAGTAAATACATGGATAGATAACATTCTTAAAATCAAGGTCAACTTACCACTCTTCCAGCAGAGTGGCTGTCATTCAGCCATGACTAAACAGACAGTGAAGAGTTCAAATTGCTGTGCTTGATCAAAAAAATTAAGCCAGCTCAGCATGGAGCATTGGATACAACAAAAAGAGGTTGCCAGGCAACAAGAGTTTCAAGTTCTCATTCAGAGACTGCATGTGGACAGAGCACAGTGGGGACATTGTTGAGGAAACAAAGAGACGCCTTAGCAACCATCAAACTACGAATTAAAGTCACTTTGAGTATGAAAGGCTTCTATTGCAAGGAATACTTATAAGGTTATATCTCCAGTTTTCAATTATATATAATATATATATGATTTATTTAACTGACAATACTAATGTGTGGAAAAATGGCACGTTTATATTTATTCTTTTTAAAGTTTTTAGCTATTGCAACAAATAGCAAATGTTCATATTTCATTTTTTTCATGTTCATTTGGGATTTTTGGCCTAAATGACTCCTCTGTCATTGTTGTTAAGTGTTTTAGACGTTGCTTTTGTGTTTTGTAGTAAGTTCGTGAAAAAGTTCAAGTTGTACTTTCAAATCAAAACCAGCAGAGGGTAGCAATCAACTGTTTTAAACTCTCTCTCTCTCTCTCTCTCTCTCTCTCTCTCTCCTTAAAAATAGGAGAGAAAATAGAAGAAAGGGGCGTTTATTGAATTTCATTGTTGGCCAAGCAAAGACAGCAATTGTTTTGTCAAGAAGGAAAAAAAGGAAAAAAAAAATAAATAAAAGGGAAGGAAGGAAATGATGTGGATAGCACTTTTATGAGTCTTGTTAAAGCAAGAAGACATGAGTTTTTGTTCTACAACTAAACGAAGAACATTGAGGGTTTTAAAGATGTATGGAATTATGATGATGTATTGTGTACTGTTATAGAAGATGATATTCTTTTCTCAAACTGTATTGAATAATATTTTTTTGGTGTTTTGACGGGATGTTAGATAGGATGTAATGTGTGGATAGTGGAAAAAACTTTTTTAAATAAAGTAGATTTAAAAATTAAATCTCTCTCTCTCTCTTTCTCTCTCTCTCTGTCTCCATTTTTAAACAGATCTGGTTTGTCCTCTTAAACATCTACATAATTTGTATAGACCATAGTTTATGGAATGGTAAAGCAAAATTTGGAAGCCGAAGCAGGTGTCTCTAGACATCCTAAATGATACCTGGTGTAAATACCAAAAAACTGTTAAAGCTGAGAAAACTAAATACCTGTCTGATGTTATTTTGAAAAATTCTCACAAATCCCAAGCTCTTTTTAGTACAATTAATTATGTATTAAATACTTCTCAGCTGTCCTGTCTCCTCTCCAGATGCCTGTGAGAAGTTTTAATTTTTGTTTAATAGATTAACAGCTTTTACCCTCTCAGATTTTACCCTCTTCTGAGGACCCCTCTATTTTTCATCTGCTCTGCAGTCTTTAACAGTTTGAGCTTGAGAAGATGTCATGATCAAATTAAACCTTCTACCTATCCCACAGATACAGTCCCCCACACGTTTATTAAATTTTTTTTGAAACTATTGGAAATTATAAAAAGCAGTTTGACCTCAGGTGTTGTACCATTGGGTTTAAACATGCAACAGGACAACCACTGATACAAAAAAAAAACTAATCTACACTTCGGTTCTCTCCAATTACTAACCAATTTCTAAAATTATACGTTTCTTTCTAAAATATTAGAGAAAGCAGTCTTTTTTTAATTCACATGGATTCAGTCTGAATTTAAAGCCCTTCACAGTGCAGAAACTTTCAGACCTCACAGCTGCATTTGACACCTCTGATCATAAAATTCTGATCTCTTGGCTAGACCACTGTGTTGGTAACAAAGGAATTGCTCTAGAGTGGTTTTGGTCATATCTATCTCATAGAAAGTTTTCTGTCTGCCCTGGAGACTTTGTGTCCCCAATGGCGCCCCTTCCTTGTGGAGTCCCTCAGGGGTCTATTCTGGGTCCGATGCTTTTTTCCTTGTACCCATTAGGATCAATTCTAAGAAAGCATGGCATTTCGTTTGATTGTTATGTAGACGACACTCAACTTCATCTGCCACTGAAACGAAAAGACACAAACTCTTTAAAATTACTGTTGGACTGAATGAATTTTTTACATTTTAATGAGAGTAAAACTTAAATTGTTATATTTGGCCCAAATAGTACACATATGCCCCCAAACACAGAATTGGGTATACTTCGCTGTTAAATCCTGTTAAAAATCTGGAAGTAATCATGGACAGTGATTTTAAATTTGAAAAACTGATAAAAATCTGTGGTTAAAGCCAGTTTTTATCAATTAAGGCTTTTATCCAAAGTCTTTTTTTATTATTTAAAGACCTTGAAAGGGTTATACAACTCTCGATTATACTATTGTAATGGCGTTTTTGTTGGTATCAGCCATGCAGGCATCTCTCTTTCATCTTTCTCTTAAAACATACTTTTATTCTGTGGCATTTAATTCAATTTGAGAGATGTATGTCTTGTTTTTGTCTCTTTGTTGTTTATTTTATGATATTCTATTAAATGTGCTCTAGAAATAAACTTCACTTGACTTCTGTAATAAAAGTCGCAGGCACTGGAAAGTAATTCTCTGCAATAGTAGGCTTATCTTTCCCCCCTCAAGATAGAGGTTGGGATGGGGAATAGATGAAGAAACCAGAGGATGCTAAGATATTGCAAATACATTTAGACCACATAAAATTTCATTAACTGATAAAAAAAGGATTGTATAAGATTAAGTGCTTAAACTTTACCATTCGAGTGAAAGGGTATTGACTTGACCTTGACTATATTTGTACTCTATATGAACTTTAATGAATGTTTCACGAAGAAGAAAGTTAACAGAGCTAGACTCAAGACTGTAAGTAGTTGAGTCAGTAGGTCAAAGGGCACAGCTGGGTTTTATGGGGGTCATGTTTTAAAAGAAACAGACTATAAACAGAAACTGTCTATTGCACATAGAAAAAGTCGGATAGCTGGACAGTTAGGTTGGTCTACCCTTTATAAACAGCTGATTTGTCTTGTGGTGCAACAAGAACCTGTCGAACAATGAAAATTAGCATCATAGTTTATCATGTGGGCCTTGTGACCTCAAGACCCTTGTAAAAGTTCAGACAAATATATCATTCACACTTCGATTAGTTCTGTCACATACAAAAAAGTACAAATGATCATTTCTGTTGACATTCAGGTGATTAGATTTGGACTATTCATTTTTTTTCCTCAAAGGAATAGTTCACCAAAAAAAGGAAAACTTTCAAAAGAATCAGAATCTATTTTAATTTTTTAAAGAATTTTTGCACTGCTCTGCTATAAATATACAAAAAAAGGAGCATAAAAATATTTAAATGTCGTCACTACGGCTCATGGGCTATATATCATGTCTTTCAATGCCATAAGACAACATTTATGGTGCTTTTATTTTTGTTTGGGATTTTTTTTAAATAATTTTTGGAGTATGATCACTCTCATTCGTTATATATATTCGTTATACACAATATGTGTAAAGATTCTTCAAAAATGTTATTTTCCAGAGTAAAAATAACAACAACAACTTAAAAGTGAGTAAAATAATATCAGAATTCTCTTTTTTTTTTGGAGAACATTCCCTTTAAAGCATCTACTTTCCTGTTACCAACACTTTAGTTCAATTTTATACATTCGCAGCTTTTAGACTTTGTGATATTTTGATTGCTAATCACACCTTTAGATCATGGAAAGTCTTGCCACTGATGATTGTTTAACAATCTGCTTTTCTCATTAGTTGTCACAGCTGTTAAACTGCATTAACCCCTTTTATCCAAATCAAAGTAAAAACACTGGGAATATGTTGTGGTTTTGTTCTGCCTAATGAGTATCATTCAGTAAAAATATACAGTGTGGAGGAAGAATTTAATTATTTCATACAGAGTGTCAACACCCCTCAAGAAACAGATGGTGTTATACCAGTGCTCAGTCTTCATCCCGTGAATGTTATTCACATCTTCTTTGAGAAGGAGTGGCACGCCCTTGATAAAAACAGTTTAACAGATGGCCTCTGGTTATGCGATTCCTTCAAAAATTCTCGCAGGCATCAGACAACAGATTGTGTTTAACTTTCTCGGAGCAGAACTTTGGCTGATTATCGAAATGTTGATATAAGCAGCCCAGCAGTGGACAGTTAGTGGAAAATAATTCTTGTTCATGCTTAGTAGGTCAGTGTTAAATTAGAAAGCTGTTGCTCATTAGCAAAGGCATATATTGTGGAATTTGGTAGCTTGCCACAAGTCTAATTAATCCTTAAAGTAACAACATGTTGGCCCATTACATGAACTTCTTGAGGTCTAATTTACTATCGCGATTAAATTTACTACTGTAGGTGGATGATGGACATTCTCTTTTCATTACGCAAGAGAAGAAAAGCACAAAGAAGAGCGAAAACATAAATATTTCTTGAAAATATGGAGGCTACAAATAATATTAACATCTGGTTCTCTATTCTGACTGGAAAGAAGATACACTTTGCATATCATGGGACAGTAAATGGATGTTTCTTCATCTGTGGGCACTTTCTGACCCTGTGGACATTTTGAAAACACAATTTTCACTCTAAACATCAAACAAAAGACAGAAACATTTGCGCCCATTTCTCAAATGCCGTATATGTTTAGCATTTTGTGGTGAAAATGGCATTTTAAACATTTTTTATAAAGGTCTTGCTACAGCTAATTTCGTAGCCTAACAATTTTTTTTAAAATGACTGCCTGAAAATTAAGAAAATGTATGCAGGCTATATAGGCTACCCTTACAAAAAAGAACTGCAGTATATTGAAGTAGAACTGCAGTACCAAGTAGTTTAACTGCAGTTTAATTAAGCACAACCATAGATTTGCAGTATAATGAAGTATAGTCACAGTACAACTGCAGTAAAACTGTAGTATAAGTACAGCTGTAGAAAAATGAAGTACAACTGAAAGTTGCATGAAGTATAAAAACAGTATAACTGCAGTTGTATTGCAGTTTTATTTTACTAGTACTTTAGATGTATTGCAGTATAATTGTACTCCAGTAAAACTACAGACATTTTAGGTTATACTGCAATACTGCAGTTTTTTCGTGTCCAAAAAACTGCATTTTTCTATATGTAACAAAAACTGTAGTACACTGTAAAAAGTGCTACACCCACAAAGTAGTTTTAATTTACTTTAAATAGTTGTAATCTAGTTTATTTTATTTGTTTTACACTAAAAAATATCAAAATACTTCCTCTTTACTTAAAATATATCAGTTTTTCTATAACAATATATTTTAAATAAAACTATTGCAATTTATTTGAGTAGTTATCTGTATGTGGTTGTTGTGTACAAGAAATACTATAAAAGTGAGTTGACACACACAATTTATTTGAGTAGTTATCTGTATGTGGTTGTTGTGTACAAGAAATGTTATAAAAGTGAGTTGACATACACAATTTATTAGAGTAGCTGTCGATGTGGCAGGTGTGTGTTCATCAAACGTAAATATTTTAAAAAAAAATTGTAAGTTGGCATTATCCCTTTTTCACTGGCGGGACTTCCAGGCAGACGCTATATCTTCCTCGGCGCTTCAACTGTTTGTTCGCTGCAGCGGATCTGAATTTCAGACACTGATTAACACGGTAAGTTGAGCAAATTTAGCTGAATGATTGGTGATGTAAAGTCACGCGAAATCGCTAACTCCACAATGGAGCTTAAGTTAGGTTGTCTTGTATAGCTAACTATCCAGCAAACATAGCAAGCTAAGATGGCTGCAGTAGTGTAATGTGGTCTTGTAGGCAACGATCGGCAGACAACGGCGGTTGAGACCGTGTTGTTAATATGAAATTAAATAAGTGCTGTAGTCATGCCTAGGCCTACTATATGTTTTAAGACCAATAATATCACTTTTAATCGTTAGTTAGCGTTAACTTAACTAAAGTTAACATGTTTTTACTAGGACTTTTGCCGTTTAATGTCAAATATTAGTTTAAGTTAACGCTAACTAACGATTAAAAGTGACATTATTAATAAAATTAAAGCCAACGTAGCCTTAAAACACGTTGAATGCATGACTACAGCACTTATTTAATTTCAAATTAACAACACGGTCTCCGGTGGGGGTGCTCGCGTTATCAGCAGCAGATAGCACTGGCTCGCCTGCTAACCTAACATCATCGCCACTGTTTCAACATTTAGGATGGACGTGTTAAAAACGTTAGTCTGTCTGATTTTCGAAATTTGATCCATGTTTTTTAATGTTGCATATAGTCAACGAATGACAGATTTTTGGTTGGAAAAAACCCTAAAACTATTTCTAACCTTTTACTTAAATAAGATACACTTACCACTGATTTTTAACCTTATTCTAACATGTATTTTCCTGGTCTTTAGATACCCAAGCGCTTTTGTTACCTGGGGTCTTCAAGCTTCACATCCAGGTAAGAAAAACTTCAGAATAGATACAATTACAGCTATTCCCAGGGAAGTAAAACATCAGTAAAATTCCAAACAATAGTGTGGGCTCTATACAGTTACATTTCTGAAGACATTTTTATGTACCAACCATCAATAGAAGGCAGATATGATCACCTTTCTGTCTCCTCCTCCCCACAACAAACAGTAAAAATCAACAAGTAGAACACTCATGCTACAGTAGATCATTATAGTTTAGTACCTACACTCTATGGCATTGTCAGGGTAGACTTCTCTCTAGTCACAGTTTCTGTCTAGTATCCACCAATTTTAGCAACAAAAGTACAATTTTGACTTTGTGTCTTATCTGTCTTCTACCTTCTGTTATTTACTGTTTGTCTGACCAAACTCTTGATTCTCTTGTCTCCACCAATAGAGTTGTGATGAAACAGAGGTGCACGCTGAGCATGGCAGTTGCCCCCTGAAAATTTACATTATGGACATTTGGACTTACCTATGCCCTCGACCTCAAGTATCCATCAAAACTGGTGTGTACATTAGAGGTATATCAGAGGCTCTTTGTGGGATTGGACCCCATGCGTCCTAATTTGGAAGTTCTTAAAAATAATAGTAGTTTAAAATATAGAAATACTGTAATCATTTTTGACATTGCAGTTCCAGTGTGATACAATGTGATGTTGTGGCTCACATTTACTTTAATCTAATCATTAGAGATTGGGCAGTTTGGATATTTCTCTTCACTGTTCAGAACAGGTTGAAAATACACTTATACAGTGTTTGTTGTATATTATTGTGTACATGTGTGGCCACATTTCTTGGCTTCTTTGTAGTCAATATTAAAAGTCACACTGGTTGACATTGAATAAATGTTGTTGTCTTCAATCTATCTTCCCATCTCTTTCTTCTTCAATTGAATTTGTAATTGTTATTGACAGTCTGTTTATGTAAAGTTAATCACTGTAGTGCTTAGAAGATAGACATTTAGATTTCTTTTGAGGTTATAGCTAATTAAAATGTTTAATCACATATGATTTGGTTAATTTTACTATAAAAATAATGTTCATAAAATCTAATTAAAATGAGTACAAGTTACTTGTAGCAACTCATAAATAAGTTACCTGAACCAAGAAAAGTAGGTTTATCTAACTGAGTAATTCTAGTATTATTAGTTAACTCAACTTGATTTTGTTGCGTTTGTATTAAGTAATGTTACAGTGTTTATTATACTTAAAAAAGGCTGCAAGTTGACTCAACTTAAAACATCCAATGCAGCCACTTGCCTCACTTTTTATAAGTTAGATCTATGTATGACTTTTTACAGTGTATTACTTCTAAAAAACTGCAGTAATCTTTTGTAAGGGTAATCATGCGTTATAAATATTAACTACTAATACTTTTAATAATTTTTCTTTATTTTCATTATTTAAAATAATTTTCATTATTTTCTTTGGTAAATAAGTACACAAACATTTGGGGGGGGGGGAGGTTGTGGTGGTGGAAATGACGCCACCACTGTGGGACGTTGTTTACAAATGTGAATAAAGACATTCATCATGGTCATTTCAACGCACTATCGTGACCACGCCCTTTTTATTAGTAGATTTAACTGAAAAAGTTGCGGTTCAAATATTTCGAGGATGTGTGTAATAGTAAACGGGCACTGGAGAATGGGACAGATAGCGCGGGATGCTCCGGCAGGAGGAGGTGTGTGTGGTCTGGACAGCAGCCCACGAAACACTCGCTGCTCGCCTCAAAGACCGCTGAGGACATTTCAAATATTTCTTTGCCAGCTTTCATTTCGGGACTTCGGGGCGGGATATTAATCTGTATTGTGTTATTGGTGTGGACACGCTCTTTAAAGTTTTCTAAAGAGCATTAGACACGGAAATGCATTTAAACATCTGTGTGGAGTATTGCCTTGTTATTATATTTATTATTTTAAACAACACTGTCAGTTGTCAAAAAGGTAAGTCGATAAACATTCTGCCTTGGACTAAATGCTATAGGCTACATTTAATTCTTATGGTTACATAGAGAACGACTGTTTTGGCTGCTTTATTTATTAATTTTTTTTTAGAGAAGTTTGAGTAATATATGTCCAATACTTTATTATTCAATTAATTATTAATAATTATATACAATAAATATTTTTTTTTAATGAATTAACCTGTATGATGTGTGATCATCGCACTTAAAGGTGCCCACATTTATATATATATATATATATAATTAAAAAGTTTTTTTTTTTTTTTAAAGAAATGAATAGTAATTTTTAATAAAAAGATGTGAAGACAATAGAAAATGCTTTTTAATCCTACATGGAGCGGGTCGCCTTCTGAAGGGCTCCTTGTTGACATCACATGACCTGACCTGACATGCTACTGTCAATGAAATGTTTACTTTATGTGGCGTTTTCACAATGAATTGCAAATATATCTAGAGAATCAGAATTTGTTCCTTTTGTTAAGCATGCGGCGCAGTCAAAATCCATCTTGGACATTCGAGCAGTATGCCATCTTGCCACCTTCTTTTCATACCCTCCCATTACCATCTAAAGATTATATCCCAGGACAGGCAGCAAAGGATATCTCTGGTCTCACTGAGCGGAGGTCATCGAGAGCTTGAATTGCTCTCAAATTATTGGTGCTTCTTGTCAGAGACATGTTTTCATTCCTTTGTATGTCAATGATTTCATAAGGAAAGGGATGCTAGCTTTGAAATTTTGTGAAGTTCTTAGAAAAGAGCATCTTTTATTTGCAGGTGCTACTTGGTTTGATGTTTTATATTTCATGAAATAGTCTTATATCATTGGAATCCTTGGCTCAAGATGGACAAAATGCATGCCTCGGATTTGCTCGTCATTCTGGAGAAATTTCCTGGTATTTTGGATTTTTTGAAAAATCTTCTTTAGTGAATTTGTCCTAGGTTTTTGACCTGATCATCAGAACCAAACCAGTGCAGCAAGAATCTCTGGAGTCTGATTGTCAATTAAAAAATAAATAAAAAAAGATGAAATTTCGATTCATGGTCCCTAAGGGCCGCCAAAATATTTGAAATGGGTGGAGCCACTTTTACTAAAATGGCTATAACTCGTGAACGGAATGAGATATTTTCACCAAACTCAGCACACCTATGCAAGAGCTCATTCTGTGGTCGTGTGAAAAAGGACGGCACTTGGTGGAGCTATAACAGGAAAAATACATGAAAATGGCTATAACTACTTCAACGTTAATCAACTTGAAAATTGGCATGCAATGTCTTTGTCTGAGATGCCATCTTAAAAAACATGTCCACCATCGGCCAATGAAATTTGAGCAGCAATCATACAAGGTCAACAACGAAACTCGCTGGGCCTGTTTGATTCACGGCGCTAGAGGCCTGCGAGAAATTCAAAATAAATCTGCCACCAGCGGCTGTCTTCGCATTTTCAAGTGCGTAAAGGATTGTGTATTCCTCGAATCGACAAGTTCATTAAATATTGGACATTATTTCAAAAACCAACTTTGGCAAACTAGCCTAGGTTTTTGGCTCAACCTCGATAACTGTTAAAAAGCTTTAAGCACCATATATTTCCTATGGTAAATGGTCTTTTCCATCTATGATTGCTAAATAAAACAATACCATTTTACGGATATGTTTAATGGCCTTAAAGCTCTTGAACCCCAATAACTGCTGCCCGCATTTTATCATTACAATAATAATTTATTTATTTTTTGAAAGAAGTTAAAACGTTTATTCAGAAAAGAAGCGTTAAATTCAACAAAAGTGACAGTCAATTATAATGTTACAAAAGATTTTGTGGCATCTGTCAGGAGTTTGTAAACAATAATAAAGCACACGAGGCAGGAGTAGCAAACTTCATCCAACTTGTTTACTCTTATGATCTCCTCCACATTTTGTCATCACACACAGTTCAGACTTCCTTTTCACAATAGTAGTCACAATACAATTGACGGATGAACACAACAGATTTCTTTGTAAAATAAATTCTGTTTTTTTTTTAACTTTCTATTCCTCAGTGTGTCACTGATTCCACAAAAACATTCAGCAGCACAACTGTTTTCAACATTGTTAATAAGAAATGATCCTTGAGCGCCAAATCAGCATATTAAAATTATTTCTGAATTATTGTTTACTGAGCCTTTCTTCAAAGCCATTTTTTAAAAAATCTTACCAACCCCAAATTTGAATGGCACTGTAAATATAAGAAGACTTGATTTTTCGAAGTAATGTAATTTCATGTTTCATGTACATGTTGTTTGTTTTTGATCAAAACTCGGTGTGTGTATTATTATAGTGGATCCCCCTGAATGCAGCCGTGGGGGTTATTCAGTTCTTCAGAGCCCGTACCGAAGCACCAGGTTCAGCTCACAGCAACTGCTCCAGTCTGCCCTGCAGGAGCTCATTTGCGATCATTCACTCTCTCCCGGATGGTATCAGTTCCAGATCTTTGATAAGCCGGCCAGTATGCCCACCAAATGTGTGGAGGTACAGTACAGTACAGTGCATCTGTGTAATTGGTCCAGCCTGCTGAACAATGTCTCCTTTATGTTACCCATGTTTCTATATGATGATAACCCCTACAGGTGAATCAGTGTGGAACACAAGCCCCAGTGTGGCTCTCCCTGGCCGAGGGAGAGACTCTCCCACGCCCTCTAGAGGTGAAGCAGATGACAGCCTGCGCTACCTGGCAGTTCCTCGGAAGCGGCAGTAAAGACTGCTGTCTTTTTCGCCTGCCTGTCACTGTACGCAATTGCGGCGACTTTTTTGTCTATTTGCTCCAACCAACGCAAGGATGCATGGGATATTGTGCGGAAGGCAAGTCAATGAACCTCACTGAGTAGGCCTATTTGAAATGTTAGTATGATTATACTTTGGTTTTGCATCATGCATCCCAAAGGCTGTGAAAAATCAGAGAGAAATCATCCTGTTCAAAGTGAAAAGCAATAAAGAGTTCAAAAAGAGAGTCATAATTACATTTTATTATATTCGCAGAGATGTCAGAATCCAATCAAACCAGCTGTGATGGGAGACAAGTTAACAGTGATGGAACCTGCAGTGGTACGTAGTCCAGACTTGTCCACCATTACTATAAAACTGCATCTTCGAAGCTGAATATTCAAAACAAAATAATAATTTAAAATCATTTTTATTCCCTCTTTTTCACCAAATGATTTTTCCGAGCTTGTGCTTGTGAAATACTGTAAAATGAACGGCTGCCTATTATCTGAAAGGTTTCCCAGAGTTCTTTGTCACACAGGCAACAAAACAGTTTAGAGTTGGCAATCATATGGAATGTTCCTGCCCCATGTTATCCTGCTAATGGATCTAGCAGAAGTTCATGTATTTGTGTTGTTTTTGTGTTTCAACTGTGGCCTTGGCAGCTGATCACAAGCAATCCTTCTCCTGGTCTTAGGCAACCCAACTTTTCTTTAGAATCCTTCAACAAACTCATCATAAAGCACATCTTGGGAGTGAAACAAACATGATGATTAAGAGTTTTACCTGAAATCTGGATCTTGGGTCATTCATTCCTTTGGACTTATTGTTTTTAAAGCTGAAGCATCACCAAACATTCTTTATTTTGAGACAAAATTGCATTTTACATTTTGATGTGAACAAATACAGACATACAGCAGAGTCACCAAATCCTTACTTGGCAGAATTAGAGGTTGCTGAAATCTGTTACCCCCCTCTGTTTCACACAAAATGGCTTTAATATTGTCCAAATTCACTATGGTGATGCCTAAACTCTAAATACTTAAGAGTCGATGATTGGATCATTAATGAAGTGATTATTATGTTTCTAACATGTTAAATATTTGGGAACAGTTCTTCTAAACATAGTTGATGTAGTGCGTAGCTTTTCGTTTCTTAAAAAACCTCTGCGTCCAGACCTCAAAGTCATCTAAAGTCTTTGTGACTTTGACGAGTGCTCTACTCTTGCATTATCAATACAAGATCTTGACCAAACATTGATGCACCTCGTTATGCAAATAACATTACAAAATTTATTTCCATCAAGAGGTGCATATATTTTTGGTCTTGTATTGACAATGCAAGAGTCGAGCACTCTGTTAAGTGTCTTCCAGCACATCCCAAAGACTTTAAATGAAATTAAGGTCTGGAATCAAAGGTGCTAATTCATGTGTGAATATGATTCTTCATGCTCCCTCCCTCTTTCACAATTTGAGTCTGATGACTCTTGGCTTTGTCATCCTGGAATATGGCCATGATGCATCTTCCTACATGGTTCATCATAGACTCTTATCATCCAATCATAGACTCTTATGCATTTTCCAAACAGTGATTTATTTATTTTTTAGCCAGCCAGCCAGTGTATATTCAGTATTTGTAATTTATCTCTCAGAACTTCAACCGACCTCTTCTTCAATACCACTGATTGTTGCTGAGCTCTCCGACAGCAGTGTGTACCTGAAGTGTATGTTTGATGACAATAGTGGGAACAGCTCCCTGGGATATGTAGTGACATGGTGGCGACTCTCACCTGAGGGCAACAGAGAAGAGCTCAGGAAAGACACTACAATAGAGACTTTTGCTCTCATCGAGCTTGATGGGATCAACTTGCGACTGGGAGACAGGGTAGCCACTTTATATTGAGTTTTCACATGAATTCAAATGAACCTTTATGAATCTTAACCTACATATCTGTGTCTCAGATCCATTGCAGTTGCAGTAGTTTTTTTCTGGAGTCTCCCAATATACAAAGTATTCCTGTGGAGAGTGAAGAGTTTTATGCTGGGATCCAAGTATGTCTTGTTCATAGTTCACAGTTTGTTGAGCAGGTATTAGCAAAGAGGTGTTTTCTGCGAGACTTATTATATTTTTGTGCATATTTTCCAGATGAAAACACAAGCTGTGTCTATTTCAGAAGATGGGAGAGAGTATAAACTGACAGTGGAGTGCGCTCTACCTTTACCATGTTCCTCAGAGAGATGCACTTTGCCTTTGCATCTTACTACTAGTAGTAAAGGTGGAGTCAAAAATTTAAACAAAACAAACTGTATAAAGAAAATAAGAGGGATTATAGTGATTATATAACTTCATTTTTGGGTGAACTTACCCTTTAACTGTAAAAAGCAGCTGCATCATGAAAATTGTGCTTAAAAGATTTGTCTCCAGTGGCAGATGAGAAGGACCTGGGTGTTGATTTAGTCCTGTCCTCCTGTGAGGTAGAGCTGATTCAAACCCCTTGTCATAATGGATTCTGTAGCCAAGCATCTGTGCACTACAGCGCAGTGACTGATATATGGAAGGATGGAGACAGAAGCACAGAAGTACACATCAAACCCATAATCAGCAGCAACTTCCTGTGGAATGGGTACACTCCTCAAAGTGTGCAGGTGGGCCTTCTTTGATATTATGGTGTGGGAAAATATATACCTGTAGTTGTGAAAAAAGTTAATTGTCCTGACACTGTTTAAGCATATTCATATATAGTATGCATATAATCAAATGCCTTATTGCTTATGTCAAAAACCGTCTGCCTAGAAAATAAGTGTAAATCCATCTTTAGAAAACTGGGTAAAACTTATATATATATATATTATATTATATATATATATATATATATATACTTGTTCTTCCTCTCAGATTCTTGTGAAGGATGTTCCCTCTGCTTACTGTTACACTTTTACGGACCCTCACATCATCACATTTGATGGCAGGTAAAAACTCTACACTCAAACTAAAGAGGACCTATTATATATATATATATATATGTATACATTTTTACATATGTAATGTTGTTGTAATGTTGTGTTGCTGCATGAAAACAGTCTGCAAAGTTACAAAGCACAAAGTCCACTTCAAAGTGAGTTATTCTCTATATAAGTAAACACTGTTTCTGAACTCCCTGAAATGCCTTGATTGTAGTCTTGGGTTTTCTGCCGGGAAAGTTCGTGTCATTTAAATAATTCCCGCCCAAGGCATAGGCAAAATAAAAGAGGGCCGAGGCCTGGTTGAGTTGGATTAGTATTGAATTGGAACTCTAAATAACATTTCCAAAACAGGCTCGAAGCAGTTGACCAATCACAACACACTGCTCCAGCCAACCAATCAGAGCACATTTTCAGGAGGAGGGGCTTTTTAAACAGAGTGTTACTGACAGTCTGGGAAGAGAGTCTGGGCTGCAACAATGTAAAATATGTGAAAAATAATGTAGTTTTTGAACATTCAGACATTAAAACCTATTTTAGTAGGCCACAAAAAAAGACTTTGTAAAAGGGCATAATATGTCCTCTTTAAAAACATTTTTTGATGTGGAATCACTGAATGAATTTATAAATGCAAATGCGGTGAGAATTGAATTTAATATTGTTTTTTTGTTCACAGGAGGTATGATAACTACCAGTTAGGCACCTTTGTACTGTACAGAAGCACTGCTCGTCTGTTTGAGGTGCATGTGCGACAGTGGGAATGTGCCGGCATGACCGCCCATCCCACCTCGTGTGTCTGTGGCTTTGCAGCCAGGGACGGTAGTTATGTGGTCACTTATGACATGTGTAACGGACTGGCGGGAGAGACAAAACCACGTTTCTCTGTGAAGAATGGAGATCTGGTAAAGAGTGGCATCCGTGTTACTGAGTCCTACCAGGGCCGCAAAGTCACTGTGAGTGATATTGGGTGCATAATACTAGTATGCATTTATGATTTGCATTTATGAAAGTTTGGTAAACATGACGACTAGAACATGTTCAAGATAATAGAGTTGCATTATACCTATAGGCCCAGTTTCACAGACAAGGCTTAGACTAAACCTGGATTAGGCATTAGTTCAATTAATAGCAAAAGATTACTGATGTGCATCTTGAGACAAAACAATGGCACTGATATAATTTAAGATACATCAGTGCAAGTTGATTTAAAACAGCTTAAACAGCCAAAGCCTTGTCTGTGAAACCGGAGGATAAAGTGATAAAAATAAGATTTTTTTTGTCCAGATTATGTTCTTGTCTGGGGCATTTGTGCGTGCGGACGTGGCTGACTGGGGAATGAGTCTGACTGTAAGGGCCCCGGGCTCTGATCAAGGCCACACTGAAGGCCTGTGTGGAACCTTTGATGGACAGCCAATGAATGACTACCACAAAGAGGGTGGAGAGACTGTGGAGGACAGCACCTCTTTTATCAACGAATGGAGGTGAGACTCACCCTGTTGAATTAGTTCAATATTCAAAGTGTAATATTTAGGGTTTAAGGTTAATTTAAATTCATAACTGTAAGTATGAGCAGAAGTTTCAGTGATTCTTGCCTTATCTTCTTTTTAGGCATGCACTAAAATCGAAATTACAGGCAATAATTGTAATATAACCAATATTAAAAATAAAAACAATAGTTTTAAATGTTAAAAGTGAATTTAGGCCTCACAATAGTATTTCTTATTACATTGTTAAACACTAAGAGAGCTGAATGTCAGAAAAGATCATGTAAACATAAAAATTGAGGAAATGAGTCCACACTATTAAATATTCAATATGTCAAAATATTCACTAATGATTAAAAGTTTGAGGTTTGTAAGATTGTTTTTTATGTTTTTGAAAGAAGTCTTTCATGCCCACCCAGGCTTCATTTATTTGAGCCAGTAAAAAAAGATAATATTGTGAAATATTAGTGCAATCCCTAATAACTGTTTTCTATGTTAATATGTTGTAAAATGAAATTTGTTTATGTGTTGGCAAAGCTAAATTTTCAGCACCATTTCTCCAGTCTTCAGTTACTTGATCTTGCAGAAATCATTCTAATAGGCTGATTTGCTTCTCAAGAAACATTTCTTATTAATAATCAATGTTAAAACAGTTGTGCTGCTTAATATATTTGTAGAAACCATGATCCACAATTATTTAATAGAAAGTTCAAAAGAACAACATTTATTTAAAATGTATTAAAAAATACAAAAGTCTTTACTGTCACTTTTGATCAATTTAATGCATCCTTGCTGAATAGAGGTATTTATTTTTCAAAATATTTTTCAAAACATTATTGACCCCATACCTTTGAACAGTAGTGTATATCCAGTGTCTATTGATAATTAAAAAATAACCGATATTGAGCTGATTAGTTGTGCAACCCAAAAACGATCCCATGATTCACTCACCATCCTAGGTGTATATGACTATCTTCATTCTGACGAACACATTCTGAGTTATATTTAAGTCCAAAAATGTCCATCCATCTATTATAAAAAACAATCCATACAGCTCCAGGAGGTTAATAAAGGCCTTCTGAAGCGATGGGTTCTTGTAAGAAAAATATCCATGTTTAAAACTTCATAAACTAAAATAACCAGTTTTCGGCAGACGGCCTACGCAAGTCAACTTCAAGCAAACTTCACTTCAACCAAAATTGTAACCCCCGATGTATGTAGGAGTATCGTAAACTTAGACGCCTTTTGTGGTTCAAACAAATATGGCTGGGCAACAAAGTCAAGCTCCTCTTCTCTTATATCAAAATCCTCCAACATTTCTCAATTCATGACCAGTGTTTTGTTTTGCTCTATGCTCTGTGCCTTTACGTTCGCCATGTGTCAGGTCAGAGGTTCCTCTTCCACTGTAACCGGATTTGCGTAGGCAGTCTGCTGGAAGCTAGTTAATTTAGTTTTTAAAGTCTTAAATTTGGATATTTTTCTTACAAAAACCCATCCTGTTCACTTCAGAAGGCGTTTATTAACCTCCTGGAGTCATATAAATTATTTTTATGATGGATGGATGCATGTTTTTTGTACTTCAAAATCAGGAGTGCCATTCACTACCATTAGAAAGCTTGGAAGAGCAAGGATGTTTTTTAATATAACTGCGATTGTGTTCTTTTGAAAGAAAATAGTCATATACTGTCTTAGGGTGGCTTGAGGGTGAGTAAATCATGGCATAATTTAAATTTTTGGGTGAACTTTCCCTTTAATATGGATTATTATGCTTCCTTAAAACCAGGTTGGCACCCAGCACCAGCTTGTTTGACAAGATCCCCATCGATGAAAGCAACTCCAGTCTCCATGAGTACTGTCATTGTCAACAAAAGAAACATCAGCCAACCAGCGGAGCATCGCCCCAGTCTACCGTTTCCTCCAGGTGTTCTTCCTCAAGCCGCGTCCAATCTCCCTCCGTCATCCCTACTTTGGATGTAACAGCTGAGTACATCGGGTCCATCCCTCCCGGCAGGCCCACGAAACGCCGTCCAGCTCAGGGAAGTAGAACAAATGCTCAGAGATCCCAAATTCAGAGACGCGTTATGAATCCCCAAAGATCCCAGAGTCAAAGACGTGTTCTAAACCCACAGAGGTCCCAAACTCAGAGACGTGTCACAAGCCGTAGCAGACGTCAAGGTGGATATTACAACTCCAGATCATCTCCACACCAGTCAGACCTGAAGGAGTCAACATATAATTTCCCAGAGGACCATTCTTCATCGAATTCACCTGAACCGCTGGTACCATCCTGGCCCACTGAATCAGGCCTGACGGAATCCGAGGTCCGGCGGCTCTGCGAGGGAACCCTGAGGAACTCCACTGTGGGGTTGAGTTGTGGCCGTCTCCTGGGCGATATGCTGGCGCAGGCATTGGAAATGTGTGTGATAGACCAACAGCTAAAGGACGATCAGGTCTGGATAGTAGCCACCGTGCCCCTCCTGGAGAATGAGTGTGAGAGGAGGGTGGTAGAGGATGTTGGCAGGAGGAAGGAGAACCAGGATGTTCTGGCTTCCCTCAGGTGCCCGAGCATGTGTAGCGGGAACGGACAGTGCACAGAGTGGGGCTGCTCGTGCTTCCCTGGATTTGGCTCTTATGATTGCAGCCAGGTGTCTGGTGGGTGTATGTTTGGGTAGTTGACATAATTGTTCACATGTCCTGCACTGGGATATGCTATGCTCAGTCTAAAATTAGTTTAAACAGCATTTAGCAGTTTTAATAATTTAATAATTATCACAAATGCAGGTTTAATGAGCTTTCATTAATTGAGAGGCTGCAAGGAAGATTTGTACTTTTATTTTATTTTTTTTTAAATTTAGTATACTATGTAATAGTATTTTGAATTACCTTTTATTTTTATATTTTTATTTCGTTTAAATTTTAGTTCCAAGTTATAGTAATTTTGTTGAGTTCTTTGTCATTTTTATTAAATTTTGTTTTATATATTTCTGTTTAGCTTTAATTTCAGTTTTAGGTTATTTGCCAAGACATTTTGTTAGTTTTTTTGACTTTAAGAATTTTTTTAATATAATATTTACATTTTATTTGATCTCAGGTTTATTTCACTTTTTTTTATAATTATTGTTTATTTAAATATCACATGATATTTAAAATTAACTGGTGAACTAGATGCCAAAAAGGTTGTTTAAAAAACAAAGTGAACAGTTACAGGCCCTAAAATATGCACTTCTCTTTACACATTCATATAAATTACTCTCTGGAATCATGATTTTTTTTTTTTTTTTTTATTCATGGAAATGTTATGCATCAATTACTTATTCTAGTCGTGAACATAAACAAAAATCTAAATGATTACCTCTATGTGGCCTCTATGTGAATATTTTTTGTTGTTGTTTTTTGTAAAAGCATTGCTAAGAATTTGCATATGAGTACATGGAAATGTTTATTGATCCAGAAGACTTTGATGTGCATTTAATTTGGTTTTAGCCAGTTAATCTGTTTTCCTGATGCAGATGAGACTCCAGAGATCACAGAACTGGAGAACGGAGGACTGTTTGATGTCCGGTATGGCGTCTGTTCCTCTGTTAGGGTTCTTGGTCAAGGCTTTAAAAAGTCCTACAAGCTCAAGTGTGAAGTTGTGAAGGAGAAGGTGACAGCACATCCCCACTCAAGCATTAAATCAGGTGTGAAGATAAATGATCATTAACCTGAATACATATTGTTCTGTCTACACAGATAGTAAATGGTGAATGGTCTTTGGATGATGCTCGCTTGGTGCCCGCCTCCTTCCAGAGTTCGTCCTCATTAGAGTGCCAGCTCCCTGTGGACGACCCACAATCCTCCACCACTGCACACCAACCAGTCTTGCGCTGGCAAATCAAAGTAGTTTCACACTTATCACTGTGTGATTGAGCTATAAACTATTATGTAAAACTAAAGGGAATTCACTTGTATTGATAATGACATTTACTTGTTTGTTCATCTGTCTTGTAGGTATCTAATGATGGACACAGCTTCAGCAATGCAAAAATACTGACTCTTTTTGACGGCACATGTCAGAATTGTACAGTCAGCACCTCTGTGATCTGCACCCTAAAGGTCTGTGCGATTCATTCTCATTCAGTTCTGTTTTGGTTTGGATGCAGCACCCTCTTGATACAAAGCATCCCATTAAATGGCTAGGCCTATTAATCACAAATGACTGCAAAATTCAGAGATATTTAATTAGTAAAGTCCATATCAAGGATCTAGATGTCCAGAACAAGATCAATAAGTTGATAATACAAATAACACACTCACACAAAGTATAAAGTCTGTATCTGCTGTGTTTCCCATGCAGCTACACTGCCATTCTAAAGTTTGGGGTCAGTAAGATTTTTTTTAAGAAATTAAAATTTTATTCACCAAGAACACATTAAATTGTTACAATAGTAGTTCAAAATGCTTTACATACAAATAAATAAGATATCAAATGCATTGAAACAGTTAAGATATTAATATATATATTAAACAGATAGATATATTAAAACAGTTTAGAATAATAAAAGAAAATACAGTGCAGTCAGTTCAGACGTACCACTGTGCTCATTCAGTAAATGCGTAGCCAAACAGATGTGTTTTGAGTCTTTATTTGAATGTGGCTACTGTTGGAGCACATCTGATCTCTTCTGAAAGCTGCTTCCAACTATGTGTGGCATAATGGCTAAAAGCAGACTCCCCTCGTTTAGAGCGAACCCTTGATATTTCTAACTGGTGTGATCCTATTGATCTTAGTGGTCTGTTTATATTCAGTGAGCATATCTGCAATGTACTGAGGCCTTAGGCCATTGAGTGATTTGTAAACAAGTAACAGTACTTTAAAATCAATTCTAAATCCAACTGGAAGCCAGTGCAAGGACCCGAGGACTAGTGTGATATGTTCATATTTTCTGGTTCAGCTCAGAATCCTGGCAGCAACGTTCTGTATGAGCTGCAGCTGTCTTATGGTATTTTTGGGAAGAACAGTGAGGAGTCCATTACAATAATCCACCCTGCTGGTGATGAAAGCATCAACAAGTTTCTCTAAGTGTTGACTGGAAACAAAACATCATTCTTGCAATATTTTTGAGATGATAATATGCTGATTTAGTTATTGCTTTTACATGACTACTGAAATTAAAGCTGCAATATGTAAGATTTTTGCAGTTAAATATCCAAAAACCACTGGGCCAGTGTTATATATTTTGTTTAGTTGAGTACTTAAAATGTCCCACATGTCTCCAACTATTTGCAAATCGTGAGAAAATCACAATTTTAATCAAGGATCCGGGATGTGTGAGTGTGTCGCCTGTCATTTAATATGATATTCTAAAATCGATCTATCTTACTGCAGTGTATAAGTGTCTCACAGCAGCCACGAGCGAACGCACAGAGTAATATTATAACATCATTTTCAACACACTGAAATGTATCTAATATGACAAACAGAGCTGCTTTACCTCATACTCAACCGGAAGCGGCGCCAGCGACTGTGGCATAATAAAAGTCCCGCTGTTAGCGAAGCGTGTGTTGCGTTCGTCTCTCATTAACAATCGCTCCAGCATCCTCGTTCAACATGATTTCTGCCCGAGTCCCATCCCAATTCTTTTCTTCACATGTCCCGAGATTCCTCGCTCAAAAGTGGTGTCGTCAAGCTACGCCGTTGTTTTGAATAGGAAACCTCTAGCAGACGAAAAACTACATAGTGCACCTTTTAAGGTCTGTCTCCAAAATCACACCAAGATTCCTGACTTGATTTCTAGTTGTTTGACACCTAGAGTGAAGGTACGCGTTCACCTTGAGAGCTTCAGCTTTGTTTCCAAATGCAATGACTTCAGCTTTCTCTTTGTTTAACTGAATAGAGTTTTGGCACATCCAACTGTTAATTTCATCAATGCATTGGAACAGGGAGTCAATGGGGCTGTAGTCGTTAGGTGATAGTGCTAGGTAAAAATCTGGGTTTCATCTGATTAGCTGTGATATGTAATTTGGTTCTTTCTCAGCATTCTCTTGCAGCATATACAGATTGAACTAGAGAGGTGCAAGAATTGAGCTTTGTGGGACTCCACATGTCATGGATGTCCACTCAGACTTATGGTCACCGATATTCACATAATAACCTCTCCCTTCTAATTATGACCTGAACCATTTTATGATCATCCCAGAAAGACAGAGTTTTCCAGCCTGTCAAGAAGTATGTTGTGATCGACAGTGTCAAACGCAGCACTGAGATCCAGCACGTATCATTTGCCTGTATCAGTATTTAAGCGAATATCATTTCTTTTATTTTTTATGAGCACTATGTCTGTGTCTGTAATGCGGTCGGAAACCAGATTGAAAATTGCCAAAGTGACAGTAAAAACATTTGTAAAGTTACACAAGATTTATATTTCAAATAAATGGTGTTCTTTAGAATGATTCATAAGAATCCTGAACAAAATGTATCATGGTTTCTATAAAAACGTTAAGCAGTACAACTGTTTTTTTATTCAATATTACATTTTTTTTTAAATCAAATAAAAGCAGCCTGAGTGAATAGACTTCTTTCAAAAACTTTAAAATATCTGACTGACACCAATTTTTTTAATGGTGCTCTACATTACTGTAAAGCATTTCTCAAAAAGAATAAACATATGTTCTACCATGATATGTTTGTAATTTGTTTAAATGGTGTTTCTTTAAACTTTTTTTCATCAGTTGACCCAGATTCAGTGCACGTTTTATCTTGAAATGTTTACATATACTGTTCATCATTTATCATTACATGTGCTTAGACTTCTTAAATACAGGAAACAATTTTGCATTCAGCCTTGTAATTATGTGCAGCAAAATCATTTCAGGTCAAGATCAGTTAAACAAAGCTGCCATTGTGTAGTTCTCTAAAACTGGGGTTCTCTCACACTCTAAAGTTAAATCCAGTAAGAAATGTTTGTAATAAGCATGTGTAACGACGTTAAAGGCTCAGGGAAGAAGGAGGCAGGAACCGGCGAACCTTCAACATAACCTTAATAATAATATAAGCATAAACAACAAAACAAAAGTAAAGTGGCAGCCTCTCTTGGTACTTGGAAACAAAACAATAACATAAAGTTCCAAGCCTGGTCCTCTCTCGTCTTCCACTGTCGTCTCTCCTCCTTTTATTCTTCTGATGTGGTGCATTACCGGCCTTGCTCCGTTCCCATGGCTCTCGGCCTCGCCCTGCTCACCACAGCATGCAAGAGGTTTATTTAAACAACCACGAAGCCTATTAATTTTATTATAGATTGCTTTGTTTGTGCATTGGAAAGTTTTACAAAAAGGTTTTCCCTGAATATCCCCTCAGGACAGAACATGTAACATTGATGGACTGTGTTATGAGGAGGGGAATCATAGCCTGAGCAGCCCATGTCTGACATGCAGACCGGATCTTTCCAAGTACGGCTGGTCCATTGCTGAGAGTATGTTCATAGCAATCTTTATTTCCTCATATTTTTCCACAAAGATGCATGCTTGCTTAGCACTTATTCCTGTTTTATTTATTTATTTTTAAAAAAGCTGTTTTATAGCTTAATATGTTATTTTCACTCACACTTACATGGAAGTTCACAATAAATCATGAAAATACAATTTTGTCGTGTTATATATTGTTAAATACAGTATGTATTTTCTAGTGTACATAATATTGACTGATGTTCTTGTGTCGTAGTCCTTATTCTGATGTTCTGTGTGTGTTCATAGAAAATGAGGCACCGGTGTTTCACGCGGGTCAGCTCAATCTGAAGACATTCTATGGAGAAAATTTCATCTATCAGTTCTCAGCCACTGATCCGGAGGGCTCTGCAGTTCTCTTCACGCTCAAGTCAGGGCCCAGAGACTCTGTTCTCTCTCCAGCTGGCCTGCTCATGTGGAAAGCTCTGTCCACCTCACCAGTGACCTTTGAACTGGCTGTAACTGATGACTGTAATGCAGAGAAACATGCAGCAGTGAAGGTGAGCTCTAGAAGCCATCTGGTAAAATGTTGCTTCTACAAAAATTTGCACCTGAAGTCTTACATATCATTCTGAATGCTGTAGAATTTTGTGTCTCTATTGTTGTCCACAAGGGGGTGCCAAATGTATCTCTAACACATCACACAGAGAAGTGTTGACTCTTATTCCCTGCGATCAAACGATCAGCTGTTGCTCTCTGTTCCTTTTGCCCGCACTGATTTGGATAAGAAAGCCTTTGTCCACTCAGCTCCTTTTGCTTGGAATATGTTGCAGAAGGACTGGAAACTGACTGAGCTCTTGTCCTTAAATGCTTTTAAAACTAAGCTGAAAGCAATGGAGACTCTCTGTTATTTTAATGTTTCTTTGTATGTTTATATTTGTGTAATGTTGTTGCCTCTTGGCCAGGACTCCCTTGAAAAAGAGGTTTTTAATTTTTAATGGGACTCTCCTGGTTAAATAAAGGTTAAATTAAATAAATTAAATAAATAAAAATGGCTTCCAAAAACATTTCTGAATCATTAGATCAGTGGAACTCAGTTTTATATGTGACCCAGAACCACAAAACCAGTCATAAGGGTACATTTTTTTTTAAATTAAGATTTATACATCATCTGAAAGCTGAATAAATAAGATTGATGTATGGTTTGTTAGGATATGGCAATATTTTGTCAAGATAGAACTATTTGAAAATCTGGAAGCTGAGGGTGCAAAAAAATCCAAATATTGAGAAAATAGCCTTTAAAGGCCTTAGCAATACATATCCACTCACTAAAATAAATTTTTTATATATTTACGGTCGGAATTTTACGAAATATGTTCATGGAATATGATCTTTATTTGATATCCTAATGATTTTTGGCATGATGATGATAATTTTGACCCATACAAGGTATTTTTGGCTATTGCTACAAATATACCCGTGTGTGACTTATGACTGGTTTGTGGTCCAGGACTACATGTATTGCCAATACATAATTTAATAATTAAAATTTTAGAACAGTAGTGTGTTTATATATTATCTATAGTGGTTTCATGTATTTTCCAGGTGTCAGTTCACCTCTGTGACTGTCAGAATGGAGCTTCCTGTGTGACTAACATTAACTTCCCACCGGGGTCTGGTGAATACCTGTGTGTTTGTCCTGCTGGTCTGGAGGGGGACAGGTGTGAAGTCGATGTAGATGACTGTAGGCCGAACCCATGCCTCTCGGGCACATGTGAGGATGGACTAAACTCCTTTACCTGCCACTGTCCAGAGGGCTTCACAGGTCAGTTCACCTGAGTACTTGATCACCTGAAAGAATACTGTAGAAACAATCTATTTGAGTAGAAGTGGATCTGATATAATATTGGTGATTTTTTGATCTCGTTTGAGAGATTCCTGTTGCTGTGCTCTACAGGTGTAACCTGCGATGAGGACATTGATGAATGTTTATCAGCTCCATGTTACCCAGGTGTTTCCTGCAGAAATACGATGGGCTCGTTTGTGTGTGGACCCTGTCCTGAATACCTCACTGGAGATGGGACAACCTGCAACCGTACGCCCATATCTCATTCTTACTTTTAGGTTACATATAGTCATATTGTCAGGCAGAGAGTGTTTTTACATTATGAGGAAATAAATTGCATAAACGTTTTTTTTTTTTTCCTTCGGAATAGCAGGAATAGTAATGTGAATTCAACACATGAATGTGTAAATAGAGTAAATATAAATAAATTGTGTCAATTTTGACTTGACTTTACTTGACTTTAACCCTTTGTCAAGCACCATTCGTTTTGAAACTGCTGAAAGTAATGATAACCTGATATTGCACCAAGACTAGTCAGTATTGACATTAAAATGTCATGCTTCGCATATAAATCTTGGGGCTGACTAGCAATTTTAACAATGTAAATTAGGTCTTAAACATTATATAATTGAGTTTACTGAGTTTATACCCATGTTTACTGATTAAAAAGATTCAATAATAAGATTACCCAAGATTACTGATTCAATAATTATAATAATAATAACAAAAAACAATTCTGACGAAAAGTTGAAATTTTGAAGTGAAAGGACATAATTATGCCAAAAGTCAAAATTTGGATATAAAAAGTCATAAAAATAAGATATAATGACAATTAGAATTAATTTGACAATTAATGACAAATAGAATTATGACAAAAAGTACAAATTATGAGATAGTCATGATTATCCATAAAAAGTTGAAAATTATATAAAAAGTCAGAATTATAACATAAAAGTTGAAATTATGACAAAAACATAACAAAAAAGTCAAAATTATGATACAAAAAGTAATAACAATCACAAAAAAGTCTAAATAATGACAATTATAGTCAATATTATGAGAAGTTAATTATGACAAAAAGTAGAATTGGTGAGATAGAAAGTTATAATTATGACAAAAAATTGAAATGATGCTATAAAAAGATTGATTCTATAAAAATTAATTTAATTCAAAATAATGACAAATACAGGGGAAATCCATTTAGACGAAAAGTGACTTTTTGCATCACAATTATCTTTATCTTATAATTTCAACTTTTTTATATTTATTTGTTTTTTTTTTTGTTTTTTTAGAAAAGACAGTGGATAAAACTGATGAAGACAGTCATGAAATTGCCTCAAAAAGTGAGATTAACCTCGGTTCCCTCAAACCCAAGCTTGTTCCAGGTGGGAATAATAAATAATTATGCTGTTTTTCACCTCTAATATGTATCAGTTGTGAGAACATGATGACTGCAAATATGTATGTACCCTCTGAAGGGCAGAGCCCGTGTGCCAGTCGGCCCTGTTATCCTGGAGTCCAGTGCTTTGAGAGCACATACACGTCTGCAGGTTATGTATGTGGTCCGTGTCCCCCTGGGCTCAATGGCAATGGACAAACATGCACATCAAGGACAGCAAACAGTAAGTTGCTTTTCTTTATACAGACATTACAGAGGAACCAGAATACATAGCTTTTGTGTTCTTGTAGATTCTTCTTCAGGCTCGACTTTCTAATCCTTACTATCTTGCAGGGAAGATACTATTAGGGGAGGGTGACAAACTCTCTGATGTCACTTCCTCTTTGGCCTCGCCTTCTTCTACAAGGAAGTCAGCGGAAGCTTCTATTGGAGCTGAAAGATCTCCTCCTAGCAGCAAGTGGACCTCATCTGTTGATAGAAAGACCACCACACACACCCTAGACCGGACCAAGACGAAAGCAAAAGGCAGCTCAACCAGAGAGCAGCTCAATGAAGAAGAAGTTAACCCTGAACATGCTGAGGACAACAGAACCTGTGCAGACTCCCCCTGTTTTTCTGGAGTACCATGTGAAGCCACATCCTCTGGTTCCTTCAGATGTGCAAGCTGTCCACACGGCTATAGAGGAAATGGAATTACCTGCAAACGTGAGCTATTTATTCTGATTAATGAGGGATAACAGAAGTTGTTAATTATAAAACAATATCAAAAATATGAATAATAAAGCAGAAAAAAAGCAACAAAAAAGCAATATATAAGTAAAAAAAAAATTCATATCTTTACAGGATGATTTTCTTACACCTTTTCACATTACAGTAATAAGAATTTGAGAGGAAAACATGCATAATTTTGCATGAATTTAATGTCATGATGCAAAATTAAAAATATATGGGGGGAAAACACCCCCCTTACGAACTGTGTATTTCTTTCTGTGAAACAAGAGTTAAATGTATCTGGAATATTTATTTTAGTTTTCACTGACAATGACAAAGTCTTAATATTTTTATTCAACCTCCTAGTTAGATTACATTTGATGAAAAAACAAAGGATGATTTTTAGAACATGGTATCTACAGTAATTGAGGGTGGACTGGGAGCATTTTTCGTTTAAAGTTTAAAAAATGTTATGCGATGTTTTACAAAACAACAAGCTTTAAACCCTTTTTTTTCTTACTGCTAAAAATTAGATCCATTTTCCATTTTGATCCATTTTCTTAGTGTAAGCTTCACAGTGAATACTTCTTCATCACTCTTGGCAACTCAGTCCATAGAAACAACAAAAACATATCTTGACTTTATCTAGTGGTTTGGGAAAAACAGCCGCCTGCATTTTATCCCACTTTACCCTAAGCATTGATATACTTTTTGCTATTTAGCCCAGACATTTATTTGTGAGTTTCACCTTTAAATACTATTGATCAAACTGAATGATCAAACTGATTTTCCTAACATAATTTTAACATTGCCTGTGTGTGTGTGTGTGTGTGTGTGTGTGTGTACAGCCATGTGTCGTTACCCTTGTGGGCAGAATATGGAGTGCTCGCAGCCCAATACTTGTACCTGTAAAGAGGGTTACACTGGATACAACTGCCACATTGGTCAGTCACAATCTATGACATTCATTTAACTTGAAAGACATTAACATTGATTACTCATTTTAATTCTGATCTGTCTTTATGACTAATTTCAAACTCACACCAGATGTATCTTGTCCCGTCAGCTGTTTGTCGACCAGACTGCAAGAACAAAGGGAAGTGTGTGAGGCCCAATGTTTGTGAATGTCCCGCAGGGTACAACGGCCCCACATGTGAGGAAGGTAAACTCTATCTTTAGTGTCTTACTCCATTCTAACCATTACAAATTCATGAACGCTTAACCATTTTGCTATATGACTCCTCTTTGCTTTTCGAATTGAGGGTGAGATATTATGTAGATTTATACATTTTTATCTTGCCTCTCAGCCAGCTGTGATCCGCCTTGTCAACATGGTGGCCGCTGTTTGTCCAGAAATCACTGCACTTGTCCATATGGCTACGTGGGACCAAGATGTGAAACTAGTGAGCAGACATTTCCGAGTGATTTCTAAATACGAAGAAATGAGTTCGTTATTTTTGTGTCATTGCCGTTGTGCTTTCAGTGGTGTGTAACAGACATTGTGAAAACGGTGGAGAGTGTGTGTCGCCTGATGTCTGTAAGTGTAAACCCGGCTGGTACGGACCAACGTGTAACTCAGGTGCGCTTTCAACCTTAAAGTCAGCATGAAACGGAATTTGCGATAGTCTTTTTTTTCGCTATTGTTACACATATACTAGTAAAATGGCTTCTCAAACAAGAAAAAATGTAGGATGGGACTTGATTTTTTTCATTGGGAATTAATTGGATCGTTGGAGGGATGTGGTTTGCTATTGGTCGATCTCATGTGAGTGACTGGTTGTCCCGCCCTCAGAGATGAGTCGGGGAAGGGGGGAAATTATTTTGATTAAAGATTACGAGGGGATATGAACTGAAAAAAATGTCAATTTTAAATTCATCATAAATGTCTTGAAAAAAATGTATTTGATGATAAATGTGATTATAATATTTTTTCTAACTGTTTTAATTCTCAGCCGACTGTAAACCTGTGTGTTTAAATGGAGGGACTTGTATCAAACCAAACATCTGCGCTTGTCCTAGTGGCTTCTATGGTTCACAGTGCCAGATAGGTACAACTGTTTCATAGCAAATGTTTATTTCATGTAAACAGTGCTGCACAATTAAAAAAATGGCCTTAATTATGATTATTAATTAAGCTGTGTGTCTTTTATGTAGCTTTGTGTAATCCTCCATGTAAAAACAGAGGCCATTGCATGAGAAACAACGTGTGCTCCTGTCCTGAAGGATACACTGGGAAGAGATGCCAGAAAAGTGAGTGTTCATTGGTGTCATTTTCTCCAGAATATAGATTGTTTTATTTCTGTTGTTGTGATTTGTTTCTACATCCAGCATGCTTTCTAGCACATGTATGTTTAACTACATGCACTGTGTTTAGGTGTGTGTGACCCCATGTGCATGAACAGCGGAAAGTGTGTCGGTCCAAACACCTGTTCCTGTCCGTCTGGATGGAGAGGAGAGATTTGCAACATCCGTAAGAGATTTTCGACTTAAGGTTAAGGGTGCATTTATTTGATCAAAGTATAGTAAAAATGGTTATATTGAGAAAATTAAAAATAAAATAACTTTTCTATTTTAATATATTTTAAAACATTTTTGGCATCACAGTTTTCAGTGTCACATTATCCTTCAGAAATTATTCTAATACACATTTATAACATTTTAATAACATTTCTTATTATTATCTGTGTTGAAAACATTTGTGCTGCTTAATAGTTTGTTTTTCAGGGTTATTTGATTGATGAAAATTAAAAAAACATTTCTTTGAAAGATATCTTTTCTAACATTATAAATGTCGTTACTATTACATTTGAAAAAAAAATACAGTGGGGAGAACAAGTATTTGATACACTGTCGATTACACAGGTTTGCCCACTTACAAAGCATGTAGAAGTAATTTTTTTTTTTTTCATTTAATCATAATCATCATAATTTTTATCATGGTTACTCTTCAACTGTGAGTAATGAAGTCTAAAACAAAAATCCAGAAAATCACTTTGAATGATTTTTAAGTAATTCATTTGCATTTTATTGCATGACATAAGCATTTGATACATTAGAAAAGCAGAAATTAATTTTTGGTACAGAAACCTTTGTTTGCTATTACAGAGATCATACGTTTCCTGTAGTTCTTGACCAGGTTTACACACACTGCAGCAGGGATTTTGGCCCACTCCTCCTTACAGACCTTCTCCAGATCCTTCAGGTTTCAGGGCTGTCGTTGAACAATACGGACTTTCAGCTCCCTCCAAAGATTTTCTGTTGGGTTCAGGTCTGGAGACTGACTAGGCCACTCCAGGACCTTGAGATGCTTCTTTCGGAGCCACCCCTTAGTTGCCCTGGCTGTGTGTTTCGGGTCGTTGTCATGCTGGAAGACCCAGCCACGACCCATCTTCAATGCTCTTACTGAGGGAAAGAGGTTGTTGGACAAGATCTCACGATACATGGCCCCATCCATCCTCCCCTCAAAACGGCGCAGTCGTCCTGTCCCCTTTGCAGAAAAGCATCCCCAAAGAATGATGTTTCCACCTCCATGCTTCACGGTTGGGATGGTGTTCTTGGGGTTGCACTCATCTTTCTTCTTCCTCCAAACATGGTCATTGGCAAACTTCAGACGAGCCTGGACATGCGCTGACTTGAGCAGGGGGACCTTGCGTGCGCTGCAGGATTTTAATCCATGATGGCGTAGTGTGTTACTAATGGTTTTCTTTGAGACTGTGGTCGAGCTCTCTTCAGGTCATTGACCAGGTCCTGCCGTGTAGTTCTGGGCTGATCTTCTCATATTCTTCATCTTCCTCATGATCATTGATGCTCCACGAGGTGAGATCTTGCATGGTGCCCCAGACTGAGGGAGATTGACCGTCATCTTGAACTTCTTCCATTTTCTAATAATTGCGCCAACAGTTGCCTTCTTACCAAGCTGCTTTCCTATTGTCCTGTAGCCCATCCCAGCCTTGTGCAGGTCTACAATTTTATCCCTGATGTCCTTACACAGCTCTCTGGTCTTGGCCATTGTGGAGAGGTTGGAGTCTGTTTGATTGAGTGTGTGGACAGGTGTCTTTTATACAGGTAACAAGTTCAAACAGGTGCAGTTAATACAGGTAATGAGTGAAGAACAGGAGGGCTTCTTAAAGAAAAACTAACAGGTCTGTGAGAGCCGGAATTCTTACTGGTTGGTAGGAGATAAAATGCTTATGTCATGCAATAAGATGCAAAATTTCTTGGATTTGTTTTAGATTCTGTCACTCACAGTTGAAGAGTACCTATGATAAAAACTACAGACTTCTACATGCTTTGTAAGTGGGCAAACCTGCAAAATCGGCAGTGTATCAAATACTTGTTCTCCCCACTGTATGTTTTTTTTGGTACACTTTTTAATGTTAACCAAAGCTCTGTCTTGAAATATCAAATACATGCAACATAATATATAGTCTTGTCTGTATGTGTAGCGGCGTGTTTACAGAAATGTAAAAATGGTGGTGAGTGTGTGGGGCCGAACACATGCCACTGTCCAGCTGGATGGGAGGGTCTGCAGTGCCAAACTCGTAAGTCCTGATGAATCCTAAATGCTCCTAAAGGGGTCCTATTATGCTTTTTTTTACATTTTAGTCTTGTGTGTAATGTTGTTGTGTTAGCATGACAACGGCAGTTAGAGAGCACAAATTCCAGTCTATATACCAGTAAACACTGTTGTAAACTCCCTGAAATGCCTTTATTGTAGTCTTGAGTTTTCTACTGGAAACGTTCATGTCATAATATCTCTCATTTAAATAATTTATTCCCAAGGCATATGCTAAATAAAAGGTGCTAGGCTTGGTTGAGTTGCTTAAAACCCCTTTTGCAGAGAGTATTGATTCCAGAAAATTACCATAGAAATGCTTGAGTGCCTTCTGTGCGGACGCAAACACATCCCGGGATGGAGACCTAGTAATATTACTGGGATCAGTCCCAGAATGCACCCTGTGTGAACAAAAGGCAGGACCAATGCCGGAATGGGTGTGTTGTAGTGATGGAACGGTACGCGATGATCTAGATTTTGATTGAATGAGAAAAATAACACACATGCGATGTTTTTTGAGAGAGAAATCGCATATCATTACCAAACTTAAGACTATTTAAGACAAGGTTTGAAGGTATTAACACGTCACATCCTGATGTCACATGTCTTTATGGGATGTGTGTCAATGCACACACAGATTCCAGAAAATCACTGGCAGTGCGAATGAACCAAAATCAAAAGATTCCAGCACAAATCTTGGGACACAGTATCAGTGTATTTTCCAGAATTTCTGTGTGAAAGGGGCTTTAGTAGTCTATTGAAACTCACAGTTTCATGATAAGGGGTTTTATATTTCCAAAACATGCTCGAAGCGAGCCGACTAATCAGAACACGTTAAGCTTTTCAGAAGGTTGGGCTTTTCTAAACAGACCGTTACTGACAGTCTGTGAAGAGAGGTGCTGCAACAATGTATAAAATATATATATATATATTAGTAATTACAAATTATTTCTTATTTTATCTTTGTTTAATTTCTTCCCTAACAGCGATCTGTCAACAAACGTGCCTCAATGGGGGGAGATGTGTTTTCCCAAATTTCTGCCACTGTCGTCAAGGTTACAGTGGACCTTCCTGCGGTACTAAGGTAAGCATTTTATACACGCACTGCCATCATTGATTTCATATTTAAAACTGTCTTTGTAAAAATATTTTTGACTTCATTTATGGCCAAAGAATGAACTGATTGTAAACTTTGTATTTACAGATAAGGTGATGAAGATGTGACATTGAAGACAACGTTCTGTCACTCTGTAATAAATAATTGGTGTGTGTGTGTGTGTGTGTGTGTGTGTGCGTGAAAGCATCAGTGCCCTAAAAGTGAGGCAAACTTAAAAAATATACTTTTATTAGTCTGATTACTATAGTATTTCAGGAGTGTTATTGCATGTATGTGGTGTTGTTTTACATCTCTTACACAGCTCTGACAATGACTTTATTCATTTGATTTTTGTGATGTATGTACTACAGTGTGTACATTTTATAGTGTTGATAAAATATTTTCCCGTTATTTTTTAAGTAAATTGCTTTTAAAGAAACAAAACTACGTTTGAAATCATAAAAATACATCTTAGTGTCGTTTCTCAATAAAAAGAAGTGCTCAACAACAAACATGGGAATGAATCATATTTCTGCTCTTTAAAATCTTAAAAACAAGTTGCACACACAATTTTGATTTCAACTTTATTTAATTAGTTGTACTCTACGCTAAAGGAAATTCAACAGTTATACAGTTATCTTAAACACGCTAATAATGTCATTAATGTACAATGTTAATGTAGAGAAAACATCACACTTCACACGTTCAGTTTGGGTTCAGCAAACAAACAAGTAACTGTAGCACCAATGTGAGGGACCGATGAGGTCAGAGGTCAGACAGTTCTGACATCAGAAGGGCTTCTTCCTCTCTTCACACTGCGGGCCTGAGAATGGAGCTCGACAGCGACAGGTGTCAGGAGACACACACTTCCCCCCGTTCATACACCGCTTTTTACACACAGCTGCAGACAGAAGGAGGGATCACAGGGTTTACACACCTCATAAAACATCACAACTGCATGACAAAAAATCTATTTCTAGAGCAGTTGAAGATATGTAGATCTTTGTGTCGTCACCAACCTGTGTGGCAGGCTCCACCTATCCATCCTTCTGGACAGCTGCAGATTCCAGGAGCCACACAGCTGCCCCCATTCCTGCATCCCTGTGGACAGATCGCTACGGAAACAGAGATAAATGATCAACATGTGGCCCAGATACTGCACTGACACCTAGCCACAACAACCCAAGAGAATGTACATGTAAATTATGATTAATTCATGACAAAATAACCCCAAAAAGTGAGTTTTAGATCATTAAAATCAAAATGAACTGGTTATACTGACAGAATCAGAATTGACTACATTTGGTTACTCATTACATTACATTAGGGAATTAATATATCATTTAGCATTAAACTGTGATATTTTATTACTATTTATATACTTTTATAGTATTTTGAATTACCTTTTTTATATTTTTGTGTTTTATGTTATAAACTTTTGCGTTTTTAAATTCATTTTAAAAATATTTCTATTAATCTATCGTTTGTTTATTTCAGTTTTAGTTGTAGCCAATTTAGTACTTCAACTCAGACTTATTTTATGTCAGTTAATTGCCAAGATAACATTTTTAATTTTCGTTTAAATTTGTTACATTTACGTTTTCCTTTGGATATTTTTATTTTATTTTACTTCAACTTTATTTCAATTAACGAAAACGTTTTTAATAGTGTTACTAAAATATAGACTCAGGGTAGCGCCATATTTAACTTTCGTCAGGAATGAAAACGAGGCCGTGAAGGATAGAATAACAACGTGCTCAATGGATAGTACCGTTGTTTAACAACATAATGATTGTTCAGCTGACGAAACATCTTTCCAGGGAAAAAAAACCTTTTAGTAGACAAAACCTGCATAAAAAACATTTTAAAAAAATTATGTGATCCAGAACTTTTATACAATGCTTGTCAGTTCTGCAGTCGTGGCCTACTACATAGTAGGGAAGTATACGATTCCGGAAGCAGCCTTAAAGTCTTTACAATAGAGTGCTGCAGGGATGATCTGGGTTTATAGCAGCATCCATTGTAAATACTTTACGGCTGCATCCGGAATCACATACTTCCCTATTAGGTGAAAAACAGTATAAGAGTAGTATGTCTGAATTCACAGTACTAATTAAACTCTAAGCTAAAGTACCCAAACTTTTTATACTTAGAATTATAAAAATTCAGTATGGCATCTTCCTATGACTACAAGCAGACCAAGCAGTAGCGGTAATTACTTTGGCAATGGGTGGAAAATTCCTAATCTCATTGGCTAGTGCTGACGTCACTTTTGTTTTGATTCATCAAATGATTTCAGGCAAACACAGGCAACAAGATTACATTTTCGCCGCTAGAGGTTGCTTATTCAAAACAAAAACGTAACTTGATGCCGTGAATGTGCGTGGAATCATGGGAGTTGTCGTCGTCCGACGGACTTGGGCAGAAATCAAGGATGAGCAAATGTATAAACGCTACTAGAATGTCATATTAATAAAAGATGGATGACTTGTGTTGCTAAATAACATGCAATTAATTTTAAGACATATTGTATGATGGAAAAAGCGCGCTCTGATTATGCTATGTTAGAACTTGACAAAATAGCATTGTCTCCGAAGCATGATAAAAACATGGTACTCGTGGTAAATCAAGCGATTAAACAATAACTATGTTGCGCTATATGACATTAGCTTTCTGTTGTAGTTTTCAAACAGTTGATCATCCGTCTAATAAAACACAATATATTAAACCATGGTTTCTACGAAAATAAAACTGGAAATCGAGGGTAACGCGGATTTGAGTCATTGACAGGTGATGGAATTCCTTGGTCCGTGTCCTGGTTAAAATAGCTGATTTCTCTAGATTTAAAGATTGTTAAAAGTACACAAGTCAACAAAATATACATATAACATTCTTCTAGTGTTTTTTGGATATTTTAATCTAAAAATCTTACATATTGTGCCTTTAATATTTATGAACCCATCAGCCTACCAGGTATTAGCATGAGAGAAAAGCACTGTAATTGACAATATGCAATCTAGCGGAGACAAACCGTGAATGACAAAGACAATTAGAGTTTGACAATTGTGAGTTAATGCTGCTAAAAAGACATTTAGCAAGTTTTTAACTGACATTATGGATTTGTGAAATATGCATAAAACAAAATGGAATCAACAAACCGTCTTGGCATCTGGAGCCCGTCCAACTAGATGGACAGATGCATTTTGCTTCTCCGTTCACAGCAATACATTCCCCACCGTTCCAACAGCCACTGTCACACACAACTGACAAATGCAAATACACACTGTGAATTATATTTGACCTTATATTTTAGTGTTCAACTTGCAAACAACCTTTTAAAAACACAATGTAAGCTACCTTTGTGACAGTATTTTCCTCCAAATCCTGAAGGGCATCTGCATTTTCCAGGTCGAAGGCACACTCCACCATTTTTACACTTTGGATAACAGTTTGCTGAAATCAACGTACAGGTCATGTGAGTTGTGGCTCCCTTAAATTTATAAAGCACAAGTTTGACAATCTCTCAAACACATTCCACTAAAATGCAATGCATAGCAAGTAACTTGAAACATCACCATATTGGCAGGTTTCTCCCTCGTATCCTCTTGAGCAGAAGCAGGTGTTGTTTCGGATGCAGATCCCAGCATGTTTGCAAGGTGGCTCACAAGTTGCTTTGGGGTCAAAGACAAAAGGAAGAGCCACCCCTCGGGGCCCGTCGGACCCTCCCAGACAGACCCCAGCCAGAGCGGCCAGTGCCACCAGCAAGAGCTGCATGGACGTACAGCAAAGCACTGCCATTTTCATATCCACACTCTTACAAGGAACCTGAAAGACTGAGAGTGCTGGTGAATGTGTGTTTGAACAAAATACAACACTGTAAATCACCTACTGGACAGACATGGTACAGCAGGAAGCCACAGCTGGAAAAGCACTAACTTAGGAATGTGTGACAGGACTGAGAGACAGACAGGCTCAGAGTGTGTTTAAAGGAGTGTATGAGGTTGTCTGTGGTTTATAGCTGTCTTTTGTGAGAACTGAAACTGAAAGTCCATTAACAAGTGGTCCCAAAAGGTATTTTGAGACCAAGCAGCTTATTTCAATGAACTGTGTGAAAATAATATTTTTGTGGAAACCGTGATACATTTTTTTCAGGATTCTTTGATGAATATGAAAGTTCAAAAGAACAAAAGATAAATGTATTTTTTCCAAAATAAATCTTTTGTAACATGCTTAACTAATGTTGGATCAATTTGATGTGTCCTTGCTGAATAAAATCCATTTCTTTAAAAAACAAAACAAAAATCTTACACCTTTTGAATGGGAATGTATGTATGTATGCATACATTTCCAATCAATGTATTCCCATTCTTTGAATGGGAATGCATGTATAAAATATAGTACATATTTGTTTTAGTGCCACTGTAGAATCTAAAATATCTCTAAAAGTGTTAAGAGAAGATAAAGACAATTGAATTTCACAGTAGAGCAGAATTTCTAAGAGCTCGAGAGTATCTGCAGTCTTTTATTAAGTCCAAACTTTGTCTTGTTTACGCCTAATGTCGTTTAGAAGGATTCTCATGTATTCACTTCACTGATCCCAGGAAATGTGAGGAAATGGATTCTGCAGATGTCTTGAGAATTTCCCTCCTCCTCAATGAAATTCCAACTCAAGTGTTTTCAGACCACGGTTAACGTTATTTCCCTCTCTGAATGACATGTAGGACTATGTATGAACTAAAAATTAATTTAAGAGGTAGATTTTTCATCACTGGTTATGTGTAGTTTTTATTTGTCATTGTTAAATGCATTGCTGACGAGCCCAACTCCAGCATACAGATTGTTCTGTAAGGGAAGGGGTTATATTATAATTATATCTATGTCTTAATTCGGTGGTTCATTCATGGTAAACCAAGTCTTTGTTTCAGATAGAGGCCCATTAAAGTGGAACCAGACGGATTTGCTGGTCTGAGACAGGCGAGGAAGTGAGCAGGAACTTTAATGACATCAACAGATGTGCAGAATCCTTCTTTCTTCAGAAGGAAACGTAAACACAGCACATATTGTGCACAGAACACAAACGGTAGGCCGACATTTGTGTTTCAATATTTCAGCAACACACCGACCCAAATATTAGTGGTCAGCAATTATGAATTCTGTGTCCGTTATTTATCATGCGCAAATTTAAGTGTTTACAAAAGTTATTTTATCATTAGTAACCTTAAACCATTATTTCACCCCCAAAATGGTGGTGTTTTACCTCACTCAACGGCTATTCCTTGAACTACCATGTCTTGTATGCGCCATCTTGTGGACAGTCACACCACTTTTCTCTACAAAACGATAATGGATTTTAAGTAAAAGCATCAATTACCCTGTTTAACAATAATGTGTTATTTCAGGCTAACCCAGAAAGTAATGACATATTAAATAGATATTGGTAATGTGTGTCACTCAGTACTTACTAATTTAATTCACCATAACACGAACTAGAAATTTTAAGTTACAACGTTTTACTCAGGAGTGTGTCAAAATGCCCACAAAATATGTCAAGAAAAAATATACACAGACAAATTTTATCAAAGAAATTCTATTTACTGATAAATCCTTCCAACAATGAGATTAAACACCAGTCAAATAAATCGATGTAAAAGTGCCATTCCAACAAACACAATCAAAAAGGTTTAAGTGAAAGACAAACATCTACGTTATGAATGATCAACATCAACACCAAGAAGGAAAAAATTATGGTAGAATGTGATTAAAATATGACAACAGAAATGCATTATCAAGTAACAAAAGTCCATTTCTTATCAAATTAATGACTTTCATTCTATTCTGTTCCCTTTTTTCTTAACTAGTATACTCCATAGCTTCCTGCTGAGGTAAATTTATATTATATTTTATGACACTGTTTTGTACCTGCCTCAAATTGGCCCACTTCTTCTTCTTCTTCTTCTTCTTTAATTTTCATAATTTCAAAAGTAGTTTAGACTTTCATTCTAAACATTCCCGTTGAACATAAATTTTGGGATTTAAATAAAAGATTTAAACCAAACAAAAAATCTTTGCAGTAAGAGGCTGAAAGTCCACAATACATCATGGCATGTAACATCCCATCAAAAATAAAAACATCTGTTAATGGTTTTGTTGATGTTAATAAGATATTCAAAAAACATCTACAGAGGACCTTTTCAACAAACAGATAAAGAGCAGCCATGATATGATATGAGCATGACCTAATGTTTAAAATGACAAAAACACACCCAAAGAATAACGGAGAAAAGCCAAAGTGGTTTAAGTGGTTGCAGCTCTATGTAGAATATTCTGCTGCTGTCATTCCTTTCCCAAAATATACTAAAGTGCTTCTGTCTATCCAAAGCAAAACCTCCGGAGTGGTGCTTAAGAATCAGTAATGATGTGGTAGGCATCAGCTCTCTGGCTGAAACTTGCTGATCAATCCTGATATTGCCACCCTACAGCACAGACTTCATTTTCTGACATTCGTAACACTCAAGACAAGTAGATTTTTTACCACCACATTAGAACATTAGGGATTGTGGGTCACACAGAGGGGCGTCACTGTATCACACTCATGCGTCCGCGTGAAGAGGTGGTGTTCGAGCCGCAGTCCACGTACAGGTACTTCTCCTGAGACACCTGCTCAGCATGGCCAAAGTACACTGCGGTTACAGTCATTCTGGGGAGACATACCAGAATGTTAGTTGAAGTGGAGAACATGGCATCAATTAAGACATTATATTTTGCTCTTACTGCATATAATGCGTGTAAACCAACCCGCAAATGTTTTTTAACCTTTTATGGTTAAAGGTGCAGTAAGTGATTTCTAAAAAAAAACACTGCTGATATTCAAAATCAACCCAAACAAACACATGCCTCCCTTCATTGCTCCGCCCCCAAAATGCACGAGTGCGCCATGCATCTTAAGCAAAGCAAAATAATGCTTCATGTATTAAAGCAATGAACAATGAACGATCTACAAGGACCAAAACAAAATGCAGGAACGAAAAATGAACATGCAGTACACAAAGAGTATATACAAGCAAGAGTTGGTTGTTAGTCGCCAGCAGCTCCAGACAAACACTGACACTCAAAACTGTCCTGCTCCTATAGCTAACATTACAACAACAGCATTTCTTGGTTTGGTTTTGTGAAACATGGCAATGTTATTCAGGCGTGAAGCAGAAACAACGCAACTTCGGTGTGCATTTTCAGACCTTCTCGCTTAAGTTTTTGTTATATTAACCCTTTCACACATAAATTTAATATATTCTGGCTGAGCCCCCAGCGGGATTTTTTCCAAGACCGTTATTTAGAACGCATCACTCTATTGTTTCCACGGTGACGCGTCATTGCTTGTCACGTGACACACCGCAGCCACAATAGCGCTGTATGACCGATGATCTGCCTTTATTTCATTTTTCCTTTTTTATTCAAAATATTCACACATTTTTTAGCTATAGCATGAAATATCTGATATTCCAAGATATTCAAATATGTACAAGTGGATGTGTTTTGCCGTTTAAATACTTTTATAATGATCACGTTAGTTGAGCTAGACGCACAATGTTAGTTTGCACCGCAGTACAGAGAATCAGATCTGTTGGATTTACAACACGTGAATTCATCCACTTCTCCCGAAATACCTGAAAGTAAGTGAGTCGGTGAACTGAGAGAAGCACAGAGTAAACTTTAAAGTTACTTACACAATGTGTATCTGATATGAATAAAACATGTTGTCTAATTATTGCTAAAGATTATTATTGCCGCTTCCATAGATCAGTGTGTAATTTACAAATTCTAAATGTATTGTTTTGTTAGTATTTATGTGCATTGAAATGTCTGAAACATAAAATAAACATGATGTGGTTGAAAACACTGCATTTTTGTGATATACTGAAAAGTGCCGAGCGCGTGTGACTGTGTGCATCAAACGGTTAAAGAGACCCCTAAAATTCTTGCCTGATCATAACCCTTCTGTCTCAATTGTTATTCCTTTGACCTTTTCTCTTTCTACAGTCTTTCTTCAAATCTATTAAAAAAAAAAAAACCATCTTGAGTGGACACGCCCCCTACTGCTGATTGGCTACAAGTGTGTTGTGCTGCTCGGCCGATCCACCTTCTACAGCGCTTCTCAGGAATCGCTTACTGCACCTTTAATGATTATTTTATCTTTATATAATCATTCTTAAAAAGCTTGAACATTAAAACAAACACAAAAATACTAAATACAACTACAAAAAAAACTAAACACAGTAGAATTTTGCTAAACATGTATATACTTGAAATACTTTTTAATCTGTTCGTTCACAAAATGTTTAAGCACACTGATTGACTGAATTGTCCATTACGGAATACTTACTGCATCATGACAACAATGTTGTGCACTTTAATTGACGGCATGGTACAGTAGTCACTGTAAAATCAAATATGCAACAATACGCATTTTAGAACACTTTAAGAAATTGTCTTTATGAAAATTTAATTGACGTAAGGCCAGACAGGCAAATACTCACAATATGTAGCTCATCTCATTGGCTATGACAGTGGGAACAGAGTAATCAATCTAAAAAAAAAAAAGACAGTGACATTGATAACAGTTGTTATCTGAGTCATGTGACTAAATGAAACCGTTTTAGTGGGTACTGGTCATTTTCTTTCTGTTATCTTAATGTGTGGCTAAAAACTCCCATGTGAAGTTCCTCACTATGAATATATATTCAGGCTTGAAACAGTCAGACATGTTAATAGTGGTTTAGTACAGTTGTATTATTACTATGCACTTTTATTATATTTTATGTTTTTAGACCAGCATAGATTTTCTCTTAATAAATATTTAATTATTTTAAAATGTATTATTATTAATAATAATAATAATAATAATAATTAAAATTATTAGTCAAATAATGTAATGTTAAAGTATAAAAAAATTTTGATTAATAAATAGTTATATTATTAATATTTTTTTCCATGTATTGACACACAGACAGACAATATAACAAGTCACTGGTACACTGTAGTGAACCTAAAAATACTGTTTTGTACTACTGATCTAAATAAATTTCCACGCACCTGTCGCATATCCAGAGGGGTGATGGTGGTGACATTGCTAACGACGGACTTTCCAATGACAGTCTTGTAGAATTGCACCTGGGCTGAGATGTTGGCCACGTGTATTGGGTAGTAATTATTGTTGGTGATGTTAAGGGTATTCTGAGAAAAAGAAATACTGTTATTTAAAATTGAACAAACACATGACAACTCATTATCTCATTATCAAGTCCAATCCCTATATTATATAAAGAACAGAATCACAAATTAAACAGGCAATATTTGGTGAACAATCCAGAAATACTAATTAAAAAACTGTTCTATAGATATTACCGTCATATTTAGGTATATTATCCGTTGGTCTCTGTCAAAAGTGACATAGGATGACTTCACCCCAACATAAGAGACGTCAATAGTCCGAGGGAACAGGAAGAACACGGCCAGACCACAGAGCAGCAGACACAGAAAGACTGATACAGACACGTACAATGTCCTGGGACAGTGCAAAAATACACAAAATATATAGTATATACATATATCCAAATTTGATGTGAAATAGATATTCATTCAAACTTACGTTCGTCTCGGCTTCAGCCTCTGGTCGCTGTATGGTATCAAAGCAACTAGCTGGTTTTCTTGGTCTGTGACAATATCCAGGATAGGAAGTGCACATAATTACAATAATGATTTATACAATTATTGATGCCCCTTCATTAGAGGACAGTTTTTTAATGTTAAACATTTAGATTTGTGTGTAACATTTTGTAGGATGGATGGATGGATGGATGGATGGCAGATCTGTTCTAACCTCTTGGTATTCTCCCTGTTCCTTGACAAGTAGGACAGGTGACACTGTCTCTGCCTGTGAATTCAACATATGGAAACTGTGAGACATCCTCTTTATCGTCCTCGGTGTTGGACTTTGAGTCTGTAGTCAGGTTCTCCTGGTCCTCTTTTTGCTTTGGCAAGGAAAATAGAGACTTCCCCATGGTTTTGCCTGTCTTTTAAAACAAAGAAATCATCTGTGAAATGGATGACAAGCCTAGATCTTTATGTTGTGAAGTTGAGCACATTCCTTCCACGAGACTTAAAGTATGCAGCTGCAGGCTGTTTTATGACGTAAAATATATATTATCTAAATGTCTCATTTTGCAATCAAAATATTCTGGCTTTTCTCAACTAAACAATATATTTTCAGTGCCTGATAAGCAAGATTAAGGTGTGATGGGAAACAGACATGCTTGCAAATGATAACAGCTGATATGAGAACACAATGTACTGTACCGACGATGTCTTGTTCTCGATACTGACGCTGTATAACAATAACATGCATTAACTCTATTAACAAAAAAATGCAAATAGTGCGATGCATTTAAAGAGTCGAACATGCGTGTTACGAACGTGGCTTAGATTGTGATGTAAGAGCAAATGGGCCCAAAAAACTGATCGAGCACCACACGAAATTACTTAAAGCACGATATAAAAATATAGCGGATAGGATTTATGTTGTGTTTACCTTTATTGAAAGGTCCTGTCTTCTGTTTGAATAAAATTACAGTCGCTACAATGTCATTACTCGGTCCCGGCCGTGTTTTTTTCCCCAACCTAAACCCCGCCTCTTGTTTTAATGAGTGACATGACTCTACACGTAAGCGGGACGATAGGATTGGGCGATAGTTACGTACATCACCGTTACAAGCCAATCATATTGTACAAGGCGGGAATTGTCGGACTCACGCTCTCTAAGCCCCGCCTCTCTGTTGATAGTTTGAGCTGTTTGTTTGTACTGTGTATATGTGCAATGTTTTGCTTTGAGTCTCATTTTCTTTATTTAGACTAAATCTACTATTAAAGTGAAATGTTCTCATGACTCCTACTGTTGTAGATAATGCACAATAAGAATTAAAATATTGCATCTTAAAAGTAAAGTAAATAATACACAAAATCAACAACCACTAATGATATCACCTACCCATTGAATGAATGAAGGCGTGCGAGTGAGAGAAAAACAGATATGAAATATCTATCTCGTCACAAAATTTTCTCTTATAAGTATAATGATTGACACAGTGATGGGACGGGACAGGACATGAAAGGAAAGGAGGAATAGTTGGGCAAGTAGAAAGGAGAAATACACAGATCCGTTTTTAATGAAAAAAAAAAAAAAACGACAAAGCAGCCTACTTATTTTCGAGTTGTGTATGCATTGAGAATCAGAAGAAAAAAACCACCAAGCAGGCATGTGGTTAACACTTCTCAAAATCATTTCCGATGTTTCAAGCTCTGCAAAGACATCAGACAACCTAACGGACAAAAAGTGACATTATACTAACACAAACAATGAAGTCAAAATTTTGGCCTACATACAATATTTATTATATTATTTACAAATATATATAATATGTAACTGACTATAAACCAACACTGAGAAATAATCGCTTTAACATGATCAACGCGACGAAAGATTTCCTACAAAAGCAGTTGACCGTTAAAACCGTTACGTTTAAAAATCTAAATGTTAAAAAAGTATGAAAACAGCTCTAAAACCTCCGACCTTAGCGATCATTAACTCGGCCTTCATAGATTGTCAGTGGACTAAACCATTTTTCTCATCAAAGGTGGAGTACAGGGCGTTGTACTATTAAACGTTTTGGGTTTATCTCGTCAAACCGAAACTACAGCCACGAGATACGGTTCTTCAATATGCTCTGTGATTGTTCCAGAAGCAAAAGAAATGTATAAGAGTCAATATTTTTAAACACGCAAACTATTGTTCTCTTTTGCACCCCTACGATTTGACGCGCCTTGTGTTTGCACTGGCCCAGATCTCACCTGAGTGTCGGGTTACACTTCTGAGGAAATGGAGGACGCACCTGCCTGAGAGAAACACGGCTGTTTTCGACACCTACTCGGCCTTTTTTGCCTACTTTTCGGGAATTTTAATCTTTTAAATCTCCTATGTTTTAAAATATCTCGAGAAAATATGCGGCTGGGTATCATCTTTACCCTCTTCTTGTTCACAGGTAAGTGCTTCATTTCTTCTCACCAAAGCTCAGGTGTGACAGTTTGCACTTCTTCGTCAGTTATTGTATTTGTGTAGGAAAATATCAACAGATGATTAGGTTTTAGTTTTTCACAGTACTGGATCTCATGTAGGCCACATGGACCTGTCCATAGTTACATGATTTGTCTCATAAGTGACCAAATAACATCGCAATCATTGCATTATCAATCGTTCCCAACTTTTAAGCACAGTACTACTAATGCTAAATCGATCAAAATACCAGAGATGGTACAAATGCACGTCCATTTTGAAATAGACCTCAGGTATTTCCCCTGTGCAATGGTTTCATTTTGTTTTATTTGGATTTTCTTCGGTGTTTGTTGCTCTGGGAATGAGTAATGTGGATTGTGTGGGAGGTGGTCATGTCCTCTTCACCGTGAAATAGTTTCGGTCAGACACATGAGTCACATCCTCCAGCCTTTAACCTGCAGCCTGATGTCATGATGTGATGTTAGTGTGTCAAAACTTTGTATACCCTTTTTATAAATCCCAAACATTGATTAAAATGGCCTTTTGGAGTATTTTTGAATGAAACCATCTGTCAAGGTGTCTGTTTTCAATGTATCATTAAACAGTTGCGCATGAAAACACTGTTTAATTCTAGGTTTTTGAAAGGCTGTTCTTTGAGCTCATTGTTTGGGGTTTTCTTTGTTTTAAAACAACAAAAGAATGAATATGCAGAACAATGATGAATGAATTGTCACATTGTTATTTTACACAAACATTACATGTTGGAAGCAGTGCTATAATAGCCTTAACCCTCAGAGATCAAGTATGAGGAGAGATTTTCTTCCTCAAAAGTGTTTTTAGGAAGCCACCAATTATTATAATGATACAGCTATTAATAAATATATAGATAGGTTCCTGGCTTTCTGCTAAAAGGATACTTTTCAGAGTTGGAGCAGATGTTGTTTGTAGTTTTAACCCTTGTAAAGATGAAAAAAAAAATACTGAAGATATTACTTTGAAGTTAACATTTGTTGCAAAGTTCAGGGCTAATAAATGTTACAATACAGCCTATCTCCTGAATTTGACTAGGATTATGCTCCGATTTAAACACTGCTAATATCATGGAAAGAAAAAAAGTGATTTAAAAGATCAATTTAAAGAGGATCACTGGCTTCCTGTGCATTCAAAACATTTTTCAAAACATCAAGTCATAGACACAATCACTGCCGTTTTCATGTGGTTTAACTGGCTTATTATAATCTGTTGTTCCCTTGTGATTTTTAAGAATGATTTTTATTTTTTATTTTAAAGAAAGTCTCTGTGACGTCTTAAGACTTTTCATACTAGAGGCCCTTTTAATGTTGAGTCTTTGTTATTGCCTGAAAGGACTTTGAGTCCTTTCATTTTTTTTTCTTTTTCAATTTGGATATTTTATCTCGATTTTATTCATAATTCATGCCCAAGTTAATGGGAATGTCTTAAATCTCCCTGTTTCATTTATTTGTGGATACTGGTATATTCAAACGTGTGTCCTCTCCCACAGGCTTCACCACAGCCATCAATGTGATTTGCAATTACCCACGCTACGTGGTCATATTATTCCAGCCAGTCGTACTCCGCTGTGATTACAGTACCACCGCTACTTCCCCTCCTCTGATCACCTGGAAGTACAAGTCCTACTGCAGAGACCCGATCCAAGCTGCTCTAAACCCCAGCAGTGCTGACAATGCCATCTCTCAGTCCAACCCAAACTACAACCCCAACATAGAGTGCGCAGACAGTGCCAGGACCGTTCGCATAATAGCTTCGAAACAAACAGCGGTCACACTTGGGAAAGAGTACCAGGGCCGTCAGGTCAGCATCACCAATAGTAAGTAATCTGAGTTGACTTTTACATTGTGTAAGTAATTCTATTATTTTATTTCATTTCATGTATATACTGCATTTTTATTTTATTTCTTTATATGAGTGTGTGTTTGTTTTTATTGTAGTATTATTTTTTAATTATATTTCTTTTTTTATTACATCAATATGCCAAGTTTAGCCTGGATATCAAATATGTACATTGATGATATGATTTAAGCGCATTTGAAACGTCACCTATTTTTACTTTCGTTGCTTTTCTTTTTTCTTCCTTGTTTATAAATGTATAGATGCAGATCTTAGCTTTGCTCAGACCGCTTGGGGAGACAGCGGCGTGTATGTCTGTTCAGTCGCCTCGGCCCAGGACCTTTCAGGGAATGGCGAGTGTTTTACAGAGCTCATTGTACTTGGTAAGTGTTTACCTTCTGACACACAATCTCATACTGATAGAAACCCAAACATTTCATCATGTGTGATTTCAGTCGCATACATTGCACTTGTTCGGTTGTTAATTTAGCTGTTTTCGACAGATCTTTGTTGCATGTGAGGAATTAGGGCTGAGTTAGAGAATATCTTGGAAGTTGTTTGTTTTTTTTCTTTTCATTTTTTTTTTATTATTATTTTACTGTTTTTTTTTTACTTATTTGTTTGGTTTTTTATTATTAAAAAAAAATTGATTACTTTCATTACCTGGAAGGTCACTTTTTGCTTGTGAAGGATTCAAGAGCATTTCTTTAATCTTATAGAAAACAAAAATATATTGATAAATGCTACTATTAATAATTAGAGTAGTAACAGTAAATCTATTAACTTAAAGGCTATTTTTTTTCTCCTTGGGCCGATGCCGAAAGGCTTTTTTCAGTAATTATGGCTTTGTCTTTCTTTCGCAGAGAGAAAGTCAAATACTACAGACCTGCTGCCTGGCATTGATTTACTGGTCATGGAAGGTAGAATAAGTGCTTCTCTCTAGAGGTCTGGTTAAATTTGGAGCTGTACTTGAATCCTTCACCAGGCACTGTCAGATCTTATTCACTTCAGCCTTAGGCTAGAAACTCTAGACTAAAACTATAGCTCTTAGAGTAGAATTTGATGCAAGGTTTTGAGTGACAGAAGAACTGTGTGTTCAGTGTGTCACTGTGTCCATGAATGTTAGAGCATCAAGCCTCTAAAACATTGAAAATGAGAATTTACAATAGTTCAACATGTTAAATGAACCCACAGCCTTGTTTTTGTTTGTCAGATTAAAGGTGCATGTAACCTTTGGCCCTCTAGCGGTTAAAAAAACCCAAAACTGCATGCATTTTGCAGAACTTTGTTTTGGTTGCGCTTTGGCTCTGTGTGACTGTGCCGACAAATATGGTTGTCCTATTGCTCATAAAACATTTGCTACTAGGCTTAAATGTAGTCAATAATTTTATCCCTTAACTCATGTTTGATGACCAAAATGACATGTTTAAATGTTTTTTCCTGAGAAAAAAATTCTTCATGCCTTAAAATAGCTTGAATGTAACTCTACACCCTTGCTTCATTTATTATACACGGATCTATGAATATGCAAATTATCCCCGCCCCCCTCGCTCACACCAGCTCAGACATCTACTCGGTCAACTACTGAGGTAAACACTGCACAATGGAATTGGTGTATTGCGCTTTACAAGATCAGACACATGACATGATTAGCTTTTTGCTTGACTACGTTATCAAATAATAATAATAACATTATCTAATAATGTGTTGCTAATGTTACACAAGCCATGTTCCTGTTTGCCATCTCAGAGTCAGACAGCTGCCTTCTGAAAATCAGTATCCTTGCTAACACTTTGAACAACTCAGAACGTCGGTGGAGAAGGGCATATAGTTCATCATAACATTGCAATAGACATCATGTGCCATATTGCTAAATGTACACGATTTTTCATATCAACAGAAAAATATACCAGGATATCCTGGCTTCTCTCGAGACTCCCCAGCTTCACAGCATAGTAATGATATGCTAAAGCCCGCCGGAACATTGACGTGATTGATTACTCGGTAGTTTGTGGCATTATGAACACCTGCGATTTCAAACCGTTTTGAGATTGTCTTTTGTTCGCTGTAATTTAAAGGAGAAAATACTCGGCAATGGTGTTGACAACATACCTCTGCCACTTTTTTCTATTTACAGATATTTACGGAAAACCATCCCGACAGGTCTAAAATATAAATAGGCTCACTATAGCGAATCAGCTTAAGACATATTATGGAAGAAGGACTGATGATGTATTGACTCATTATTTAAATTTTCTTAATTGTGAACATTAAAAGTTACATATCATACCTTTTTAAGTATGTTGTCTACTCTGACTGAGGTCAGTTACTGTTATTTGTCTTTTATTTGAATAATTGATTCTGATTGGCAGCATTCTGTGGTTTGCATGTCGTCCCAGGCAACAGTTCCATATCTTGTTTCATATGTCTTATCACTCCACAACCTCTTCCTTCTCATGTAATAAACCAATTTAAGTTCAAAACAATATTGACGATCCATTAAATTATTTATTTGGTATTGGTAAGTAGCTATGGAATAAGTGGGGTAATTTTCAGTTACAGTAGCTGACTGACTGTACATTATTGGAGCTTTAGATTTGCATAATCCTAAATCATTTGGTGGAGATACGGATATACTAACTGAACGAACAATGATCTTGTATTTAATTTTGATGGTTTGTTTCAGATTGTAGAATAGTTTCTAAGATTTGTCTGCACATGAGTCATGTTGTGTCTGTGCATGTAGGATGTTGTTATGGTGCATGCTGGAATCAAGCCCTGGCAGAGTATTGAGAGGCAAAACCTGTCCGGCTGCTTTTTCTTTATGTGCGTCAAATACTTTTTTCTTTTTTTTTCTTTTTTGCTTGCCAGCAGCAAGAACTGACAGACATGTGCACACATGAAGATAGTTACCCATGACATACCAAAATAAGTGTATAAGCTATATTTGTGTGTGTGTATATATATATATATATATATATATATATATATATATATATATATATATATATATATATATATATATATATATATAAAAAAATTAAATATTTATATATAAATTAAATATATATATATATATATATATATATATATATATATATATATATAAATTAAATATTTATATATAAATTAAATATGCATATTTATATATATATGTGTACATGTATGTGTGAAATTAGTAATAATCCAATTATATCCCTGTTTTATGACGTCTGAGTAGTCTTCTCACAATGAAACCAATATTGCATTTACACAAGTTTCTCTTTTCAGTCTTTTCTGTTTAATTCCTCTGTTTAGTATCTGAAGCAAGCCATTTGTCTCTTGTTCTTCTCCAGACTGGTTGTTAGTGGTGTTGGTGGTCCTGGGCTTCTTGTTACTGTTGCTCCTGATTGGTATCTGCTGGTGTCAGTGTTGCCCTCACACCTGCTGCTGTTACGTCAGATGCCCCTGCTGCCCGGAGCGCTGCTGCTGTCCCCGTGCCTGTGAGTCCTCACCACCTTCACTTCCACTTCTCCTTTTAGCCAGAAATGGCCTGTTCCTCATTTAGGAAGGTGAAAGTAAATCAAACTGAGTGAAAAGGCAGTCAAAATTATGAAGTACAGTGTTATTATAGTATATTATATTTTATATTATTATTATTATTATATTTATTTTTCTATTAATATTATAGTTTATCAATATTTTGATAAAGCTTTTATATTTTCATTTTAGTTTAATTTTGAGCAATTTATGTGCCTTTTGTCTTTTTATTTATTTATTACTATTTAAGTATAATTTATTTTTATTTCATTTCGTTTGCTTTTTATATCCAGTTAGTAATTTTAGTGCTTCAACTTAAACTTCTCAGTTAGTTGCAAAGGCAACAACAAGTTTAAGTTTTTCATGTTTTATTTAAGCTTTAACAATTTTTTAAAACTTAATACTTTTAGTTAACAATAATAAACTCTGGGAGTGGAAAATTTAAGAAAAGTGTTAAAAATTAGCGCTGCCTGTAGATTGAAAATGTAATTAATTTTCTTGAAATGCTAATGAGTTAATCAGATCAATTGTAAAAATTTACATGCATGAATGAATGTTTGCTCAGGAAAGCCTCTAAATGTTCGTGAGAATTTGATTGCATTATTGTTTTAAATTATAAACTGCACTAAATTAACTTGTTAAATAATCATTTTTGCAGTATATGAGGCTGGTAAAATGGCAAAATCTGGTGTCCCCAGTCAGTATGCACCCACACTCTATGCCCAAAGTATGTACGGACAGCCAGCTTATGGAGTTGGTGCAGGTACTCCTGGCATACCCATGCTCCCTGTGCCGATGGGCGTCGCTGGTCCTCCCTCCAATGGCTACGGCAGAGACTATGACGGGGCCAGCTCAGGTCGACTCGTCCTCTCATTGTCTTAAAAATTGCAGTTTTAACTATTTTTTTTAAATTAAATTTTTTAAATAATCTAAAAAAAGTTTAGATTAATAAATGTAATTAGTTGAATTTGTTTTTCCCACTACAGTTGGCCAAGGATCTCAAGTGCCGTTGTTGCAAGACCACGACGGTGGAGGAAGTAAGCGAGAGATCTTTACTACGTCTGAGTTTTGGACTTATTTGTATTTTTTTGCATATATTATATTAAAATATTACTTTTGCTTCATTAATTTACTTTGCAGAGTATGTGTCTTTAATTTGCAATTTATTAAAATCATTCCGTAGTTTTTCCTTGTCATTTATTAATTCATCTGAAGCAGGGGTGACCAGTTCTGTTTTTGGAGATCTACCTCAGATGCAACCCAGCTCCAATACACCTGTCTGTAATTATCAAGTGTTCCTGAACAGCTAAAGTCCCCCTGCAGTCAATTATTTTATCCCTTACAACTCATCTTTGACACCCAAATCCTGTGGAAACTGGCACATGGTTTGTCTTAAAGCATATTAAAAACACCACATAGACTTATAAACAACATTTAACCACAGGGGGGACTTTAATTAGCTGGTTCAGTTGTGTTTGATCAGCATTGGTACTGAACTTTGCAGGAAGGTAGATCATCCGGTACAGGATTAGGAAATTAGGAACCCCTGATCTGTATTTTTAAATGATTTTAAACCTTATGTTGGTTAATGTTGGTATTGGTTTTTTTTTTTTTTTAGCCCGTAGTGGATACCGTGTTCAGGCCGACCACGATGGAAACCCAACACGGGTGCTTTACTATATGGAGCGAGAACTGGCCAACCTCGACCCCAGTCGCCCAGGAAACACTCCAGGCAAATACAGTCGTCGTGAGTTCTGGAGATGGGCTCTATCTTTCACTCTGAGGGTTGGGTTATAACAAAGTGGTGCTTAAAGGGGCTATATTTAGAATTCAGAAACCCTTGTTATTAGTGACACCGGTGGCCTTAAAGTCAACTGTGGCCAGCAACTTATTGCTTGTGTTCGCGCTCGTGAAAAAATAACGTACAAGAGACTGAGTGTGAACACAAAGTTCTTTTTCATTCTTTGTTTAGAAGTAAAAATATCTTTGCAGTGATATACTGGTTACAAACATCCAGATGCCATCCATGCTGCTAAAAGCAACATTTAGAAGAATATGTAAATATGTGTCGCATGCTTTCCTCTTAATAGCTAAATGAACGCACAATAAAAATGACACCAGAGAGGCAACTGCAGTTAAGAAAGCATCTAATCATAGCAATGTAAATAAAACTGTAATACAGAGGCGTCATGTCGACACCATGGGATAATTGAAATTCCACTGTTATGATTATAATGTATATTTGAGACTATAGACTATATAGATCTGGCTATGTGAGACTATAGTTTGAATTAATCCCTTTTCTTTGCATGACACATTGACAACGGTACAGAATGGATCTTTCGGCATTGTCCTGAGCATTCATTTCATGTGTCATAGAACAGAAGAGAGGTTCTCAGGAGCACGTGTAAACATTACATCCTTTTGATTTTCCAGACAAAAACATCCTATCCCAAGTCCTTAAAATCTGTTTACAGGCTTTCAGAGACAATCTAGGAAATCAGTGAAGGTCTTGTTTTTTTAAGTTTCATTACAAACGGTTCACACATTGACAAAAAAAAAAAAAAAAATGGATTAAAACATGAAAATTCCTACATATAGCCTCTTTAATATGACTGGATCAAGATTCTCTGCTGGTTCATGAACAACATTGAAATCAACCACTTTTTGACAGGTTTAGGGATTCCTACTTGTGTGTGTGAGAAAGTCCACAGGCAACCTAAAGGAAAAGAACCTATTTCTCTTTCAACTTTGATTCACTTTCTCGTTTTTCCAAGGTTGGGGGATTTAGTTGTAATTGCTTTGTTTAATAAAACATTTCTACAATTTTGGGCTTATTCTGTCCTCCAGTGGATGGTATGAGCGAGGTCAGCTCACTTCACGACGGTCCAGACTCTCGAAATCGTGGTCGGGCCAGGCCACCTCAGCTCACTACGGTGTATGATGATGTGGACGAGAATATGAGTACTATCAGCAGCGTCTCTCAGCACGTCCGACGGGATGAATACAGGCGGGGAGCTGACAATCGAGGACGCGCACGCTCCATGGAACATTTAGACGATATTGGTCGCAATTACAGAGACCGAGATGACTATCCTCCCTCTCACCGAGACGGTGGGGGTAGGGGCGGCAGAAGAGGGTGAGTGAATTAATCGTAGGAATGATTAATAATTAATCATGCCAAATCCTTCCTAAAACATGACTTTACACTCTGTCTAGTTCGGATGACGAGTGGAGCAGCAGCGGACGAGGACACGACCGTGCCTTTGATGACCGTCGACGCCGTGATTACTCTCCTGACGCTCGTCCTCGTCGTGTAGACTCCTTCCGTGGGCCCGGTTTCCAGGGCCGCCGCGCCCTTAGTCGTGATGACCTGATGGATCTGGAGCGCGATCGTGGCCGTGGAGGCCGGGACGCGTATGATGACAGCTTCCTGAGAGAGGCATTGGAAAAGAAGAAGTTAGGCGAACAGCAGAGAGGCCGCAGCCGTGAGAGGCTCGACAGCGAGAGCGACCGTTCTGACCGCTACAGGGGGCCACATGGCGGACCGCCACCTCTGCCCCTCGCCCCGCCCTCTGGAAACCCTGATCGCCGTGGCAACCATAGCAACTTCCCACCTCCTCCCCCTTCCTACACTCAGGACAGTGACAGTTTGGCATCATCCAAAAAGAGCAACTTAAAAAAGGTAAGAGCCAGGTTCAAAACATATGAATTATATATTGTTTCTTTAATTACTATTTTTTAGGTCATTGTTGGTTGTTTTATTGACAGTGATAAAGCTTTTTGAAAATCAAGCTTTTACTAAAACCAGATTTTACTATAAGCAGGTCAGCACCAGCTGAAATACAAAGTTTCTTGCAATTTTTATTATAAACTAAAAAAGTAAAAGAAAATCTAAATATTAGTTGAAAAATTCAAAAACTTCAAAACAAATTTAACTAGCTGAAGTACTAAAAATACTAAAACTGAAATAAAATAATTAAACTTAAATAGAAATATAAAAATGACAAAAGCACATAAAAATACTAAAACTTGAACGAAAACGAAAGCTAATTCAAAATATTAATAAATACTATAATGCTATATAAATAATACTAAAATAATGCTGGTTTGTTGGTACCTGGATGAGTTGAAAATTTTAATTATTCAATTAAATTCCTATTACGGTCAGTTTTGCCGTTTTTTTCCGGCCGACTTGGACTACGTTGAAGGAACCCATGTATAACTTGATATTTAGCCCCTGGAATGTGAATTTTACCAGTAGAACTGGATTTTACTCCCCGGAAAGAAATTTTTAGCGATTGGGGATATTAATTTTGAGTAGCAATAGGGCGGTTTTGTTGTGAACCTGCCAACCCTGATTATGGTATAAATAGGGATGTGCCCGAAGCCGAGTACTATGTTCAGAAAGGAAATGATGCGTTCTACAGAGCGCCTTAAGGAACATAATGATGGGGGGAAAAATGTGAGATGGGAGAAAAACATTCATTTCAATGCTTTTGCGTTCTCTCACAATTATGTAGTTGGGTAAGTATATTGTATTTAATATCCTTCTGGGAGCCTTTATCAATATGCGGGATATTAAAATGGCACGCTCGCTATTCACTTTCGCGATGGTGCGCACTCTGTGTATAGGGAGCGGAGGTACTCTCCACGTATTTTACAAGACAAGATGTTTGTCAGTGATGCGCAGGATCAGTTTTTCACCAAATCACCAAAGTAATGTTTCAGAATTGTACAAAATGTGAAGTAATCTATATAGGAGGAATATGCATATCAAAGCACAAGTAAATAATATATAACCGTGAATATAGTAATAAATATAAGTAAGATTGTTGTACAAAATAATAAAATGTTCAAAAAACAGGGTGGAGCCAGTGATACTATAAAGAAATAAGGAGAGGGATATTTACAGCTGATGGGGGGGAGGAAAGAAAAACGTACCAACATTTATTTATTTAGTTAACTAGTTAGCTATTTTGTTTGTGTTCGGAGTTCAGAAAGTCATTTGTCAATGACTCTGATGGAAAAAAAATTGGATCCTGCTTGCTTTTCTGTTTCAAATTTTGGCTTTTCTTTGCCAATGTTAAGTAAAGGTCAGAAGAAGAGGACACAATGCTTTAATATTCAGGGAAGTTGTAGTTTTAATACTAATACAAAGTTGTGCTGTGTTTTCTTTGTCCAGAATGGAGCTGTGAGCCGAGAGAGTCTGGTGGTGTGACACAGCAGTGTGTGTGTGTGTGTCTCTGAAGCAGCTGTGTGTGTGTTTCCTCTACTCTTTCACAACACTTGTGTGTGTGTGTGTGTGTTTGAGTTTTGGGTTGATGCTGAGAAGAATTTTTGTTGATATTCAAATTTTGTGTATTTTTATGGGATATTTTTAATGATAATAGTTGTATATTTCAATTATTTCACTATTGTGTAGACTTGTTTATGAACATGAAATAACAGATTATAAGCATTTTATTATGATTCGTTTCCTTCCATTAACATTTTATAATTGCAAATGCTCAAAAACTGGAACTCTGCATCAGCAGTTGTTTTTACTGGGCAAATATGTCTATTTCTGTATATTAATGCATTTTTAATAGTTGTTTATTTGTACCACGGAAAAAGATGAACAATAGAACCTTTTTTAGGTATTGATTTTTAGTCATTTTAATGTATCAAAGAAATTATCTTTGTATGGACTGAAATTCTATTGTGTTTGAGGCATCAAGCAGCTTCTGCAAGTGGGTGATTTATATAATGCATTTTTTAAAAAATACATTCTGCACATTTACAAATGCAAGAACTTGTATGAAATACCCCTGAATGTGCTTTTTTATGTTGTGTTTTTATTTTATACATATGTTTAATACTTACACTAATCTGAGATTTGGTCATACAGTGGTTTGTCATTTTACTATTTTTGTACAGTCCTGGAATGTCAATTTTCAATAAATTGTTTTCTATTGTATTTAGGTTTGTTGTCTTGTTAGGGATCAATGAAAAAAATTATATATATATATATATATATATATATATATATATAATTTTTTTTTTTTTTTTTTTTTTTTTATTTGGTGTTTCTGAATTGTGCCCACTAGGTGGCAGTTTACTATCCATCTGCAATGACATAAAGAATTCATATGAATGTTACAACAACATTGATATCATTGAGCCAAGGTATTTAATTTGTTTGTCTGAAGTTAAAGTTCCTGTTTTTGGCAGCTTGTTCTGGTGTCTTTGGTCCTGTCTTTACCTTTCTTTACAGACTAGAAGCCAACATGTTCTTAGTGTGAATATGAAAGCATGCTTCCTTTTATGTACTAGTTCATCCAGGCTGTTATTGTGTGCTGCCTGGTGGGTTTAACAGGGAAAAAAAACATCTTTTCTAACCCAGATAGAGAAGAGGGACCAACAACTGCCTCTGTGAAACGTAGTTTCTGAAATCCACCGTTGGTGGCCTGCCAAGATCACAGCGGAGAGGTAGCCATCGATGCTTTCATCCATCTGGTGTCTTAAAGCAGCAATTCCTTCAGATAGAAGGAAGGAAGGAAGGTGAGAGCTACCTAAGAAACCGCATCAGCAAAAGGCCAGGTGACCCCCACAGTTCAAACAGCTGCTGAATAAATTTGAGTAATAAACTGTTTTCAATAACAATTACATTGCAGATTTGAGTAGATGAGAAGACTATTAAAACCCAGTTGAATATGTATGGAGAAATGCAGAACAAATACAAGGTCTGTATTTGATTTCAGTCATGTTTGTGTCCAGTTTCTCTGTAGCAATTTGGTTTGCTGTAGTGATATTTTTCTGTTTCTGAAATCAAGGCATTACTAATCAGAGTGCTAATGTAAAACCACAATAACAATCATGTGTCAGTGCCACATGCCACCAGATAGTGAGGGGTGGCTGAGAGCGAGAGCGAGAGAGAGAGGCAGGGTGGGAGGGAGGGATTGGGATGCAATAGGAAAAGAGACTGGCATCGCTCTTGAGTTAGCGGCATTCTGTCTGCCTGTTTACAGTGAAGACCGTCTGATAAGGTAAGTGTGATCTTTCTAAGACTGCAACCTTACATGTTGTGCCAAGTGACCGATATGTGATGTTAAGAAATGCCAAAAAATTTATTTGGCATGTCAGTTTATTTTGGGTTAAAATTAAGTTTAGATTTTTTTTTTCACAACCATTTTTCTTATTTAATATAAATAGCTTATATTTTTCATTTTATTGATAAATATTAGATTTTTTTTTATTTGTAATCATGTGCAAGTTTATAGACAAATAAGTGGTAAACATCTACTTTATTTGAGAAATCTGTTTTTTAAACACAAAAGCTGCTCAGTTGTTTGTTTGTTGTTGCTGTACAGTATATCAGAGGATCAAATGTGATGACACTGTAGTCATGGCACAAAAGATAACGACTTTCTTATCCTTTCCTTTTTCTTTTTACCGAGGCAGAAATCATTATGTATCCTAACGTGTGAAATGCATTATGATCGAATGTTTTTGTTCATACAACTCCAATTATTTTTTTTATAGAGTAGGATTATAATGTTGGCCAGTTCCTCTCTTGGTTGTGAGCCAGTGAATCAAACCCCACTGTGGATGAATGTCCAGTAGTTTTTTGGAGATGTGAAGTGTGCTGTCATCTGACAATATTAACAGTATGACCTATTATTCAGTGCCAGCTGCCTCATTGGCAATTTGTGTGCTTGTTTGTGCACTCCAGTTCAGTAAATTACACTTTATTAAACAGTATTTGCTTTGGTCATATTTAAAGTAGTCCCAAAACATATTTTAATGCTTAATCCACACTTGAGTGTACCAATGTAATTGTAGTAGATAAAATTTATTGTGACACTTCTTGGTTGTCAAACTTTAGTGGCTCATGTTCATGACTGATGTGGTTCTCTACACATGGTTACTCTGCTAGGACACCTGTGTGAACTTCATGGCTGCTTCTGAAAAATTCAAGGTACCTCACACAGCTGATTTTGGACTGATTTCTGAGGTTGCGTAACAGTTTAATGGTCTACAGCAAAATAGCAAGAGTTTTGGTGAGAACTAAGTGAATATTTATCTTGGTGCAATTAGACGTGGAGAATGTTGGTCAATTTACACACAAACTGACCAGCAACTTGTAGACGCCATCTTTATTTTTAGCTCAACTGTCACAGAATGGAAAGCACAGGATTGTGGGATATCAAAGGCAGTGAAGGCTACATCTATGCTGCCTTAAAAAATAAATCAGATCAGGGTATGTCAGGACACAGGAAGTGAAGCTAAGTGAAGCCTTGATGCCTTTCTACCTTGGAATGCATCCTCCAAAGGCAGCTTTTTTAAGTTTACAGATGCAGCCCAGTTGACTTGTTGCCTTGTTGCCCTTTCAGTCAATGCTTTTTCATGAAGAATTTGCGCATGAAGGCACCTCACAAAACTGTTTTCAGATAGACCTCTGAGGCAGTGAAACAGTTAAATGATCTACAGAGAAATAGAACCAGCTTCGGTGATAACTAAGTGAATATTTAATTACTATAATAGTAAATTTTTGCTAAAAATGACATCAAAAGTCAAAAACATTCATTTTTGCTGTAACCGCAACTTTTAAATGCCATCTTTATTCTTAGCTCAACTGGAATGGAATGCAGAATTGTGGGATATCAGAGGAAGTGAAGGATACATCTATGCTGCCTTCAAAAATAGATCCGATGAAGGTATCTTGGGAGACAGGAAGTAAGGCTAATGCTGGATTTAGATGTGCCTTACAACATTTGAATGCATTTCGGGCACAGGCCATAAATACACTAAAAATTGGACCTTTTGGTTAAAAGGGACACCGAAAAGTTATTTCAGTCCACATTTATTTGCAGATGGCACTTGGTTTGATATGCAATGACATCATCTTCTTCTTTTTTTTAAAGTGTGGCTTAAGTGTCCAAATATGTTCCGAGTCACTTATATATCACGAGTATTGTATGAGAATTATATGGAATAATGTTACAAAATGCATCTATTCATTTTGGGTCAGACTTGGTTGTCATCACAGTCGGTTTTTTCTCTGCAGATTATGGCAGTCTGGCTGTTACTCAACAGTATATATAGTCAGTGTTTCCTGCTGTTTTTTTCTCTGTTGATTTGAGTAAAAACAAAAAAACAAATTCATTTTCATCTGCCATCTTTGTCTTTGCTGGACAGTTGTTTTACATCTCTTATTCCAACCCCGTTTCAGACAGGAGTCTGAAATACCGTCAGAGTCACCCTGTTCCATGACTCCTCGTGTCCCGTTCTCCTCTACCTTTCTGTTTTGCCGCAAACCATCTATACTGTCTGTCTTCCCAAAGACAAAAGGAGGACAATGGATCCTTTTTTGTCCTTGCGCCGAGTGCCCTCACCCCATATCTACAGCAAGGCAAGAGCTCAGTCCTCCAGGCACGCTGACCTCATGGCTCGAACCAGAGGCCTGCTGTAGGCCGGTGTGTGTGTGTGACTGGTATTGGAGTATGATCATAGATGCAGCAGTAATGGGGAAAAGCCTGACTCATGTGGGTGTAAGAGCACCCTGTTGGAGAGAGAGAGGGAGGTGGTGTTGGGGAGGCAGGGTCAGTAAGATGCATCTCCAACGCTTTGATAATATTTAATTAAATTAGAATGTCGTGGAAAAGTACATTTATTTCAATAATACAACTCAAATTGTGAAACTTGTGTATTAATTAAATTCAGTACACACAGACTGAAGTAGTTTAAGTCTTTGGTTCATTTAATTGTGATGATTTTGGCTCAAAAATCATCACAAAAGACCACCAATTCACCTTCTCAACAAATTAGAATACCTCAAAAGACAATTAAAAAAAACATTTTAAGTGAATTGTTGGCCCTCTGGAAAATATGTTCATTTACTGTACATGTACTCAATACTTGGCAGGGGCTCCTTTTGCTTTAATTACTGCCTCAATTCGGCATGGCATGGAGGTGATCAGTCTGTGGCACTGCTGAGGTGGTGTGGAAGCCCAGGTTTCTTTGACAGTGGCCTTCAGCTCATCAGCATTTTTTGGTCTCTTGTTTCTCATTTTCCTCTTGACAATACTCCATAGATTCTCTATGGGGTTCCGGTCTGGTGAGTTCGCTGGCCAGTCAAGCACAAAAACACCATGGTCATTTAACCAACTTTTGGTGCTTTTGGGAGTGTGGGCAGGTGCCAAATCCTGCTGGAAAATGAAATCACCATCTTCAGAAAGCTGGTCAGCAGAAGGAAGCATGAAGTGCTCCAAAAGTTCTTGGTAAACGGGTGCAGTGACTTTGGATTTCTAAAAACACAATGGACCAACACCAGCAGATGACATTACACCCCAAATCATCACAGACTGTGGAAACTTAACACTGGACTTCAAACAAATTGGGCTATGAGCTTCTCCACCCTTCCACCAGACTTTAGGGCCTTGGTTTCCAAATGAAATACAAAACTTGCTCTCATCTGAAAAGAGGACTTTGCACCACTGGGCAACAGTCCAGTTCTTCTCCTTAGCCTAGGAAAGAGGCCTCCGACATTGTCTGTGGTTCAGGAGAGGAATATGACAACAACTGTAGCCAAATTCCTTGACACGTCTGTGTGTGGTGGCTCTTGATGCCTTGACTCCAGCCTAAGTCCATTCCTTGTGAAGTTCACACAAATTATTTTCAATCAATTTTGCTTGACAATCCTCATAATGCTGCAGTTCTCTCAGTTGGTTGTACATCTTTTTCATCCACACTTTATCCTTCTACTCAACTTTCTGTTAACATGCTTGGATACAGCACTCTGTGAACAGCCAGCTTCTTTGGCAATGAATGTTTGTGGCTTACCCTCCTTGTGAAGGGTGTCAATGATTATCTTCTGGACAACTGTCAGATCAGCAGTCTTACCCATGATTGTGTAGCCTAGTGAACCAAACTGAGAGACCATTTTGATGGCTCAGGAAATCTTTGCAGGTGTTTTGAGTTGATTAGCTGATTGGCATGTCACCATGTTCTAATTTGTTGACATAGTGAAATGATGGGTTTTGGTTAAATGTGAGCCAAAATCATCACAATTAAAAGAACCAAAGACTTAAATGACTTCAGTCTGTGTGCACTGATTTTGTTTAATACACAGGTTTCATAATTTGAGTTGAATTGACAAATGAAAATAAATGAACTTTTCCACAACATTCTAATTTGAGATGCACCTGTGTATATATATGTATACATACATACATATTACCATTTATTTATATATTTTATAAATAATAATTTAAAGAATAAATAAAATGATCAATTAAACATTTAGCTGCTTGATTTCATTTGAAATATTCTTTCATTTAACTTTAAATTAGTTGACAATAATTGTTGGACCCCCTGTTCAGATTCTATTTTTATATATTGTATTATTATTATTCTAGTATATTATATATACTATTATTATCGTATATATACCTCCTGGATGTTGCTTGCTTAATGTAATGCTAAAATATTTTAATTATTTTTTTATATTTAAAAATGATAATGCAGTAACCGTCATTGTGTTCGTTCTTGCACCTGTTAATCGTGACTATTTACAGTACAGCACAGCCTCCCATACATTAGTGCTTAATTATGACTGCAACATCCACAAGAGAAAGGCAGTGAAATGGCAAGAGTGAATGGGTAATTGTTGTGATTTTTAAGACAATTAGCTGTGCGCATCGACTTCCCTGTGTTGTGTGGTGTCAGGCTCCAGCCTGGCCGTCCTGTTCTCGCCCCGGGACGGCCTAAACAATAGGCACTATGTACAGAAGCACAAGGGGCAGGAGTGTGTGTGTGTGGTGTTTTTCGAGGCTCTGGAGCATTTACGTCTATGCTGATTGACTTATCTCTCTGGTGCGGTGTGTTGTAACTGGAATAACTGGAACAGTGTGTTTTCACCAAGACAGTTGGACACAATGCTGCTTATTTAATCACTTTGTTTGGAAATGACAACTAGACAGGCCTATGTCTTTTAGTTAGTCCTTAGTGGCACCTCAGTTGAGTTAGTTTCTGTTATGTTTTACATTCTACTTCAACCACATTTTTTTTCCAAGTTTTTTGATGATGGCCAGTGTTTTGGCATAGTCATAGTCTTTTATATATCTTTTATATATTTGTGTATATAAATAACAATCATATGTGCTATGGAATTGTTCTTAAAACTAAAGGTTCCAAAAGGATGTTTTTCAGCGATGATCCCATTTTGGTTTCCAAAACAACCTTTCAGTGAGCAGTTCTTGAAGGAAACATTTTTCTTTTCTTACTCCAAAGGACATTTTAATAATCTGAAGAACCTTTGTCCACTCTAAAGAACTTTTGTACCATGGAAAGGTTCCATGGATGTTATAAAGGTTCGTCATCGAAACCGATTCCAATAAAGAACCTAAACTGTGGAAGACTTCTTTGTTCTTCTATAACATTATAAGAATAGATTTTTTGTTGTTGTTGTTGAACATAATGTCCTTCTTCAAAATAACCTCTGAATAACCTTTATTTTTAAGAGCATTTTCTGTCTCTCTCTTTGTCACAGTGACACTCCATGCAGCTGTCTAATGAAAATGCTTGCATTCCTCTCATGTCATCCAGTGTAAATGATGCATACTAGAGCGCGGGGGCATCTTGATTCTTGGTTGCGTTGACCTAGGCTCTGAATGCTGCCACATCCATGTGCTCTGGGCCGGGAGGAACAGTGCATTGCATTGTGGGTTGAGTAGAGTGGGTGTCTGTTTATGAATGGCCTGAGTGGATGGAACAATGCTCCCTGCTCTGAGCCTCTGACATTTTCAGAACGGAGGAGTTGAAAGGAGGAGAGAAACGAGCCCACCTCCTCCTCCTGCCCCCATCCTGCCCGCCCCGCCTGGTACAGAAGGTGGCAAGAGAGGCCTCCATCCGTATGTGTGCATGTCATTGTGAGTGTTTGTCATGCTACGGTTTTTCTCTGCTGATTAATGCTTGATTTGAGCTGAGGAGGTCTGGAACCTTTTGACTGGTGAGTCTTATTGCATTTTAGTTTTTAATCCCAGGTTTATTGGCTTTTTAAGTTTACTTTTATATATTTCAAATGTGTTAGGCTGCACAGACACTTTAATAAGGATGTATTTGATGTATAACAAAACTAGAGAAGTAAATCGAGGCTGATCGTTGCTGCTGTTGGTTGTTAGTTAAACCAAATGTGTTTGCCGTTGTTGTCAGTAAATGAATTGTGTATGCACTGAGAATAAGACATTGTCACGAGAATAAGATAAAAAAAAGAATAAGATGTAAAGAGAGAGATAGATGTTCAGGTACAGAAGGGAATGGTGGTTCAGTCATGCATAGTTATGTGTCACGCAGTGCCAACATACTCCTGCCAAACTCCTCAATCACTCACTCGAACAACATAGTAGGGATTCATCACATCCCACTTTAGGTTAGCAGCAGAGTGGCATGATGTTGGATCTTTTCCGGATTACTCATAAACATTCTTGCCACAGAACAGCAGCTTTTGTTTGTAATCATTGGCGCTGATCATTTGAGCTGAGCTGAATTTTGGTTAGTGTTGCATGCAGTAATTGTTACCAGGGTCATTGTTTAAATTCACGGGGCAACCAGCAAGCTATTGATCAATCAAATTGCCAATGACCCCAAAAGTCAAGATGTTCCCATAGTCATTGTTCTGAGTAAAACCTGTTGCATAGTTTCATGCCTAATAATCTATTCCACAAGTCTTAACTACTCTCTATCCTCTGGGTAGCAGGATTCTTCAGGACTTGTTTTTTCAATTGAATGTGTTACATTGCAGCATGCATGTAAAATTTGGCACTAATTGGAAATCAAAAATGGTTTTATAAATGAGGAGTAACTTCAAAGGATTAGCGTGGATTCTCCCCCAAGAGTGTGGGACGGGCCTAGCCTTTCTAAATTGGACCTGGGCCTCTGTCTTCACAGAAATGTGGACAGGAAGCTGCTATGTATGAAGGTAGACTACTGAGACCGCCATCTGCCCCAGTAGAATGCTGAATAAAGCAGGCAGTGGAATATTTCAGCCTAGAAAGCAGAATTGTTATGTGTATATGTGCATGTTTCTATTAACTTAAAATAAAAATACTGTACTTATAAAATAAAATATTTATAGTCCACTTTTAAGTGTACAGTGTAGTTTTAGAATATTTTAAAATAAAACCAATATTAAGATTTATAGTACATTTAAAAACAATAAAACAAATTAAATGCATATTTTTATTCTTGAATAGGACATCTTCCCATTTTTGTATCCTGCGGATGGAAGCGATTCTGACTGAATTCAGGGAAATTTAATAACGCAACAGGATATTGTTTCAAGCGGTAGACATTTTGACAATTAGCATCCTCCGTCCTGGCAGCGTTCTTGTGGGTCCCGGTTGTGGGTGGTGGGCTGCTTCATGATACTTTACACATGCCCGGATCAGATCATTTTGTATCCGAGCGATGTTTACAATCTGACTCATCGATGGATTGCAGCTCACATTAGCCGTTTATCCATTATTGACTGGCTAATTTGAGTTTTGTTCTGAGATTTGCCAACATTTGGGCTTTATTAATCACCCAAAAGTTGTTACTCCATCCATGCTGAAATTACCTCCTGGTGATGATGCTGATAGTTTTGCTGTGTATTTTGACTCACAGGCATTTGTAATCCCTCCTACCAAAATTATGCAAGCCACTGGGAATATGCCCTACGAGCACATTCATAAACACTCTCAGTCATAGTCGCTTATACAGCAAACAGTGTGGGAGGGCCAGCAGTCGTGTTTTTTACCACCATCTGCTGCTTTGGTAAATTTAGAGGGTGCCCAGGCTTATGGACGCAGGGTGCGTCACATGCTGACAATAAAGCATGCTGTGAACAGACCTGTTCTGAAGAGATCTATAGCACAAGGTGCACATTTATACAGAACCGATTAAAAGATGTGCATGCACAGGTGCAGTCAGTAATTTTCCCCTCATTTAAATGCATAAATTAATCACACACCCAATGAATTGCATATACAAATGTTTAAAATGATTCGATAAATCCTCCAGTCATAGCAGTAGTGCTATATTTTACATGGAGTAGCTTGGCTCATGGGGGCAGCCATTTTGAAACACATGACCTGCTGAATAATACTTGATTTACTTGTGTACCGTCCCTGTTATAGAGTGGTGGAGGCATGACGTCACATTGTAGGCCAAAACTCGAAAACGAGTTAGCGTTTTAGCATTTCCGGTTCCATCGTCCTGAAGTCAATGGGTTTTTTGAATGGGATTTTGCACAAGCACAAGCTCAAAACACTTTCACATTTTATTCTACAACATAAAATATATCAGTATTAACTCACTCTGGATTTTTTTGAAGCTGTCACTTGTCTTGAAAAAGACAGTTGCTAACAAGTGGCTAAATGGAACTACAGAGGCTGTCACGGACATTAAACATCATCACACCGAACAGCTAAACTCAATCTGCTTTTACAGCCTCGTTATGCTTATAACTGTTCTCTTATAAACTATCATAACCATTCTGGGGAAATATTTTAGATAAAAAATGAAAGAGTTGTTGGAAGCTTAGTGATGGTGATGCTGAAGTCAAGTGACCATTTATAGCTTACCTTTTTACTTCTGGCTACTGTATTTAAGCTTCAAAATTCATAAAATTTGTGTGGATCTGCGAAAATGATCTTGATGGACTAAACATGTAAGTATCATAAACTTAATTTGATCACAGAGATTGTTTTTGTGATAATCCAAAAGCCTATGAAAAAAATCCCATTTGTCAAGGGAGCTAGTGTGATGCTAACTGCTGATTGGCCTAAAAAATGACGTCATACCTGCGCCACTCGACTGGACTCTTTTGGTCGTGGAATACATTAATCAGTGCGTTGTCCATTCTACCGTGGCATCAGAAAACATTTGCTTTTGTGCAATGCTACATCCACACCACTAGGTGTCAGCTTCCAGTTCATATTATGCAGTGCAATACACTGACTGCACCTATAAATGTTTCAGAGATTCCAGAGTTTTTTTTTTTTTTCCTGAATATATGTATCAAAACCACTTGAAGTCAAGTCTGCAAGGTTAGCAAAAAAAAAGCGTAACGCCTGCTAACACTGCTTTTTGCTGGGAATGAGACCAGAGGCGAAAATGGATGTCAATGGAGGAGAGGCTTCATACGCCAAATAAACTGCTTTAGTGGGAAACTTCGTATCATTTAGTGAATCGACAGCCAATCAGCTAATCTTCAACACGTTTGCTCTTAAACTTTCGTTTTGGGATAGAGCTTACAAAGGTTGTTTTATAAGAGAAGTCACAGACAATTGCGCCATACGTATGATTCAGTTTACGGCCCTTCTCATTCATTTCTATGGTATGTGCAAATAGTGATTGACTGTCGCAGAACTCTGCACAAAACTCAATGACGTCAATGCTGTAATGTGATTGGTTATCAAGGCACATGTGATCCAAGTTAGCCATTACACTTTCTCCAGTGGCCGAGCCACAGACCCTCGTATCTCCCAATAATAAGACCATCTCTGTATATATGGATTTCCATATTTTCTGACCTGAGAAAAAAAGCTAAAGTTTATTAATGTTGCTGTACAGTCATTCCGAACTGGGAAAAATACAGGTTTCCCTTTTATTTTCTCTTTAGCCGCATTGGCTGATGGCTGTTTTCCGACACCCACTTGTATTTCAAGCAGCCCATTAAAAGTACGAGACAGTACAGCATGGTTCCAGTAACACATGGTTTTGGATAAACAAACTGCTCTTTAATATTGCACAGATTTCTCACTCCCTCACACACAGACACACAAACTATGCAGAAGCATAGAAAGGTCATTTAGCAGCATTACTGATGTAATACACACATTGCAATGTGAGCACTATTCATTTGTGTGTTGGTGGGAAGGTGGTGCTTTACGGTGCGTGTGTTGCACTTGCAGCATGTGTGTGGGGTGCAGTGGCATGTTGTACGTCTTGACTTCACACAGAACTCCCTGTTGTGCATTTGTTCCACACAGCCCTCTCCACCAACTATGGGAGTCCCTATGTCAACTGTCCATCATCAGTAGTATTTAAATTTACTATATTGATAAACAAAACTTAGCTGAGAAATTCTAAATAAAATAAAAGGGCCAAAAAATCCCACAGACGTCCACTGTTGAAGAGTCCACAAGAAGGGTCTAAGATGCCATTCTGAAGAAGTTGGAGTGCGGGCTCCTTTAACTTTGGCCGGTAATTAACCACCTAACTAGACATTACTGTTTTCTTTTTGAATATATTTTAAAATGTAAGTTATTCAAAGCTGAATTTTGTCACATGATCCTTCAGAAATCATTCTAATGTGATGATTTGATGCTCAAGAAACATTTCTTGATATTATCAATATTGGAAACGGTTGTGCTGAATGTATAATATTTTTGTGTAAACCGTGATACTTTTTCCAGGATTCTTTGATGGATAAAAAGAACATATTACAATATTTTGTAACATTTTTGGTCAATTTAATGTGTCCTTGCTGAATAAAAGTATTAATTTCTTTTAAAAAAAAAAAAAAAGAGAGAGAGAGAGAGAGAGAGCTAGACTGAATGCAAGTTTGCGTAAACATTTCCATTAGCCTTTCATTTTTAAAAAAAAATAAATTTGGAACAACATGCACTGATGAATCATTCACAATAAGACAAGGAACATGCATTTAAAAATGAAATAGGGTCCATTATGATTTATTGTTTTGTTAAAACGAACTACAGATTCAGCTCATAAGGTGAGTCATACATCAAAGATAAATTTCAGCAGGAAATCCTACAGTAACTTACGCACAACTGTGTCATCTGACCCCTAGCAGAAGTATACCTAAAAACCATGAGGAACAGTGTTACCCAGACAAACTGGAACAAGAGGACTTGACCAGGGTAGAAAGGAGAGATGTCATGGAGAGGAATGTACGATGTGGGCTAGAGAAGAAGAATGCACTGAGGGAAATGTCTGCATATTCAAGGCTGCCCACGGCACACATTTGCGCAGCTTAGCTAAAAGTCTCTATCCTCTCCTTTCCCTATCTGTCTATCTCCGTCGCCCTCCCTCTTTGTCTCCCCCCCCATTCCTGCATCTCTGAGGAAGGACGAAGAGCAGGAGGACTTTGAAGAACCAGAGCCAGGAGCAGAGAGACCAGTTCTTACCCTTCAGGAGAGCCCAAGAGTGGAATCTGGATCTGGTATGAGGCAAGTGTCCTGGATGGTGCAAGTCTTGTTTGTGAAGTATGAATGGTCTGTTTGTTTGGCTTGGGAATGGCTTCATCCTTTCTAACGCATGCTGCCAGGGGTTCAGCTCCAAGCAACAGCAGTTTGCTGCCTCTTAGATCTTGTGTGATGGGCATATAAATTAGTTCTGTTTTTCTGGAACAGCTGGTGTCATTATAATTATTCGGTTATGATTAACAAGAATAAAAAGGCTGCTTGGGATGTTTGTTTAATGAGCCATTTCTGTAGGGTTTCAAATGTTACAAAATACGCTGTAAAATATTGCCAGGATTGACAAGACTCAACATTCATTATGACAAAATACTGAAATTTTTGTGAAAGAAATCAAGCTTATAGTTTTAAGACCATTTTTGTAAATTGCGTAGCACAAAAAAATAGCGTACTTATTTATTCATGCCATGCCAGCAACAAGGCTATTTTCATGGCGAAAAGAGAATAAACAACAAAATTCATACAATTAACTAAAAAACTATATAAAACATTTCAGATTAATGCAAGATAGAAATTCTAAAATACAGTAAAAAAATAATGTAAAAAATTAAACAGGCTATTGTGCTAGATGGTGGGATAATATTATGTGCAAGTAGACATAATGAAATATTTTAATTAAATTTTAAAACTCATTTTAAATCATTTAAGCTTAGTTATTTACTCTTAAAGGGATTGTTCAAATAAAATAAAAAAAATTGTCATAAATTATTTACCTTAATGTCTGTCACACCGCGGCAGGGACAGAACAGGCGAGACAGGTTGCTAATAATTAGCTTCTTTTAATGAATAGCAGGGTACACGGAAACACACGCATGTAACGTTAACGCTCGACAACGACAGGACTGAAACAGAGGGCAGATATACAGATCGCACATGAGGATAATTGGGAAAACACAGGTGATGACAAAACTGAATGACGAGACACAGGTGGTGGCAATGAACTAATAAAGACACGGAATCAAAACAAAGAGCACATGACTAAACTGACAGGACAGATCGAAATGAAAACAAAGAACATGTGACACAGACAAGACCGGGGAACAGACTAAACAGCTAAACATGGACACACTTATGACAGTACTTCCCCCTCCCGGAAGGCGCGTCCTCGCGCCAAAAAGGAACAGATCCGGGAGGGGGGGGTGGGCACCCTGGAGGCCGTGGTCAGGCACAGGCAGTTCAGGTGGCCTCCAGGGTGTTTCCCGGACCTCCGGATGCCATGGCGGCTCTGTGAGTTCCGGCGGCCATGGAGGGGTCCGGGGCAGAGTCACGGCGGGTGCACAGGGGTCCGGAGGCCATGGAGGAGTCCAGGGTCCCCCGCAAGGGCGGAGTCACGGGTGGCGGCCAGGGTGGAGTCCAGGGTTCCCGCAAGGGCGGAGTCAAGGGTGGCCGCCAGGGTGGAGTCCAGGGTCCCTGCAAGGGCGGAGTCAAGGGTGGCCGCCAGGGTGGAGTCCAGGGTCCCCGCAAGGGCGGAGTCAAGGGTGGCCGCCAGGGTGGAGTCCAGGGTCCCTGCAAGGGCGGAGTCAATGGCCGCTTGACCCCCGTTGCCCCTGTCCCCATTCCCCAACGGGGCCTATGGCCCCCCCCCAAAACTTTTTTGGGGAGAGTCCCCCCAGGCCCTGGTTCAGGCGGCGAAAGGTCCGGAGCGGGCTCCGGCCGATGGAGGTCTGGGAGGTCAGGACGGTCAGGAGGGTCCGGCGGCTCTGGCGCAGGAGGGTCCGGCGGCTCTGGCGCAGGCAGATCAGGCGGGAGGTCTGGGAGGTCAGGCGGCTCAGGGAACTCAGGCGGCTCAGGGAACTCAGGCGGCTCAGGGAACTCAGGGAACTCAGGGTCTGAGAGCTCAGGAGGAGGAAGGTCTGGGAGCTCAGGAGGCTCGGGCCAGTTTGGGGGCTCGGGCCAGTCCGGGAGCTCGGGCCAGTCCGGGAGGTCAGGGAACTCGGGAGGCTCGGGGAAGTCCGGGAGCTCAGGAGGAGGAAGGTCTGGGAACTCTGGCCAGTCTGGGAGTTCGGGGGCGGCGAGCACGGGAGACGGCTCACGGGCGGCGAGCACGGGAGACGGCTCACGGGCGGCGAGCACGGGAGACGGCTCACGGGCGGCGAGCACGGGAGACGGCTCACGGGCGGCGAGCACGGGAGACGGCTCACGGGCGGCGAGCACGGGAGACGGCTCACGGGCGGCGAGCACGGGAGACGGCTCACGGGCGGCGAGCACGGGAGACGGCTCACGGGCGGCGAGCACGGGAGACGGCTCACGGGCGGCGAGCACGGGAGACGGCTCACGGGCGGCGAGCACGGGAGACGGCTCACGGGCGGCGAGCACGGGAGACGGCTCACGGGCGGCGAGCACGGGAGACGGCTCACGGGCGGCGAGCACGGGAGACGGCTCACGGGCGGCGAGCACGGGAGACGGCTCACGGGCGGCGAGCACGGGAGACGGCTCACGGGCGGCGAGCACGGGAGACGGCTCACGGGCGGCGAGCACGGGAGACGGCTCACGGGCGGCGAGCACGGGAGACGGCTCACGGGCGGCGAGCACGGGAGACGGCTCACGGGCGGCGAGCACGGGAGACGGCTCACGGGCGGCGAGCACGGGAGACGGCTCACGGGCGGCGAGCACGGGAGACGGCTCACGGGCGGCGAGCACGGGAGACGGCTCACGGGCGGCGAGCACGGGAGACGGCTCACGGGCGGCGAGCACGGGAGACGGCTCACGGGCGGCGAGCACTGGAGACGGCTCACGGGCGGCGAGCACTGGAGACGGCTCAGGGGCGGCGAGCACTGGAGACGGCTCAGGGGCGGCGAGCACTGGAGACGGCTCAGGGGCGGCGAGCACTGGAGACGGCTCAGGGGCGGCGAGCACTGGAGACGGCTCAGGGGCGGCGAGCACTGGAGACGGCTCAGGGGCGGCGAGCACTGGAGACGGCTCAGGGGCGGCGAGCACTGGAGACGGCTCAGGGGCGGCGAGCACCGAATAAAAGTCTATGAGCCACTCTTCCGAGATCGGGGGAGCCATCGCGGTCGGAAAGGGGGCGTGGTCTGAGAGCGGCGGGCTGGCGGTGCGCTGGAGCGGGCTCGCGGTGCGCTGGTGCGGGCTCGTGGACATGACAGAGGAGTTCTGGCTCTTCCTCAAACTCACAGCAGGACGGGCAAGACAGACTGACAGGGAACATACCGATGGAGAGGCATGCGGGGGGAGTCGGAGAATGTTGGGCTGGCGGAGCGGGCATTTTGGATGGGACCGGACGAGAAACACATTCCTCCACTTCCAACCCTGAACCGTTCAACTCGAGGATGAAATTAATCATGTCCACAAACGAAATGTTGAACCTCGGTTCTTCAGGGCGAATGGTGTTATCGTCCAGTCCCAACCAAAATACAAGATTAAGCGTGGCGTCCGGCCAGCCCACTAGATAGGAGAGCTCAACGAACTCCCCCACATACCTCTCCAACGGACGCCCGCGCTGCTGGATGTTACACAGACGAATCTCCGTTTCAGCGGGATCCATCTGCGTGGCTTTGGGTTTTTGGTCGAGCGTTCTGTCACACCGCGGCAGGGACAGAACAGGCGAGACAGGTTGCTAATAATTAGCTTCTTTTAATGAATAGCAGGGTACACGGATACACGGAAACACACGCATGTAACGTTAACGCTCGACAAAGACAGGACTGAAACAGAGGGCAGATATACAGATCGCACATGAGGATAATTGGGAAAACACAGGTGATGACAAAACTGAATGACGAGACACAGGTGGTGGCAATGAACTAATAAAGACACGGAATCAAAACAAAGAGCACATGACTAAACTGACAGGACAGATCGAAATGAAAACAAAGAACATGTGACACAGACAAGACCGGGGAACAGACTAAACAGCTAAACATGGACACACTTATGACAATGTCATTCCAAACCTGTTATAACTACGGTAAGTCATATCGAAGAAAATTTCATCAGTTTTTGTCCATGCGCTGTACAAAACACTGTGGGGACATGTGTTTCAAAATAGAATAAAATAAAATAAAAAAATGAAAAAAGTTTTACCAGGTTGGAATTACTTGGCAACCTTATACAGCTAGCATTTAATTCTTTATTTTAAAAATATTTAAATTATTTAATAAAATATTTACTTGAAATAGTTGTATTATTTATTTACATTATTCCATTATTTAATTTTATTAAAATAAACTGCAATTGAAAAAAAATCCCTGTGAAAGAATGGCAACTAGTTGCTAGGAATATACTGTACATTTAGGCTGTATGGGGGGCATTTGTCCCCATTCTTGACTTCTTTATATATTAAGAGTCCTGTCAGGCCTCTGTCATCTTGCAAAGTTTATTGGTTCAATAATTGCGTCAAACGCGTGAGCTATCAGGGGAATCTTCTAATATAATAATCGTGGAGATTTCAAAAACAATCCATTTATCAGCCACCATCTGTACTCTCCGTCTGCTCTAGTCTTGAGGAGATGCACGCGCGTGTAAAGCGCACACACCGCTGATAAAGTCAACAGAGTGACGCCGTGTGAGTGGATGAATGTGTCATATCATGAACAGTGATGTCTGTATGTCTGCCAAACACGCAAGAGCTGACGTCGTACACGCATAATGAGCAATTCTCCTCTCCCACACACTACTGCCCTGTACGGCGTGCGTGAGAGTGTGTGTCTGTGTGGGTTAAGAGAGCTAATGCTGCTCATGAAGGTGAATCAGTAGCTGGGCCTGGAATGAAGCCATTTTATTGGTCGATGCCTGACCAATAAAATTGGAGGGTTTCTTTACGAGAAGACGCCATTAAACAGCGGCAGTCAGGGCGCCATTTTGAATTCTCGGTTTTTGTATGAATGTTAAATGTTCATAATAATAATTATATATATAAAATAATTACGTGTAAAACAGAATTAGTACTGATTAAATTCGTCAGTGAAAGTCTTTGTATTTTTTAATTAGCATTAATAATATTACACTGTGAAATAATAAGATTATTAAAGGTAAAGGTAAAGATGATTGAATGATGAAATGAAAGCAATGAAATATCCAAAAACTACTAAGCCAGTGTTACATATTTGTTCAGTTGAGTACTTAATATCCCGAATGTTTCCAACTATTTGTGAATCGTGAGAAAATCGTGATTTTATCCTAGGATATGGGACGTGTGAGTGAATCGCCTGTAAATGGTGTCAGACCCGGTTTCCAATTTTATTTTGTACAAACCATGGAAACACCAAAGACACTTTAATATATTACATGTTTTATTAGACAAGGGAACAACTGTTTAGTTACATTTATAGACCAAAAATGAATTATTTTTGTATAGCTCAACACTTTTAGTCTTATTGTTTAAATTTAGTTTTCTTGCTTTACCGTGCCTCAGAGAAAACCCCTATTTTATCAAGTGGCTATCATAGCATAATCAGATGGAGCTTTATTTTTAGTAACAGTAATATCGCATTTTCTCTATCATTCAATGTTTTGAAGTTCATTGCATGCCATTTATCAACACAAGCCAGCATATATTAATATGATATTCTAAACTAGATCTATCTTACTGTAGTGTGCAACACGCATTTCACAGCAGCCGGCGAGTGAACGCACAGAGTAAGTAACACCAATCTCAACACACTTAAATGTACCTTTTATGAGAAGTGTTTTGTTACCTCATACACTTGACCGGAAGAAGCGGAAACGGCGACATAATAAAAGTTCCTCTGCTTGTGTGTCGTGCTCGTCTTTCATTAACAATCAGCTCCACGGCGCTTGCACTACTCTGCTTCATTCTACAGTAACGTTAATAATCGCATCCATGAACACCATTTCTGCCCGAGTCCTGTCCCGATTCTTTTCCACCAGCTGTGAGGTGAAGACCACATCTCCCAAGATTCCATGCTCATCAAGCTACGCCTTTGTTTTCAATAGGCGACCTCTAGCAGTGAAAAATCTACATATTGTAGCTTTAAATCTGGCAGCACTTAACGCTTTCACTAAAAACTGTTTGCCTAGAAGCAAAGGGAGCATTTAGAGACTACAGCATGCTTACAACCAAAGTCATGAAAGAAACAAATGTATCTGTGGCCAAATACAATTTTTGTAACCTATGCCGTTGTGATAATACTGTCATTTCTTGTGTAAATCAATTACAAAGCTAGACATGAGGTAAAAGACCTTGCAGCAATATTGACAGTATGATGCACCATGGTAAATATCAGTTTGACAAACTTCAAACTATTAAAGGTATTTTAAAACAAAAGTCTTTCTATGATTAAATGTAAAGTTGAAGGCTGCTGCTTGCTGAAAACCAACCCATATGCATTTTTTAATCTTTACAAATGTGCATATTGGAGAAAGCTGTAAACACAATGACCTTTCAACCGTTTTTTTTTTTTTTTAAATCAAGTACAATATGAATGTTATGTTTTGAACTGTACTGTGTGCTGTATTGCAATCATATTATGCACCATATTGGTGAGGTAGTCCTTACCTTCCTCAGTTTTTATCCTGTTTCATTTTTCACTTTGTGCCTAAATAGTTTTATATTAATCTGGATGGCTTTGTTCATTGGTCAGGCGTCGACCAATAAAATGGCTTGATTCCCGGCTCTCGTATATGCATTCATAAGCGAGCAAGTGGGTTTTGCACAGGAATATCGCGACAGGAGTAGCAGATGTGAAAGCGCAAAAACTTGAAGTTGTGCTGCTGGATGTGAGAGGCTGTGAACGCTGCCTTGTGTTTGTGCAGCGAAACACGTTTGTGTGTGTCATTTTGTTTATGCGAATGTCATTTTACACATTTGTAACTATTTATCCGCAACTTCGAATTTAAAACACGGTGTTTTGAATATTGTCTATGCAAATAAAAAGATTCAGCTTTTCACTTCAGAGCTGTGAATGTAAACGAATATTACTATTACAAGTTCTCAAATTCACATCTTCAAGCTCTCGAGTTTTGCTACTGATTTTCCTTCATGCTGCTTCTTGATGTCATTTTCTTGTTGTTTCAAGACAAATCAGAAGGGAAGCTGAATTGATGTGCTGTGGGAAAACGCCCTCTTGTTTGTGAGGGAAGAACAGCAGCAGCTTGTACACCGTTGGAGAGGAGAGTTATAGTTGGTTGCGGTTCAGCACACTCTGCCAGCAGTTCAAGGTATTGGCCGAAAGGTTGAAAACAAACTCAAATAGTCAATATATAAGTGAACAAAACAGAAATAGAGAAATAGGCTCTATCTATCTATCTATCTATCTATCTATCTATCTATCTATCTATCTATCTATACAAGTTGGTCTCTTACAGTAATTCACCCCTGTGACACTCCACCACCCCAATTCCACCTCTATTTTTTTTTTAAATAAATATTTATATCACATAATAGGGTGAATCCCATATAAAACATGTTTAGGTCACGTTTCACCCCGAGAAAAATGTTTAAAAAAGGAGAGAAATATATATTGCATTTTTTCCATATTTTTCCATATTCTTCAAATTGTCATTATTGTAAATTTCGCAGTTTTTTTAATATTCTTAAAGGTGACTGTTATTAGTCACCTATTATCCCCCCGCCCCCTTTTTTTTTAAATCAGCATACAATAAAGGCGGTATAGGATTAATTTTCTTTCAAATTAAATAAATTCTGAATTCTTGATTCTGGGATGAATTACTGTGGAAGCCAGTTTCCACCACTGAAAAAAAAAAGATTATGGCAACTTTTTTTCCCTCACAATTCCAAGAAAAAAGTCTGAATTCTGAGATGAAAAAAGTCTGAATTCTGAGATAAAAAGTCGCAATAATCTTCTTCTTTTTTTTTTCAGTGGTGGAAACGGGCTTCCATAAAATATAGCCAAAACAACAAGTCAAAACTTTGTGTTTTATTAAACTAAACTAACCATCTATTCTGTTAATCCTAACCATAAAAATGTCAACAGATAAATAAATCATTTAAAAAATATTTAGAGTGAAACTACAAAAATGAGAGAGCTACAAGCTTTTGTATTAGTAGATATCTGTTTGTCTAGCTGATGCATGTGCTGGTTTTGTAACAGAGGTCTATGGTGCAGATTTAAACTGAGACCATGAAGGGCTTGGAGCTGCTGCTGTTGCCGCTGCTGCTTTTTCTGAAAGGTAAGAAGTTGCTCTAAATCAAACATGCTATTACTGTGGTTCCTTTTGTTAATGTTAAGATACTATGGTGCATGTCCAAAAACATGCGATCATTATAGTACACATCCAAGAGTACTTTTTTTATTATTATTATTAGTGTTAAAAGATTAGGATTATTTTTACTAAATTTCCTGCACTCTCTTTCTCTGTACAGATGTTAGTGCTCAGTGGAATGTGTGGATGCCCAGAGACATTTCAGCAATGACAAACTCCTGTGTGGTTATACCTTGTTCATTCACATATCCCTCGGGTGTCAGGCCTTACAGGGGGGTCCACGGGATCTGGTATTTCGGCCACCCCTACCCCCAGCTTTTCCCCCCAGTGGTGTATAAGTCACGCACAGATATTGTTCACGAAAGTTATAAGGGACGGACCAGGCTACTGGGCGACCTGACTCAAAAAAACTGCACACTGCTGATAAACAACGTCGGTGTGGAACATTCTGGGAGGTATTACTTCCGTGCCGACCTGGGTGGAGCAAACATCTACACCTTTCCTGACTTCACAAAACTACAGGTGTTGGGTAAGTATAGTATGCAGGCCAGAGTATGAAAAACATTATTTAATTCTACTTTTATATATATATATATATATATATATATATATATATATATACACAGTGGGGAGAACAAGTTTTTGATACACTGCCGATTTTGCAGGTTTGCCCACTTACAAAGCATGTAGAAGTCTGTAATTTTTATCATAGTTACTCTTCAACTGTGAGTAATGAAATCTAAAACAAATCCAGAAAATCACATTGTATGATTTTTAAGTAATTAATTAGCATTTTATTGCAGGACATAAGTATTTGATACATCAGAAAAGCAGAACTTAATATTTGGTACAGAAACCTTTGTTTGCAATTACCGAGATCATACGTTTTCTGTAGTTCTTGACCAGGTTTGCACACACTGCAGCAGGGATTTTGGCCCACTCCTCCATACAGACCTTCTCCAGATCCTTCAGGTTTCAGGGCTGTCGTTGAGCAATACGGACTTTCAGCTCCCTCCAAAGATTTTCTATTGGGTTCAGGTCTGGAGACTGGCTAGGCCACTCCAGGACCTTGAGATGCTTCTTTCGGAGCCACTCCACTCCTTCGGAGCCAGTTGCCCTGGCTGTGTGTTTCGGGTCGTTGTCATGCTGGAAGACCCAGCCACGACCCATCTTCAATGCTCTTACTGAGGGAAGGAAGTTGTTGGCCAAGATCTCGCGATACATAGCCCCATCCATCCTCCCCTCAATACGGTGCAGTCGTCCTGTCCCCTTTGCAGAAAAGCATCCCCAAAGAATGATGTTTCCACCTCCATGCTTCACGGTTGGGATGGTGTTCTTGGGGTTGTACTCATCCTTCTTCTTCCTCCAAACATGGCGAGTGGAGTTTAGACCAAAAAGCTCTATTTTTGTGTCATCAGACCACGTGACCTTCTCCCATTCCTCCTCTGGATCATCCAGATGGTCATTGGCAAACTTCAGACGGGCCTGAACATGCGCTGGCTTGAGCAGGGGGACCTTGCGTATGCTACAGGATTTTAATCCATAACGGCGTAGTGTGTTACTAATGGTTTTCTTTGAGACTCTGGTCCAGCTCTCTTCAGGTCATTGACCAGGTCCTGCCGTGTAGTTCTGGGCTGATCCCTCATCTTCCTCATGATCATTGATGCCCCACGAGGTGAGATCTTGCATGGTGCCCCAGACCGAGGGAGATTGACCATCATCTTGAACTTCTTCCATTTTCTAATAATTGTACCAACAGTTGTTGCCTTCTCACCAAGCTGCTTGTCTATTGTCCTGTAGTCCATCCCAGCCTTGTGCAGGTCCACAGTTTTATCCCTTATGTCCTTACTCTGCTCTCTTGGCCATTGTGGAGAGGTTGGAGTCTGTTTGATTGAGTGTGTGGACAGGTTTCTTTTATACAGGTAACGAGTTCAAACAGGTGCAGTTAATACAGGTAATGAGTGGAGAACAGGAGGGCTTCTTAAAGAAAAACTAACAGGTCTGTGTGAGCCGGAATTCTTACTGGTTGGTAGGAGATAAAATGCTTATGTCATGCAATAAAATGCAAATTAATTACTTAAAAATCATACAATGTGATTTTCTGGATTCTTGTTCTCCCCACTGTGTCTTCCAGTAATAATAGCCCAAAATCCTTAAAAAAGAGATTACTTGAGAAGCAACACTGCATAAGATTGAGATTAAAGGAATGAAACATCTCTGATCATTTACTCACCCTCATAATTACAAACCTGCAAGAAGATCTTTTAAAAAATGTATAACAAAAGTCAATGGGGGTCCAATGTTGTTTTGGATGACATTGACATGTCTTGTTTTCATAAATTGTATATTGAACATAAGTGTATTTTGTCTTACTACACTAGGAGATTTTTTCACTTTTTGCTTCTAAAATTCATGAAATTAATTTAAGGGATTTTTAGATATTTAACTGAAAAATAACACTAAAATAACTATGAATATAATTAAGAATGTATTTTTTTCAGTGTGGTTACTGAAACATTGGTCCAGCATTTGAAGTTAACATGAAACAGCATTTTCAACAACAACAACCAATTTTACTTTTGTAATAAGATGTATTTCTGGATCAAATAGCATATTTCATGAGTAGAAGTGTTGGGTGAGACTTTGGACTATTAAAAGTGGGTGCTGTATAAAATAATAAAGCCAGGCCTAAATGCAGGTTTTATAAATCCATGCATAAATAGTTATTTGCCCTGATTAAAGTATTAGGTAAAAAGGTCTATTTTAACTTCATATTGACTTATATGTCTCTCCCTGCTCTAGATCAGCCCAACATCGATGTTCCAGAGGAAATTGTTAGTGACCAAAGCCTGGACTTGACCTGTTATGTCCCTGACAATTGTCCAGACATGAGTCCAGAAATCCACTGGATGTACACGGACTACCTGCCCGACCCCGTTTTCACCCCTGACACTGTTGAGGACAGCAACACTGCTGTACTCTCCACCACCCTCACCTTCACACCCAAACCCATGCACAACGGACAGATGCTGGGTTGCCGGGTCCACTACCCAAACACCACCTTCATCTATGAACGCCTCATTTCTCTGGACATCAAATGTAAGTTCTGCCATTTTCTTAAACTTTTAGCTGCATAACTTTCATCAAAACCGATGCATAATTTTCTCAGACAATATCTGCGGATTTATCCTGTAATCTGTAGATGCCCCTCGAACTGTGTGGGTGAATGTGTCTCAAGAGGTGATGGAGGGAAGCTCGGTGGTTCTGCACTGTGATGTGGACAGTAATCCAGCCCCCATGATAACCTGGTATTTTGGAGACAAAGAGCTGATGTCGGAAACCGCCTCAAACTCTTCACTGACCCTGGACAACCTGACCCCAGAGGAGGAAGGTGTCTACACCTGCGTTGGTGACAATGGCTACGGCAACATGAACACATCCATGTATCTGGCAGTAAATTGTAAGTAACAGTTCATGCACTCATGTGGATTGAAAAATAAATCTCTTAAATCTGCTATAAGCAATTGTTTCAGGAATAGGGAGTGATTTTGGATACTGGATGTTTTTTGCATTTTTGATTCAATCGTATGTTAATAAAGCCGCGTTTCCAATGCAGGATCTTTCCCCAGGGACTAGGAATGTTGGGGTGGTACTCTGTTTGCTTTGACCGCAGGAGCCAGGGTCTAAATAAAATTCTGGGTAAAAATTCCCCCTCAGAAAGTCCCTGCTCGTCAGGTAGTACTTTTTCTAAGTTCAGGAACTTTCGGGGGTAGGACTTGGGCGCTGATTGGTTGAGTTCATGCAGCATTTTGATTGGTTGACTCAACGCAGCATTTTATTTCAGCCACTATTTTTAAAAGTCTGTTGCAGTGCGTGCAGTAAGAGTTTGCTATTCGAGTCAACAAGGGAATTTAAAAAATATGACTGATGGATCGACGGGGAAGTTCAGGCTTTATTAATCTTATATGCGGGAATGAAATCCGGCGAGATCTGGAATGTCGCGGACTACTTAGACTGTGATGGAAACGCAGACAGCAACAGGTCATGGGGAAAAAAGTTCCTGGGACAAATTGTTCCGGTTCATTTGAGTGGAAAAGTGGTTTAAGTCATATGACAGTATAAGCCGTATGCTAGCATTCCATTATCCATCTGAACATTAATCAGGAAAACAGGTTTTCTTCTTTCTTTTCTCTCAAAGATCCTCCACGGGAGCCATGGATCAATGAATCTCTGACCGTGACTGAAGGAACTTCAGTTGCTCTACAGTGCATCAGCAAGGGTAATCCAATGCCCACGTTGACCTGGCTGAAGGATGGGGAGCTGGTGGGCACCATTACAGCTGAGGAGGGGTCCGTGCTTGAGCTGCATGAGATCACACCGCAGGCTGATGGAGTCTACCGCTGTCTAGCCGAGAATGAACACGGACGGGCCAGCAGCTCACTTAACATTACAGTTGAATGTAAGTCACTGTAAGAGTTTGACCAGTTTTAAGTAAAGACATTGAGCCAGTAGACTGTAGACTGTGCTCAGGGACAATTTATGAAGATGTTTTCTCCAAAGAAAAGTTGGTTTTGCTTTAGCTTGGTTCAAGCCTTAATATGGCAAGATGAGCATAGATGAACTTAGAGTAAGTAAAAGATAGATGTCACTGTTGTAGTATTTGAGTCCGGACAAGTCCACCTGAAGTCCAAGACTATACTTGCTATGACTAGTCGAGACCAGATTCTAGTCGAGTACAAATGTTCCTGAATGCTGGTCTTGGAGCAATACTGAAAGATGTTTTTTTTTTATATATATTTCTTCTCAATTTTCCCAGTTGCCCCTGTCCTCCTTGACGACTCTAAGTGCACTATAGTCCGCGAGGGTGTTCAGTGTGTGTGCATTGCCTCGGGAAACCCTGAGCCTGCGATCGAATTCTACCTGCCTGACCTCAACATTACCATCAACAACTCCAACAACCGTTTCAACTACTACACGCACTCAGATGGGTACACATCGACGGGCATTATCAAGCTCCAGGACAAGGGTGAAAGGGGAAACAATGGTGATACCGGTGTCCATGTGCACTGCAGTATCAGCAACATGTACGGCTCCGAGACCATCCGCTTGGAACTGCAGCAAGAAAGTAAGTAGACTTTCACTGAAACCACATATGCGACCATTAATGTGATTTTGAGGTGTCATCAATTAACTCTACGTTCTTTTTCAGAAAAGTACATGATGGCCGTCATAGTGGGGACTATCGGAGGTGTGGCAGTCATCGCCTTCATCATCGCAGCTGTAAGATACGTGGGTCAGAATAATAAAAAGTGAGTATTCTTCACAAGAAAGACTTGGAGAAGAACATTTTGGTGGAGTTTGTGGGTTGGGACTGGGGTTTGTAGGTATCAAAACACCCAAGCCTAGTCATCCATGTTCAGTTTTGTTTTGTTTTTGTTTTTGTTTGGCATTTGGTTTTCAAGCCATAACCTACTCACAGATGATCCAATTTGATTGCTTGGTAAGATGGTAAACATGCCACATTGTGCATGAAACTAACAAAACTATTGCAGGTTCAATTGCCCCATGCCATTGCTTTTCAGCCTCAAAACCACTGAGCTCTGCAGCAAACATCCTGCTCCTATCTCATTTTGCATGAAAAAATAAAACATTCCATTGGAAATCAAAATGAAATGATCCCAAACTTGACTCTGTGGCACAATGCCGTTTTTATTTAGGGGTTGCAATGATCCCCTTGTATTAAAATGGATGCCCAGGCTTAAAGGAATAGTTGACCTAAAAATTACAATTCTGTCTTTTACTCCCTGTATGGTTTTCTTTCTTCAGAGGAACAGAAGCAAAAATATTTTTTCTGAATGTCCAAGCAGTTGTTTTCCATACAATAAAAAGAATGTGGACTGTCAACTTCCTGAAGATGACAAAAATTGTTCCATAGGATTTTTTTTCAATTATATTGCAAGTTTCCTGCAGGCATATAATTCAGGAATATACCAAAGTTATTCACTGAAAATCTTTGTCTCACACGTCACGTACTGGCTGGTCTTGATAATCCAGATTCAAAGAGGCTTGACACAGATGGACAATGAAATCACATTTAATAAACACCAGGAACCATACATAGAAACACCAGCATGAAACTTTAATGGAAGACCAAGAACAGAAGATATCTGAGGGTATAAATACACAGGATGATGAGGTACAGATGAAACGCTAATCAATGAAACTATAGCAACCAATGAAACAGGAACTGAACACAAGCAATCGTGACACATGACTGATTATCATTGATATCAATTGTGGCATATTATTAATGAAGCTCAACCCCAGTCTCCATTCATTTCAACTATGGAAAAGAGCAGCTTAGACATTGTGCAAAATCTTGGTATGGTTCCACTGATGAAAAAAAGTCATACTAGTTTTCAGAGTCATGAGGGTGAGTAAATAATGATAGAAGTTTGATTTTTGGGTCAACTATCCCTTTAAAGTGTTGCCACAAGCCAGTTAGTTTACAATGTGGTTGCGTGTGAGACAGAGTCTGATTCTCTGACTCCACCCCCCAGAGAGAATGGTAACCCTGGGCAGGACGTGGGATCTAAAGTGGAGAATCCCTCAATGTTCTACAGCGCAGTCAAGAAGGACAAACAGAGTCTCAGGAAAAAAGTGGTGAGATATTACAATGATAATAAATCACCTACACAGCATTTACTGTACTTGCACACAGTGATAAAACAAATTGAAATCGAACAAATAAAATAATCAACATTCTATGGTCTTTTCCATCCATACATGTGGCAAATTATATTGTATACTGGCTCTTCTCTTGTTGTAATTAGCTTTCCACATTTAGCATTAACATTAAACCAATCAGGAACCACACATTAAAAAGAATTGCTCATTTTTGCTGATTAAATACTGTTACACCGACTTGACAAAATCATCTGCTATGTTCAGAACGGTATGCTAGCTTACTACTATACTCTTTATTCTACCATTTAAAAAAAATAAAGTAAGTAAAACAGTAGTTAGTGGGGAGCTCAGTTTGTAACCACTCACTTCTAATGTGCCAGAGACCCGGGTTCAATCCCCACCAAGATTAATTTCTCACTTGTAAGTCGCTTTGGATAAAAGCGTCTGCCAAAGGAATAAATGTTTCAGTAGGCACTATTTTACAATTAAGTTTTCAAGCAGACATATTCTATCACGTGACCTTATCATGTTGCATGCAGATATCCAATTATCTTGTACAGTAAAAAAAATAGTAATTTTCATTTTTCCAATTTTGTTTAAAAAGTCCAATGAAAAATGTAATTAGGAAAAAGATTACCTCCAGTTTAATAATCACGCAGAGAAACGGAAGGCCAAGTGAAAGGCATTGCATTGGGGATACAGTGTGCTGTTTTATACTGCATATTTTGGCAAATTAACTTAGTATATCACCTGCATAGTCTATGCATATAAAAAAGTGGCATACTGTGCACAGTATACTTACTGTATTGTGCAGAAATGGTAGTGTGCTAGCATGCTATTCTGAATATAACCACTGTTACAAAGCCAAGTGTGGATGGCACGTCACAACTGAGAGTCCCAGTGTGGCCTATGCTTAGAGCATTTCCTGACCTCTATTCTCTCCTCTTTCATTGCTTCTCTGCATTCTCTGTCTCTTTTTCTTCCCCTAACATAGCTTAAGACTGAGCTCCTGGGCTCAAAGTTTAACTCCATCCTAGAGGAAGGCACGGTAAGGCTGAAATTTAAGATGGGCATGTAAACAAATGGGTGGAGGTGAAATGAACTGTCATTAGACAACAATAAGACATAATATGGAATATATTTTAGAAAAAAATCCAATTCCAACAATGAATAATTTAGATTTATTTTTGTTTTTAACACTGCTGCCTGGAAGCTAATAGTTCATGCGCTGTGCTACCTCATTCTGTTTAGCAGCTAATTGCTAACAGTGCTTTTGAGTGTCTTGTTGAGAACTTTTATTTTGACATTACCCAAATTTTCCTGCTCTGCTTCCCAAAATCGGGCTTAAATATCTTTCCTACATTATCTTCACAGGGAGACGACAGTGATTACCAATCTGTGGGCCCAATGGCAGGCATGGAGAGGCAAGAGCTGAATTACGCCGCCCTAGAGTTTCTCCATGGACGACACCGGGAGGGAGGCTTCAGGAGGGCTGATGGTGATGGCAGCGATTATACTGAAATTAAGGCCAAATGAACCGCGATTCTTCCCTAATGCCTCGGCCAAACGGGACACGGTGGCCACTAGGGCCCAATCATTGCCCCTGCCCCACAAATTTTCTATTTCAACCATATTAAATGTGGCCTTTTCAAGGGAAAACAGTCTTAAACAGCTAGCGGACAAGTTAGTTTTGTCAGAGTGCAAGGTTTTTTGAGCTCTCTTACGTCTCTGAAGTTCTGGGAATGACACTTTCCCTTACCTGTAAAAGATACATTAGAGTTTCATTATGTATTTATTAGTTTTTTGGTTATTTATACCCATTCATTTCTGTAACCATTACCAGATATTTGACTCTCAAACAGAAATGAGAGGGTTTCTCTTGGTTTAAAAGACAAAACTTTCCTAAAGGATGGACCTATTCTCCAAGAGTTACACTAGAACCTTTCTCATAGTTTGAGGGAATCGGTATGGTTTAGGGAGAGTCCCAGTCACTAGTGGTCCTTTTCACTGTGTCCGCTGTCAGTCGAAGCATCAGGGAACGAGGTGCTATGTGCGCCTCAAAATACAGAATAAGCACTATCCCCAACTCTGGGTTTGTCCAGAAAGACTAATATTCTTTCAAAAACAGCCAGACTACGTGTACATTGATACTTTTATCACATACCCAGAAGTGATTGTTCAGGGGATAATTCACCCAAAAATTGAAAATTAACTCACCCTCATTTCATTCCAACTGCATGTTGCTATTCAGTTCTTTCCATACAACAATAGTTCATAGTGACCACATCTGTCAAACTTTAAAAGGCAGAAAAGTACCATTGCATGCTTTTATCCAAGTGTTTTGTAGACACCAAAACTTCAGACAGTGATGCCATTTTTAATTCTGGAATCAAACGTGGACTAAAATGTGGAATATTGCGTCATATGGAGTAGGTTTATTGTGATGTTACGATGTTTTGTCCATTTTGTAATTTGTGATGGCTGAACTATTGTATGGAATAGCTGCATAAAGATTCTTTATATACTTTGGTGTTCCACAAAAGGTTAAAGTCATGAATTTGGAACAAAGTGGAAGTGAGTAAATACAATTTTCAGATTTGGGTGAAGTATTCCTTAATTTTGGCTTAAATTTGTACTTTTTCATTTCAGTTTATACTGTATCTTAATTATTTGTATTTGTAAATGAAAACATGCCAGTAACTGAATTCAAAACTGGTTTATTGAATGGTTGCTGGATTTTGTTTGTCTACAACTACTTTGTTCAGATATATATTTATTTTAAATATGTTCCAAATACATTGAGGAGCAAAATCACCCTGTTAATAATTCAGCCAATCTGGTAGGAAGAAGTATATGATAATGCCTGATGGCCATCCCTGCCCCGGAACACACTGCAATCCAATAGGGTTAAGCTGACATTTGATATCAATAGAAAGTCATATTTAATAATGGATGATTGTAGCTCATCCTTTGAAACTGAATAAGAAATAACCACCATTTGGAACACATCGTAAGGTATCTCTTTACCTAAGGTGCTTGAAATAAATGTAATGTTTCATGTAAACATGTAATCCTCTGGTAAGTTTGTGTCCAATAGATGTTTGTTAAATGGTCAGTATATGCAATTAGCCCTTGAAATGCAATTTGACTAACAGATTAATGAGTCATTATGATATTAAATTAATTGCATCTTACATTCATAAAGCATTCAATGCACCTTGGTAGGATACCAATGTATGTAAATACTCTGCATGATATATAGTTCTGTGTTGTGAAGCTTTGACTCCACAACAAGAACATACATTGTGCAACAATGGTGTATATTTTGCAGAAAATCACACACACACAAAAAATTGACATTATATGTGCATATACAATTAGTAATGCAGACTGTCCATGTTTGAAGATAAATACACAGATATTTATTTGTAAGCAAAAAGATTTGGGGGCGCATTTCACTTTGAGTGTTGTAAAGAATATTTGTATGTATCTGACTGTGTGATGGCAATAATAATGAACAAAATAATGTTGTTTCCTAATTGACATAATAATGCAGAACAGAAAATCTCCAATCGTTATTTAAACAATAATTTACATGATGTTCTTTGCTTGTGTTCTTTTTATTTAATAAAAGTCTCCAGCCACAAATGATGTCATTCTTTAAAAATGAAAAAAAAACGGTTCATTTGCTTTATTTGTACATTTTTGCCATTACTTGGAGAAATTCCAGAATTAGTAGGTCATCCGGATACTTTTTGCCTACATTTTTATGAGAGCTGTGAATTCGAACATACTTTTTAGGTTTTAATTTTAGGTTTCAGATACTCAGAAATCAGATAGATTTCACTATATCGGGTGTCAGCCATTTTGTAACGCTGTCCGAATACATTCATTCATGAACGACTTCATTCCCTACATTCGTTTACCACTTTATACCCACAATTCTCTCTGATTTCGAGTTGACATTTGATTCCCAAATGTCATTCCCAAAATCCAATGCGGAGAGGACTGAGAGCGCGTGTGAAAGAGCGGAATTGCGAGCGTGTGTAATCCAGAGATTACTTTACAGTTTTCTTATTTCTGCTTTAACATTTATTTCATGTTCTATAATTTTACCTTTTTTAAATCATTATTAATCATTACTTGAATAAAACCTACTACAGTATAGAGAGGCATTATTATATTGATTAATTTTAAAAATGAAATAATAAGGTAAAATATATTTTTTTATTAAAATATATTATGTAGGCATTAACTCAATTTAATGTTAGTAATAACAAGGTGCTTGAATAATTTGTGTCATTTTTGTTTACTCATTAAACTTTGAGATTATTGGATGATTTAAAAAATGTTCGTTAATCATCTGTAGCATATTCATTCTAATCTAATGTAATCATAACGGTCGCCTGAGGCGCTCAACGACACGTCATCTGTGAGCATCAGAGTTTCTAACAAACTAAAAAAATAAGTTATCCTATAAATATGGGCCAACATTTCTAAAGAATGCTTTCAGCACCTTGTTGAATCAATGCCACATAGAATTAAGGCAGTTCTGAGGGCGAAAGGGGGTCAAACACAGTATTAGTATGGTGTTCCTAATAATCCTTTAGGTGAGTGTATAGTGCACTCAAATGCTGTACACTATATAGGGATTAGTGAATGAATGAACAAGTGAGCGGTTTCGGACACAACTTAGAAGTGATGCGGAAGCACAGAGAGCCGCACTTCTCCCGCGAGTTTCACAACATGATGATATTCATGTGCAAACGTTTTTATTTATTTGATTTAACCATTAAAAATGACAGGGTATACATATATCACAAAAAACAGTTTGCATGCAAACCGCAGGAGCTTCTCAAATGGAAGGCTCTAAGTAAGGCTGCCACATAAACAAGCGCCCCTGAAGGCCTTCTTAATTTGCATAATCATTGGAAAGCAGCTTTCGTTTCGTGTCCTTCATTCAGCTCATTCCGAAGAATGCAAGGACCTTACCCACAATCCTTTGCACGCATTCCAACTCACGAAAAGAGCTGACAGAAAACGAGTCGGCGTTCATTATGAAATATCAGACAAAAATAATGTTTTAGGGGATGAAGGCATACATGTTATCTTTTGTTTTGGTGTAAATTAATCACTTAACACAAAACTGCCAATTACGTAAGCCATTGGGAGACCACAGACGGCTACCATTCACGGTAGGCCTATTGCAATAATAAAAAGCCAATTAATATAAAGATTTTCTATACAAGATATTTTTTCCAAAAAAAAAGTTAATAGTATTTTCGAGTGGGGGCGGGAACATTTGTGATGTAGTCATGTGCACTTAACTAGCGTTCAATGCTGACTCTGAGGAGGACTCTAGCCTTAGAAGGTGTATGATACACCGTTTACACCGTGTACACCGTTTGGTGTATGACATAAAAGCACCGCGAGAACGATTTGAAAGCATATGGAGCTGTTATGCTAACAGCACCTATATACATCTGTGATAGCATGAGGGTGAGTTGTAATTTTTGGGTGGACTTTGCCCTTAACATGAGAAGAAAAAAAGGAAAGAAAAAGTTGAATGTGCAGTTGGTCAAACCTCTAAGATCTCTTTGAAGACATTTTAATTGTCTCATACACAGATTCCTCTCTTGCCATTGAAGTCATGTAGACATGGTTGTCATCTTTTGGTTTCTTAAGTTTTTCTCTCCTTCTGTCAAAATGGTAGAATGTGTGGTTTTGGTGACTAATAGAAACATTGAATGCTATAGAAATGGCCTGTCAACATATATTTCTTGAGTTTCTGAAGTTCTTACCGCAGGATGACAGTCAAACAGGAAGCGAAGATGACGTTTACAACAGCTGAAAGGATAAAGAATATCCAAGAGATGGACAAACTCCAACTTACTAAAAGATGAGAAAAAGAAATCAGAGAACAATGAAGATTTTTGGTAACAACTTAAAATGAGGTCTCATTTGTTAACATGAGTTAATGCATTGACACTGTTGTACATTTTCCCTCATCAATAAAGACCACGGTCAGAAAAGAGTATGTCAATTATTTATTCTTGCAAGAAGGTCAGACAAACTGCAGTGAGTTCCACAATATGTGTGACAGAAAATAAGCAACTCACCCCCCTAGCTTTATACCCTAGTGGCCATTGTTTGAATACTTGTCTCCCTAATATGGTTAAAGAAAGTATGATAAGAACTTGATATGCTCAATCCTGCACGTACTATCCGAGACTAGATCCTTCTGTTACCAAGGACATCCGAGGCAAGCTCAAAAAGTCAGGTCGTTACGACTCCTTTCCACTCAGTCAGAAATAGGCCAGAAAGAGGCTTTATAGGCCTCAAGCATATGCTCTCATATAACATAATATAATATAACATATAGTAATGAATATATGTAATAAATGCATACAGTGTAAATATTAATGAATATATGGAGTAAATGATATGAATAAGCTGGAAATGGAAATTTCCATCACAACACGAAATAATAATGAGCAATATATTTTTACAGCATTGATTAACCTTTTTAATGTTAGTTAATAAAAATGTTAATGTCTATGTTAGTTCACAGTGCATTAATATTAACATTATAAATATAATATTACATAGAAAATACACTAAAATAGTCGTGTCCTGCCTACGTTTGGGTTTCTCAACATGATTGTTCACCTGAAGTTGTCAGGTGAACCATATGTTTGACATATGGGCATAACGAAAATGTAAAATGCTTGTAAAACGCATTATTGTGTCCTGCCTACCTTTGGGTCTCTCAACGTGATTGTTCACCTGAAGTTCCATTTCCACCAATGAGATTCACACCGAAACATTTAATGGTAACGTTGAGCTTCCTGAAACTAGCAATGGAGACGGTGATGATGCTGATGGTGTTCTCTGCTGAAGAGTCACTGTGATGTTCACCGTCCCCAATCAGCCACAATATCTGGGGTAACGGGAAACCACTGCTGACACACATGCAGGTCAATTCATCCCCCCACACCACACAACGGGAGCTGTTCAGGATTTTAGGGGCATCTGAAGAAAAAAAGATGGTCTTTATCACCTTACTTAAAATCTGAATTTATGTTATAATTTCATAAATATGATGTGTTATGAAATGATACATACGTCTTACTTCAAGGACCACAGTTCTTTCTGTCCATTTGCTTTTTTGATAAACCACTGTGCAGGTGAGATTAGTATTGTGATGTTCAGGTTTAGGATGGAAAGTTATTATTGAAAACTGATTTACTCTGCCAATCACACCATAAAATTTAGGTTCAATTTCATCGGGCTCAATCCCGTCCCACACAAAATCTGCTGCGGGATACATGCAAACCTCTGGAGCTGCACAGGATATCTGTGCCTTCTCTCCTGCTGTGAGTTGTGGGACATTTATTGTTGGTTTCTGGGTGAGCTCTAAAACACAATTATTACTGGAGTCAGAAACGCTATAAACTAATTTGGATTTATAATATTATGTTTCTCCATTAAAAGCAAATTGACCAACACACACACCTTTTACAGTAATTTTTACTGTCTGAGGAAAGATATACACTTTCCCTTGTTCCCACTCCAGTTTCAATCTGTATTCCCCATCAGATTCACCCTGAACCAAGTCGTTTAGCATAAAGCTGCAATCTTTCTCTGGATCTGCATTCCTCTTCCAACATTGAACTTCAACAGTTGGTTTTTGTGGATCACCTTTAAACCATGTTTTCCTAATGGGTTCCGAGACACTTTGAGGGACGGTGAAAAAACAGGATACCCTGATGCACAAACCGGCCTCTCCAGTGATGTTGTCCTCTACACTGATGGAGAAATCATTCGGTTCATCAGGGTCTGAAAACCACAAAGAGATCAGACAGAATTAAGTTCAATTTTTTGTTTTCTACATTGTCTAAGCGTCTCAACTACAAACGTATCATTTATTTTATATCAACAAAGTTTTGTGGTAATGTGTAATTTTCATCCAGAGCAAAGGAAAACAGAGAGCTTCTATTCACTTTACTTTCCTCGTTTTGACTTATAAAGTTGTATTTTTAATAGCTGGGTTTCTCAGGTAGAGTTGGATAAACTTCCATAGTGGTGAATGTGAGACGACAGCAATTATAATTTTTGTATTCCTGTTTGCTTTAATAGCAAAAGAAAAAATCCATAATAGCATTTTCACAAATTACCAAAAGAGGGGAAAATTGAGAGATTGATTACAGTTGCAACAGAGATTGTCACATTTTGTGACCACATTAAGCACGACAAACCAATTAAACCAGAGCTTCCCAAACTTAAGAGGGGTAAGGCCCCCCAAAAACTTTGCAGAAGCTCCACGACCCCGCCGTTAAAAAATATATACCGACATTTACCTACAAATACATTTATCAACAAGTTTGTAAGAATTCCATGTGAATTATGAGAACTATGATGTAAACATTCTTTCCAAATATATTTAAATCCATAACACTAACCTTACATACTTTCAAAAAATCAAATTTTAAAACAATTGGAATATTTTAATTATTTTAATATATTGATTTGGACTAGCTACGGCTCACCGTATTACAGAATAAAGTAATTATAATAGTTATTAACAATATTTATAATGAAAGTAAGTAGTTTTATCACATGTCGAGGCTTGGTTGTGTCTAAGGGATACAGCTACGGCCGGAAATGAGGCAAAACCTCAGGATAAATAACAGTAAATTTAATATCCAACTTATCTAATTGTGTTACCTACCCCAACCCTAAACCTACCCTTACAAGACTGCAAAAACAGTTATTAAATTAAATAAACAAATATTGTGTCCAGTGGCCGTAGTATCCCTTCTACTCTTTACCAGTCGTACGTAAGCATCCGGATTCACTTACTTCATTTTGTTCACTCCCTGCAAATATAGTGCACTCAAATGCCGTACACTACATAGGGATTAGTGAATGAGTTAGCGGTTTCGGACACAGCTGTAGTTTTTTTTTTTTTTATACCCCCAGTTATCTTCTGCTCATAGTCATGTTTAAGTTTTGTGCTGGTTTTTGGTTCCTGATGTTTTTTTGTTTGTTTGTTTGTTTTAAATGTGAGTTCATCGTTCTTCTGCATGTATTAGAAACACTGTGCTATTCCCCCCCTACTAAGATGTACTAACCATGAGAAATACATTTGTTACTGTATTTACCAATCTTCATTAACGTTAAAGAAAATACAGTTGTTCATTGTTTGTTCATGTTAGTTCATAGTGCATTAAGTGCAAGATTTTAATAATGTATGAGTAAATGTTGAAATTAACATTAACAAAAATTAATAACTGTGGTTCATTATTAGTTCATGTTAACTAATGTAGTTTGAACCTTATTGTAAAGTGTTACCAAAATCTTTACTACATTTGCAATGTTGATAAAATGCATCAGAGTCTGTAAAAAGGGGCAATCAGATTTATAACAAGAAAAAATATAAATGTTGTCACTCACGTAAATCGCAGCTTGTCATTTTAATGACGGTCAAGATGAACAACAGCCTTTGCAGCATCCTAGACTAATGTGATGAAACAAATACAGTCACTGAAACTATACTGTCTACTTTTATTATGGTCATATTTGTCCAATTTGAGGTCCATTCTTATGTCATTCACCTGATGAAACTGATGAATCAATTATTTTGGAAAAAAAAGACAATGATCTTTATTTCTAGAACTGTTAAAATTATGTTGAAATAGAATGATTTCTTACCCAGTATTTGAAGAGCTCATACAACCAGCAGTTTTGCTTTTGATCAGATTAGTGCGGTTTTTCTTGATCTAACAAATTTTCTCCAGTTTCAGCAACTTATCACTACAAGCGGAAGTGATGTCTGTTGTTGCGCAATACTTGGGCTACACCACAATGCTTAACAGCAACTACACTAAACTTACACAGAAATGAGTGATTTGTGTGTGTGTTTTAGATTAGTTATGCATTCATGATTTAGTTAAATAAAACTTTTGTGCACATTCTCGATTCTAGTCAGCTTAAGTCAATGTCAATTTAACAATTGTGATCACAGCTGCATGCTAAGAAAGAGTTATTTTTCTGAAGAATTGATAGACAATCAATACCGAGTGTTCGCTGTTGGTTTTACAACTGTAGTTTGAATTTCACCACCAGTGCGTGCTGATTCAACTTTTTGCCACTATTTGCCTCCAAGTTCAATATAAATAAGTGAAGAAACAAATCCTGTTCTGTCCTTGCAATAATAGATCAGGCACACTGCCATTTTTAAAAGTGTTGTGTTAATTTGTGGTGAATCATGGATCAGACACCATCTGAGCCAAAACCGCGGCAAAACCCTAATTTGGCCGAGAGAGCTCAAAGCGCTGCAGATAAGAAAACACATGCAAATAAAAAAAACCTGATCATCAGTTTGACAACACATGTGCTGCAATATGGAGGACCAGGAGTGCCACATAAAAATAAAACGATGAATCAATTAATTCATTTAATAATTCACACTGTGGCGAGGGGGGCGTGGTTCAGCGTGGTTCATTTTTCTAAGGAACTGGAAATAAATCCCGAGTCCCAGTCACGCTGACCCTGTCTTCTTCCTTCCTTATCCTGAACTTCATCACACTGGTGCCGAAACCCAGGAAGGAAGAAGAACCGCCGCCGTCAACATGCAGAATCCGTCAGGTGTGCGGGCCTCCACCAGGAACACCATCAGGCGCTGCTGGGCATGAGGGATGATCAGGAAAAGAGGTTCCTGGGAGTTGATGAGTTGAAAAGACATAAAAACATCTAGATAGTAAAGTGAAGTTGGAGGAATTGTTAATTTGTTTATCCAATCAGCTTGGAAAGTCTTTGTTCTATAATTAAAGAAATAGGAATAACTTTGAAGGTGATGTAAAGCATGATATACTTTGTGTGTCTCATTCCCATGTGCCTGTATGAAAAGGATCTGAAGCAGCACAAGGAAAGGCAAGTTTATTTATATTGCACATTTCATACACAATGGAATTTCAAAGTCTTTCACATGAAAAGGAAACAAATACATTTGATGGATGAGTTTCAGAAATATTAACTTATAATTTTTTTTTTTTTTACAAAGGCAAAGTTCTCAAAGTATTTCTTTCTAGCTTTCTCCAAAAACTCTCCTCCCCTTCAATTTTCCTGTGAAACTAATAGCCCCTCCTTAAATGCACACCATTAGCTGAGCCAAAGTTCCTGTGTAAGGCTGAAAACGAACATTTAGCATATTAAGAAATTGAATAAAGTATTTTAACATTAAACGGGTCTAAAAATGAAATGGGTTTGTTTTAACATTTGCATTTATCTCAGACTGAAAAACACCCTTTTGATTAAGATCATGGGACATCTTCATGCATTTCCCCATTGGGATTTTTTTGCAGATAGTAGCATCAACAATATGATTGCTGTTATTTATTTATTTTGAAGTGTTTTTTTGTAGTATAGTTGTATGTATGTATAACTGACAAAATGATTTCTTTTCAGAAAAAGAATACAGCAATATGTTACAGAAAAGGCAATTGGAAGAGTTCAGAGTTACCTCTTCCATATGATGAGAGTGAGGATGACTTAGCCGAATGATAGGGAATGATAGGGATTTACTTATTTTTGGTTTGCATGAGCTCCAAGTATATAAATCTATCAATTTCTAAAAGAAATGTACATTTAAATAGAAAGAAAATCATAATTTTATAGAAAAAATGTGCTACAGTGTTGCTAGATGGCAACGTTTTCCTTAGTACAGCCCTCTAAAAAAAATATTTTTTGATTTGCGTGATTGAAGCCATTTCATGTAATAAAAACTTATTTGAAAAAATATTTCATGGTTAGAACATCATGCACACCATAGAGGGTTAAAGATTATTTTATGCTGCATTGAAACAATCAAAAGAAAAATTTATTTTATTAAAATATATTAACATAAGGATTAAAAACCTCTTCTAAAACACTGATAATTATACACAGTGTAAAACTGCTTTTTAAAAGGATTTTTCTGACATGAAGTATAAAAGAAACATACTGAAAACGACTGTTGTTCAGTTTGAAGTTTTAGGACATTAGGACATTCTCTTCTGGCAAAATGGTAAAATGTGTGGTTTTAGTGACTAATACAAACATTGAATGCTATAGAAATGGCCTGACAACATCTATTTCTTGACTTTCTGAAGTTCTTACCGTAGGACGACAGTCAAACAGGAAGCGAAGATGACATTTACAACAGCTGAAATGATGAAGAATATCCAAGAGATGGACAAACTCCAACTTACTAAAAGATGAGAAAAATGAGAGACATATGTGTGACATATGGGCATGACGAAAATGTAAAATGCTTGTAAAACGCATTATTGTGTCCTGCCTACCTTTGGGTCTCTCAACATGATTGTTCACCTGAAGTTCCATTTCTGTCCCACCAATGAGATTCACACTGAAACATTTAATGGTAACGTTGAGCTTCATGAAACTAGCAATGGAGACGGTGATGATGCTGATGGTGTTCTCTGCTGAATACACACTGTAATGTTCACCGTCCCCAATCAGCCAGGACATCTGGGGTAACGGGAAACCACTGCTGACACACATGCAGGTCAATTCATCCCCCCACACCACACAACGGGAGCTGTTCAGGATTTTAGGGGCATCTGGAATTAAATTATGAATTACCATTTAATGGTAATAAGTGCTATTAGGGCACAACACTATATGAAACACTTCATGATGTGTCATAAGTGAAATGATACATACGTCTTACTTTGAGGATCACGCTATTTTCGCTCCAATGTTTTCTTGAAAAATTACCCTGCAGGTGATGTTCGTGTTGTGATGTTCAGGCTCAGCATGGAAAGTGAATGCGAAAAGCACATTATCCCAGTTCCCAACTTCAGACTCAATTCCTTTAAATATAATATCTGTTTTGGGATTCATACAACTCTCTGGAGCTTTACAGAATATCTCGACCTTCTCTCCTGCTGTAAGCTGTGGGAGTTGTATTGTTGGCTTCTGGATGAGCTCTTAAAACACAATGATTTATTGGAATCAGAAATTCTATCATTTATATAACTAATAATTTTATTATTCTACCATTTTAAATAGTTTTAGCATATTTAGCTGTATTATTTTCCTGCTTATACCATGGTCACTTGCCAGTATGGACAAGTTGTTTGCAGCAAAATATCTGACTTGACAAATAAACAATGGTTAATTTTATCTACAGGTCATTAGATCTAAAATTCTGAAGTAAAATAATGCAGCAAGGTGAGATAACATTTATTTAAATGAATTAAAAGTGCATTAAACACTTTTAATGCATGTATTCCAGCCTATCAGAATTGGATATTCAACAGACAATGTCATTTTGGGGGGGGGGGGGGGGATTTGTCCGATTTCTGTTTTAAAAAAAGCATAAACACACAACCAACCTTTTACAGTAATTTTAACTGTGTGAGGAAAGATATACACTTTCCCTTGTTCCCACTCCAGTTTCAATCTGTATTCCCCATCAGATTCATCCTGAACCAAGTTTTTTATCTTCACGAGGAACTTCAACAGTTGGGTTTTGTGGATCTCCTTTGAACCATATTCTCCTAATGGGTTCCGAGACACTTTGGGGGACAGTGAAAAAACAGGATACCCTGATGCACAAACCGGCCTCTCCAGTGACGTTTTCTATTACTGAGATGGAGAACTCGGGTTCATCAGGGTCTGAAATGAAAAACAAAAATTAAAAATCTTCACAATACTCTAGTTTTATTAAATGTATTTGTATTTTCATATTTTTCAAAGTTTACAACATGGTGATAAACATAATTTTTCAATTATAGACATTATTAATCATTTTGTTTTCACTCATTGCACCTATTTATATTTCTTAATCTGGAAAAACAAAATAAATAACCTGATAAATAACTATCAATGTTATAGAAGTGGAGCAGATGATGGCCTTTTTGAGGCACTTGACAAGTTCAGAAAAAACCATTTAATCTGACATAAATACAGGTTATACTTGAATAATGGGTCATATGGTGATTCTTGAACATTGTTTATGACTAAAAATTCAAAAGGAAAATGTTGAAATGGACCATGATGAAATTACAATCCAGAAGTTAACACTCACCAAAACGATAACAGTCTGTCATTTCAACAACGGTTAACATGAACAGAATTGTTTGCAGCATCTCTAATATAATGAGAAAGAAATACGGATATCATGTGCTTTTATCAATTGTGCTTTCAACAGAAAGCACAATTATGGCATATAGTCTTACTTGACATTATTAGTTATGAAAAAAGACAACAACTGCACCTTTATTTTAAGAATGGTTAAAATGGTCTCTTACCTAATACTTGAAGAGCTCAAAGGAGATGATGTGACAGGAGTTTTTCTTCCGATCCGTTTCGTGCTTTTACTTGATCTGACTGATCTAACATTTCAGAAATGTCTTATCGTTACCATAGAGATGTGTATACTTGATACCCCTCCCAAGATTAGCAGTAAAACTGAACTAATACAAAAACCAGCGCTAAAATATTATTATTATTTTTTTTTTTTTTAAACTGATGTTATCTTTACACTTAATTATTTGTTCATTTCTGTATAATGAAATATGGGTACATTTATTATGAACCATTCATTATATTTCTGTTTAAAGACTAGAACCAAGTAACTTGGGATCAACTTTTTTATTTGTACTTATTTTTTCATTTTGCAGACATTTTATCATCTCCTTCAATGGGCTGTGTGCAACAAAAAGATTCTAAGAGGAAACATCACAGTAAGAGAGATTTTAAAGACATTAGATGTTGTGTTGAAACCATCAAAATAACTCAAATTTAAAAGAAACTCTTCTTCCAAAACACTGTTGACTATTCTAGGCCTCTCCACCGTATATGTACTCTGTTCAGAAGCTGTGAATAACAACAGGCTGACGTAGCTGATGGCAGACCACCTCATCTATGTACAGAGAGTTGGCCTTGACTTGGATCTCCTCCTCCAGGCTCAACTGGCTGCTTGCTAGAGCTTTCAGTTCCATTTCTGAAAGTTCAAATGCCTCGCCCAGTCTAATGGAGAAAGCATATATGCTTTTATTGGGAACATACATGTAATAAAATATATGTTTGGTAACATCCAAATCCCTTCCTTTACCTCTCGATGTGGTTAGCGAGCTCCTTGACTTCTGCCAGCAGTCGGATTTGAGCCGGGTCGTGGCAGAGCTCAACGTTGGGCCTTTGGCTGCGAGCAGACAGTCGAGTCTGAGCCACTTTCAGAGGAGCTTCTTTCTCTGCGATAGCCACTTTTAGAGCCTCCAGATTCTTTTCTTGATTTGCTATCTCTGCTAGCACCTTTGAGAGAGCACAGAGAAATAAAACTAGTCAAATTATTACAAAAAAAACCTTAATAATGAGTAAATTAATGGTATTTGAGCTATTGATTTTGAGCTATTCTGCTTATTATATAGCTAGAAATGTACAATATATTATCGGTCAATTTTATAAATTATACAATAAATTATTTTAACAATAATTTATCGGCGGACTGTCTGCGACAGACACCTGCTGTCAAACACTCCCGTGTGAAGAGAGTCATTGATGAGTATTTTTGAAGTGTTGACCGTTGAAGCCAATCACAGACATATCCAATGAGCCGTGAACACAAGAGTTCATAAATGTGCTCAACAGTGTTCTATCAGTACCGACTAGGTACCGAAGTCGTTACTTTTGACAACTCTAATTTTGAGGTCTATTTTTTTGTGTGTGTTTGCGTCAACCGAGCAACACCCATTCAATGGCATTACAGTTGTGTTCAAAATTATTCAACCCCCCAATGCTGTAAATGGTTTTAGAGAATTTAGAGTACATTTGTAATTGAATTCAGAATGAAATCCTACAAGGACTTCTTAAAGAAGCATATGCAACTAAAATGACATCAATTGGTTTTGTAATACAGTAGTAAATGTTTCTTTTGTGAATTCTTCATTGACACAATTATTCAACCCCTTAAAGACTACCACTCTGAAGAACAGAGGTCCATTGAAGTGTTTTCAATCAGGTATTGAAAGCACCTGTGGATGTCAGGGAGCAGCAATAAAGCCTAATAAGCACCAATTAGGCAGCTTTAAAATGACTGTGATACTCAGCTCCTTCTAGACATTTACTGGTGTGGTTACAAACATGGTGAAGTCAAGAGAATGGTCCAGGAAGACAAGAGAAGAGGTGATTACTCTTCACAGGAAGGGCAATGGCTATAAGAAGATTGCAAAGATGTTAAACATACCAAGAGACACCATAGGAAGCATCATTCGCAAATTCAAGGCAAAGGGCACTGTTGAAACGCTACCTGGTCGTGGCAGAAAGAAGATGCTGACTTCGACTGCTGTGCGCTACCTGAAGCGTAGAGTGGAGAAAAGTCCCCGTGTGACTGCTGAGGAACTGAGAAAAGATTTGTCAGATGTAGGTACTGAAGTTTCTGCTCAGACAATATGGCGCACCCTGCGTAATGAAGGCCTCCATGCCAGAACTCCCAGGCGCACCCCCTTGCTGTCTCCAAAGAATAAGAAGAGTCGACTGCAGTATGCCAAAAGTCATGTGGACAAACCACAGAAGTTTTGGGATAGTGTTCTGTGGACTGATGAAACAAAATTAGAACTGTTTGGGCCCATGGATCAACGCTATGTTTGGAGGAGGAAGAACAAGGCCTATGAAGAAAAGAACACCTTGCCTACTGTGAAGCATGGCGGGGGGTCAATCATGCTTTGGGGCTGTTTTGCTTCTGCAGGTACTGGGAAGCTTCAGCGTGTGCAAGGTACCATGAATTCTCTTCAGTACCAGGAGATATTGGAGGACAATGTGATGCAGTCCGTCACAAACCTGAGGCTTGGGAGACGTTGGACCTTTCAACAGGACAATGATCCCAAGCATACCTCCAAGTCCACTAGAGCATGGTTGCAGATTAAAGGCTGGAACATTTTGAAATGGCCATCGCAGTCACCAGACTTAAATCCGATTGAGAACCTCTGGTGGGACTTAAAGAAAGCAGTTGCAGTGCGCAAGCCTAAGAATGTGACTGAACTGGAGGCTTTTGCCCATGATGAATGGGCGAAGATACCCGTAGCTCACTGCAAGACACTTGTGTCAAGCTATGCTTCACGTTTAAAAGCTGTTATAACTGTAAAAGGATGTTGTACTAAGTATTAAGATTGAATGTCACTTGGGGGTTGAATAAAACTGATAATGATGTGAGCAGAGAAAAGACATTTGTGGTTATTTCATTATAAATGTTATGTTATATTTGTCTGACCTACACGTGCCTCTTTGATTTAATTGTAAGCAGGATGACTGAATGATCAAAATCAATGTCAAACCGGCCAAAACAATCAATTTCAGTGGGGGTTGAATAATTTTGAACACAACTGTATATGGACTCACAGAGATTAATTATTTTGCTAAAAATATGATCTTTATCTAAAGAAAGAAAATCATAAACCTCAGGAATGGTATGAGGGAAAGTAATTGATAAGAGAATTTTCATTTTTGGGTGAACTATCCCTTTAATTCACTTGTAGGCATTGATTTTATGCCACAAATGCAGCTCACCTCATTGAGCTGGTTCTCAAGCTGTGTTTTGGCAGTTTTGGTCTCATGTATGCGCAGCTTAAATGCTCTTCCCGTAGCCTCATACTGTCTGCGCATGTCTGCAGCCGTCTGCTCTAGCAAGCTTGCTACAAGAGCTCTCATAGAAAGAGAGTTATTCTTCTCCTTCTCAGCTTTGCTAATGTTTAAGTTGCAGAGGCTCTCCCATTCCTCAGGAGTCACTGCATTTCTGGAAATGGTAAAGGAAAGAGGTTTGCAAAGGGAAGAAGTTGAAAAACCTAAATGTGTTTACATTTGAATAGTCTGATTTGATATTCAAATGTATTCATGTAACAGAATTAGATTTTAAATACTGTATCATAAGTATTATCTTACCCAGCACTTGTAAAGTTTGAATTCCCTCCGTTTAAATCAGGCGATGTGTTAGTGAGAAGAGAGCAGAAATCATCGATGCGTTCAGCCTGAAATTTGTCCTGCAGGTCCTTTTCCAGATAGTACTTCACTGAACGAATGAGTCTATAAAACATAGGAATAATTTCTGAACTAAAATTTAGTTTTGCGCAAATTGATGTTTATATAATTAATAATTGAACAACCAAATATACAAATAATTCAGGGATTCAGTGCCATATTTTAAACACTTTTCAAATACTCACAAATTGCTATGAAGAAAATAATTTAATTTGCAATTAAATTTAAAGCAGCCATATAAACATTTATTATTTGATAGTAAAAATTGTTTTAAAGGGGACCTATCATGCTCCCTTTCACAAGATGTAATATCAGTTTCTGGTGTCCCCAAAATGTGAAGTTTCAGCTAAAAATACCCCACAGATCATTTATTTTAGCTTTTCAAATTTGCCCAATTTGGTGTGAGCAAAAACTTGTGGTTTTTGTGTCCATTTAAATGCAAAGGAGCTGCTGCTCCCCGCCCCCTTTCCAAAAGAGGGCGGAGCTTTAACAGCTCGCACTTCGGTTGCTCAACAACAACAAAGCTGGAGAATCTCACGCAGCCAAAATGACGATCGTCAGTAACGGTGTTCAGCCTCTCATTGTTCAAACTGGAGTCAAACACTGATGAAGAGACTCAGAAAGAAGTTACAACTTTTGAAATGCAACTGGACATTTCTCTGGACGTTTGGATGATTTTTCGAAAACAAAATGACGGTGCCGTGGATGGAAACGTGCAGATTGATGGGATGTATGTATAATAAGATCCCCTTCCTACATCACAAGGGGAGTGAAAGCGGTTCTTTTTTTCACATGCTTGCAGAGAAAGGCTTGCCAAAACATAAGTTTTTCCTTTTTCACATTTTCTGGGTTGGTAGATGCACCGGGGACCTGATTATACCAATTAATAAATTAATTATTTAATAACTATTTAAAAAATATATATTGTTTTATCATATTATTTGCAACATTTACAGGTTTGACAATTTCTCATAGGAAATATAAAGGATTTAATTCCTTGCAAGTTAGTTCTTGGAGTTTTATCACGGTCCCACCAACCTGATCTGCTCATTGATCTGCTCCAGTGTTCGCTGTAGCAGGACCATCACTCCCTCGATCACCTCCTTCTCCTTCAGCAGTTCCTCTTCCACCTCATCATGCACCAAGTCAATCGCCACACGCTTCTCTCTAAGGATGTCCCATACATATCACATGATTAGGTTACCAATGAGATTTTTGGTCAAAGGTTTGAACTGTAATGAATGATGTCAGTCTAATTCAAATGGGGGTGGTTAATTTGGCTTACACACTACCATTCGAAAGTTTGGTACCATTCGAAAGTTTTGAAACTCTTTTCCTCAAGGCTGGATTTATTTAATCAAAAATAAAGTTAAATATTATCACAATTCAAAATAACTGATTTCTATTTTTTTTTAATATACTTTAAAATGTCATTTATTGTGGTGACGCACAGCTGAATGTTCAGCATGACACGTGATACTTCAGAAATCATTCTAATGTGCTGATTTGCTGCTATTATCAGTGTTGAAAACACTATTTTTGTGGAAACTTTTCACAGGACTCTTTTATTTGAAAACTATTTTTTGTAACAAGTAAAAGTCACTTTTGATCAGTTAGGTCATGTGCTCGAGTGAGAAGTACCTCTCATATAGACATTGCAAAGTCACTTGAAGAGGCTCGGAGCAGCTCTCCAAGGCTTTTTCCACACGGCTCTTGAAGATGACGAGCATCTCGATCTCCTGTATCATCTCCTCAAACTTCGTCTCCAGTTCCTGCCTCCAGAATTTGATGTCCTGGATTCTCTGCTCTGTAGAAGAGGTTTAAGACTCATGGGAGAATATACAGACCAAGTAGACCACATGTCTTTATCAAGGAAATCAATAAGACTATCTGAAATAATCTTTAACAAGTGTCATCATTGCACATCTCATGCAAGGCCATTGACCTTCTCTGCATCCGGTCACATGAATCTTGCATACCCAGCCTCTTTTGTGCATCCTGTTGCATGTGTTTGGTATATTTGTTGCTCTCGTCTATGAGTCTTTGACACTCTGATGTCAGTCTCTCTGAATGTGCTCGTTCCGCCTCCGAACTCCTGAAATGCACCTGGTTTGCATGCTTCCACTCAGACGGTAGAAACTTATCAGGGGGTCCCATCAGCCTAGACATTTTCTCTAATGAAAAAGAAAGTCATTTTTTTGGTTTTGAACTAATTTAGGTCAATGTTTTATGATTACTAGGATATATTATAATAAAATAGTTTTGATATTAGTTGTTTTAAACACTTGAATCAAAGCCATTGTCAAAAAAAAACAACTAACATGACAGAAGACAAAATACTAACCTTTCAGATATATAACTTTAACTAACTTGTGTCAGGATTTCAGTTACCTGTTGCAAAACAAACATTTCTCTCCATAAACTCGAGTCTTAAATAAGATAAATTCGAATTAAAACATTAAACGTAAATAAAATGTCTTACCGGTCAGACCTAAATGCCTATACTGCAACTCACTAAAACTGGACACTCTGCCGGCGAGTAAACACACTGTTACTATAGCAACATAACCGTCCCGCCGCTAGAGGGTGGTAAACACATATTTACATTTGGCGTGAGTGAAAACTAAGCATTGAGTGGATTGTACCAAGCAGAGATGTTCTTATTTTTTTTATGTATCTAAATGTCAATAAACAATGACAAAATAACTTAAAAGGCATATTCCATAAACTTTCCCATCTGATAAAATACTCAAAATTAAAAAAAAAATAAATATAAAAAAAAAGACCTAAAACAGGATCTCTATATGTTTATCCCTCACAACCGTGTTTTTTTACTATTAAATTTTATTTTAAATAACATTTATTTCATGTCATCAGTATGCATGTGTAGTGGTTTAGAAAATAAAAAACTCTTTGTTGTTTCTTACAGTCTTTTACCTTTTTATACAGCAAAATTTGATACAAATATATTATACTTTTACATTAGCATTTGTCAAACATTAAATAAACACATTCTTAAGCCAAAACAGGGAATATCTGTTTACCGTTTAAGCATTCTGTACATAGTCTGTTTATGCTTGAAAGGAATATCAAATTTTACTGACCACAAAAATAGAATTGGTCAAACTTTTTCAGCGCATCCTTCAGTTATTCACACTTAATTTCAGTGTGAGACACAAATCATATAATAATACCACTTCAGTATGAGTCACAGTCATAAATAGATACACAAAGTAAACATGTGCATTAAAAAGTACTCAATTAAAGTGTGCAAATGCAGCCTTTAACAGTGTAACAGTCTGCATTAGGTTTGAATGGAATGAGAAAAAAGGACAACATAAGCAGTAACAGTAAACATAAAAAAATTGAAGTACAGTGGAACAATAAAAAATGTTGTTTGAAAAAGTTAAACGCAGACTAAATGATTCAAGAGAATGTGGCGATAGTAAGGCTGTGGTGTGAATTAATTGAATCAATTACATTATTGGTATACTTTTCTTCATTTGTAACAAATATTTTGGAATCCATTTCAATAAATGCAGAACCAATTTAAATGTGTTTGCTTAGAATACCACAATCTATGTGGGACAGGTCCCACCAATTGGCTGCAATTTAAAATATACTGGCTGTGATTTATAAAATTTCTTGGTTAAAAGACAAAAGAAAACACAATACTGTATCACACACACCAATAAAAGCCCAATTCTGGATTAAAATTGCACTTGCTTAAATCCACAGGTATGTTTGGTTTGATATCTTGGTCTTGGTCTTAACTGGCAACTGTTTCATCAAGTCCATTGATATTTTCAGGCACTAAACCCTCTTCAATCGCCGCTCTGGATTCCTGCACCTACAGTAAACATTCATTTGATTATTTTTAGCCTACTACATGTAAAACACTGAAGCCAACGGAAAATATGCAAAACATACAGCCATAACAGTGATTAAATATAATTATTTACATAAAAACTGGACTGGTCATGTGTTACCATAAATAAATCATAATACATTCTATCTTACCGTAAATAAAATTAAAGCATTTAACTTATGTACAGTTTTGGAATTAACTACAGTTACTTCTGATGATAAATAATGTATAGACTATGTTTTTAATGTAACCTTCTCCCTTTAAATATTTTGGTCAGGTCAAGAATAATATAGGCAGTTTTATATTATTTATTTGAAAGAATTAAAAGTGCAGTTTCATGACTTATCCGTATTGTTCAACAGGTGGAGGTTGATATGGGATTTAGAAGGTAATTATTAATGAGTAATCCAATACTTTTTAGAGAGTAATTAGTGCAGTAATCTAATTACACTGTTGTTGTAGATGTAAATAGTCGCTAGTAATTCATTACTTTTTCCATCCAACATTGATCTACATGCATAAAAGTTTACTCACCTTAAAAGGTTGACTAATACCCACAATGCACTGCAGGTTGCTGCTGTAATAGCACAGCACACATTCTCCCCCAAGAACTGGAATTTCATCTTTGTTCACATAAACCTGTGAGAAACAAAAGACAATATAATGAACTAAATCTGCTTAGTTGATTATGTGAAAAAAAAAAAAAATTATTTCTCAAGAAATGCAGACAGCAAACCTGAAAGAGCTCATCATTGAAAGACACCTGGTCATCCTTTACCCAAGTGTACGTGATATAGTCTGAAACACTTTTAAAACCAACCTGTGAAGTGACAAACACAAGTTCTATATTAAAGAAACCGTGGAAAAATCTAGTTCACAATATTTTACTATTGTTACCATACACAATAATATACTACACATTTTATTTTTCGCATTTACCATTACCATTATTTATCTTTCCTGCAGTCTGTGACCACATCGGGACAGAGCACATTTTGGGAACCTCTCTCACCTTATATAAACCGATCCAGTCCCAGGCACTGGAGGGAAAGGACTGAAGAAGTCTATAGGTTATGAGGGCATCGAAGTCGGCACTCCACTCTCCTTCAGCGCAGACCTGCACCAGTGGAGTCTCGTTCATCTTTCTCAACTGATAACAGATTAATACATGGTCATTCTTGTAGTGTTTTATGACACAATGGGTTAATGACTATTGTTTTAGCCAAACTCAATAATGCCCCACCTCCAAGCGGAAGATGCCAATGACAGGCTTATGGTCACTAACGCCATACTCCATTTTACTTGTGTAATACTCTTGGGTCATTTTCAGAGGGAACTCATCCTCAAGTTTCCCCTCCAGTTGTTTCTTTGGATCCTCTTCATTGTGACCAGCTTCATTAGCGTCCTCCGGCGGCGAGGACTTGGGCTTCACCTGCCATAGAATCCGGTCACACCACGCAGGCTTGCGTTTCTTACCACTAGCCAAACACAGAGAGAGGAAAACAAGATTAAATCAAATATATAATAGAATAAAGTTGTAGATTTTAATCCCTTTTCCAGATTTATACCGGTTTTAACGGGCAGAACATTGGCATCTCTTTCTGTACAGCCCATCATTCATTTTGTGAAAATGAATTCATGTGGAATGCTTTTATAACTATGGAAGTTATAAAATGAAACAAAAAATTACATTTACTCTACAATACAAATATAAATACATTTGTATCATGTAATATTCTAATATACTATATACTCTAATAATATATAAACAAACATTTAATAGAAAAAAAATTTCTAATAAAGTATATATATATATATATATATATATATACACACACACACACACACATCCTGTGGGTCAAAAAGCATTCTCAATAAGTGAGCCGAGTCGTCCACATGCTTGATAACAGTGTATGTTGCAAAGATTTGAACAGCTACTTGAAATGAAAGCATAGAAACACAGATGACATGACTAATACTTTAACATGACTAAAACTCTTTGCAACACACAACACAAGTCCAAACAGAGACTTGATGTATGTGGATGTTATTAATGGTTTATTTCTGGTGCTTCGTTTCAGCAGATGAATGAGTGTTACAGGACAGGATGGGCGGCACTCAATGCAATGGTCTGCATTAAAGTGTGGATGAGGTCTGCCAGCTCTAGGGCAAAATAAAAAATCCGCTCTCTGACGGAAATGCTACAATTAGGGAAAAATTGAAGGAATGCAGGCAGACGGCTAGACAAGCAGGGGAGGAAGGTTCAAGTTAAGAAGCACATGGGAAATTTAAAGCTTACTTAAAACCAAACCATGTCTTCTGTACCCTGCAGGGGTGAAAAGAGAGCACGGGTCAACATCTGACAGGCAAAAACACTCCTGGCAGAGGAGCTGAGGGAGATTTAGGATATTATAGCGATTGCCGTTTCCTTCACAGCTATTCAGGAAATGTAATTAAAGTCAACATAAAATCCATTCAAACTAAATATTTGACTACTTAATGAAAAGTGGTCTCTAAATGACCAGCGGTTGGAATGGAGAGAATAAAATTAAAGAAAAACGAATTAAAAAGGCATAGCAAGTTATTAAATTTTAATTGAAAATTTTCTTTCAAATAACATACAGTAATAAAAATAATTTACATTTAGAATAGGAATGCGTATAAAGAAATGTTAATTTCATGTTGACCTTAAAAACCAACAACTCTCTAAAATAATGACATTGAAAGTACAATACACTGCAATCATGAACTTTGTGCTGACTATTAATTGTCATAAAAATAATAGCGATTAATGAATTAATTCTGTTCCGGTCACTTTTATGTCAATGTGTAAGCCTAATTTTTTTTTACTTGGAAATATATATATATATATATATATATATATATATATATGTATGTATATATAAAATAAAAATATAATAATATATGTCCATTTGATTTACTTTAATGCTGTGAAAATATATATTATATTATTACAGTCTGATTAAACACAAAAGCCTTCATTTCATATAAAAGAAGACCTTTGACTATCTTTGTATAGTTATTTTATCATTTATATATATCATTTATCATTTATTTTATATCATTTATATCAGTTATTTTCTTGATTCTGTACTGCATTCTTTACTTCACTAAATTTAATTTACAAAACGTAATTTAAAATTTGAACAGCACAAATATTGCGGTTATCTCAAAATATTTCGATTAGAATGAATAATCACAATCATACAATTGATCAATAATCATGACGGCCCTATATATTGCAGAATATATTGTAAGAAGTTTTGTCATTTACCTTGTGTCGTAGTTATCCGAGTGCAAATCAAATTTATAGGTGGGCTGAAAGTCAAGAGGTCCCTCTTCAAACTTCTGCAAAACAGCTTCCTTCTGTTTCATCATGGTGAGCTGGTGAGATATTGACATGCACAGATGCAAACATACTTTATGGCTCAAATTAAGTGAGTTACTAATTCTGGAACAGCCAATTCATACCTTAGTGTATTTTTCAATGTACAGACATTGCTACTACATCTAATAGAGAGTGTCATAATTTATGTCTAATAGAGATTTTGAGAGTTTGAGAGTACCTGATCCTTAGGCCAAAGTAGACTGAAACGCTGGCTGGTGATGCAGTTCCTTACAAAGAGCATACCATGATCCTCGATCCGAAAATTCAAATCGCCAAACCAGAACACAACCCTAAAGAATGAGATGAGAGAATTCATATGCAATAAAGAGCAATATAGATAAACGATAAGGAATAATGACAATAAATAAAATCAATAAGAACAAAATCAATAAAAAGAAATCCAAAATAAGAAAGAAAGTAAAGCTAAAGAAATTTTTAGTATGTTTTTTTTATGTGGTAAGTATTCATAAAATTTCATCATGAACTGACTTGTGGTCCAAAATGTGTGGCGAGTTTTTGGTGTCAAAGGTCTGAGCATCCAGAATATACTCAAACTCATCCACCCTCTGAGAGGCGTAGTCCATGTGGGCGCTGAGGTGACAGTTAAGGAAGCAGAGCATGTGACCGTAGAAGGACAGACGGATAGACACGCCTCCTTTATTACCCTTTATTTTAAGAAAATTAAGATAAATTTTCCTGCAGTGCAATTTTCAGTAGGTATATCAAGAGCTGCTCACGAAAGTATTTGTATTTCCATAGTCTTACCCAGTAGCCGTAGAGTCCTGTGCGGGTGTAAGTGACCTGAATGTCTCTGATAAAGGGGACGTGCTCCACCTTAGAAAAAAAAAGCAAGAGTAGACCCTGCATCCGTATGGAGGACACCTGAATGGGCCACAGTAAAATAGGAAATCAGACAACATCATTATATACAAAGCACTATTTTCTAAATTAAAATTCATATATATATATATATATATATATATATATATATATTCATATATTATTATATATATATATATATATATATATATATATATATATATTCATATATATATATATATATATATATATATATATATATATATATATATATATACTGTTGTTTTCTCCTTTTTCAATATTCAATATTTTTTCAAGGTATCTGTTCAAGTGTGGGGTTTCAGTGGTTAATGGAAAACCAAACTGCTTTTCAGGTCCATATTGTGGCCAGCAGTTAAAATTATCTAAATTATATGTAATTATATGAATTATAATATAATTTATATTAAATATATAAATAAGTATAAAACAGTTGTAGCTATTAATTAATTAATTAATTATAAATGTGTGATATTAATTGTAATTATATAATTCAATAAATAATTAAAGTAAGAATTATTTCATTCTTAAAGTACGAATTATATTTATATCTATAAATACATATAATTTTACACTTAAATATTGTATATATACATACTATTTATATATATATGTATATATATATATATATATATATATATATATGAAATGATAATGGTGTGTATGTATATATTACATAGAATATATAATCAATCAAGAAATATGTGTTTGTAAACTTCATACTTCATCATTAAATCATCTCAAATTTCCCATGCATGTCTACCTGTCTCAGCTGCTCTATATGAAAGTGAAAGTGAAAGTCGTGACGTGTTGTCAAGTATGGTGACCCATACTCGAAATTGGTGCTCTGCATTTAACCCATCCCAAGTGCACACACACAGCAGTGAGTAGTGAACACACACATACACACACAGTGAACACACACCCGGAGCAGTGGGCAGCTATTAGGGAGCAATTGGGGGTTAGGTGCCTTGCTCAAGGGCACTTTAGTCGTGGTATTGAAGGTGGAGAGAGTGTTGTTTATTCACAATTCCCACCTTCAATTCCTGCCGGCGTGGGAATCGAACCCGCAACCTTCTGATTACAAGCCCAACTCCCTCACCATTAGGCCACGACTACCCCCTATATATGAACCAATGACTAAGAAACCAGTCATCCACTGGTTCATAGTGAATAACATGATTGGCATGAGAACAAACACATATTAGTATGAGGCAGACAGAATCAGCACCTTGATATAACCCAAAGGGGCCAGAGTGTTCATGAAGAGATGACTCCAGGAGTCCTCGAAGGCCAGATCTGTGACAAACTTGAGAGGTGCCGCCTTCACCTCCTGCAGACTGAACCAGAGCAGCATCACAGGCATTAGGACATTCAGACCATTCCTTTCTGATGTGAGATAATCATAATTATTCATTTATGGTGTGTCCGAGAAACCTTAAAATATCAAAACTCACCCGATCACATAGAGGTCGGGTTTCTTCGGGGAGCTGAGCTGAAGCAGAGAGTTCACATCTTCAGGAGGCTCAGCTGTGCCCACATTCCACGTGACGACATACAGCCTGAGGGTATGAGAAAGAAAGATGTATTCAGTTCAATAAAATAATTGTTCATTCCCTCTGCTTGTGTAATTTATTTGGAAAAACTTCAGGTTGTCCTCACATAACCGCTCGGCTTAATAACAACACCATTTCAATTAAATGGTCCAAGAAATCGTAAGTATATCAAACTGCAGATTAACATCTTAAACGGCTCAATCCATTAAACCATTTTTAAGAACTACCGATTAAGCTTCAAAATATCTCATCCCCTGAAGATCACTGACTCAAACAAGATCTCTCTGGAAAAACAAAGAAAAGTCCTCAGTCGCCACAAAACCAGACTAGAAACCAGCAGTCAGGTAAACATCTGCCAGACACGACAAGAGAAGTGAAAGACAAAACCTGAACTGGTCTTTCTGAGGTCGGCCAGCAAGCTGCCTGCAGACGAGAAAAGCCCCATCTAACGTTTTAACCACCTGCGCGTGCAGTTTATCGTCGGGGTCCAGATCGTCCACGCAGGTCATGAGCATCGCCAGACGCTGTCGCACATGCAGGCGGCTGCTGGTGGACTGCGTGCCCGTGCTGGCCATGCTGTCGGAGCGCGCTCGCATCTTTTCATTAAAATAATCAGCTATTTCTTCCATGCTGCTCGACAATGGCTGGAGACGTGAAATAAAATAGCACTCAACAGTCTTGACAGATATTTGTCCTGAGCACCAGGAAAGCAAAGGCAGTTATTCCTGTAATTATTAATGTAGTAAAGTGTGTAATATAGGCTGTAGGGGGAGTAGAAGGAGGCGAAAGCGTAGGCGGACTTTTAGACTTAAAGATTAAAATCCTAATCTGGTTTATCAAGGGCTTATATGGTGCTGCTTGAAAGTTTGTGAACCCCTTGCGGAATCTGTAAAATGTTATTTATTTTAACAAAATAAGAGGGATCATGCAAAATACATGGTATTACATGGTATAAAAAAAGAGATGTTTACATTTGGCCCACAAGACAAAAAAAGAAAGACAAAAAAGCTGAATTTATAATATATATATATATATATATATATATATATATATATATATATATAAGGAAATCGGTGGCCAAATTTAGGAATTGTATAACATTTTTTCGGTTTTCTATAAACAACTGAACCCCTGCCCGATGTAAAGCCAAAGTGTGTTGAGAAAGCTAATCCTAATGTGCTTATCCCTGCTTTATTCTTTCACCATTTCAGCAAACAAGAGACTAGACTGTTCACCTTGTGTGAGAATTGCGGATGTTGAAACATAAAAAGAGTCTGAGCTCTTTAATCGACAACCTTGTGACAAAATTACAACATCTAAAAGGATTACAATAGGCCTACGTGTTTGTCTCTGAACTCTGAATGGATCATTTGTTTACCGATATCTGTGCATTTACATAATGCATTTACATAAGAATATATGTCAAAAGTATAATTTTGTAGCTTGGTGCTAAAAGATTTATGCTGGAAATCCAAAGGTTGTAAATCTAAACCCCAGATGGGCTGATTCTTGATCACTAGTGTGTCCTTGAACAAGCCACTTACAGTAGAGTAAAATACAGTAACGTATCATAATAAAAGCTAAATGAAGAATGGATTACTTACCCAAAAGTGTCCATTTTGCTGTCTTTAGGCTCCAGGCTGACAGAATTCAAAGCACTTGACAAATTTTCATCCATCCTCGCCAACCTGTCAATCATAAGAGCACGTTTTCTCTTGAACCTGTTCTGCATCTCATGTGCGTCACAAACGCATCGTAATATAATATTTTAAGCGTATGATGTCAGGATTATAGTTACTGTCAAATGTTGCATAAAATAAACAAACTCACTACATGCAGCACTTCTTATTTCACTGTACATGCTGAACTATCTAAAATAATGCAACATATTAGTGTCAAAATGAATATGTTTAAAATAAAACTACCTCGTACAAACTTAGTTTGTCTTCGCTTCCGCAGTCTCACAGTCTCTGTGGTGTTAAACAATTGGAGGAGACAAAAATATCCTGTAACATCACGAAGTGTTCATGTATTTACATGAGAGAGGCTGTGTGAAGCGACACTCAAACATCCTCAGCATCGATGGCTGCTGGAAAGTCAAAATAAAAGTCCCAAAGCGGCGCCAAACATGTGAGGTACTACAGTTAAGGTTAAAGTGCATTTAAACGTTTAACTTTTAAATTAGGTAAATTTGGCACGGTCTAATTAAAATGCAGAATTTTTGTACTTCACAGAAAACTACACAACTTGTGTTTCGTGAACCGCTCAATAGTTTGTTATATATTTGATTTATTAATAACAAAATATTTCATTTTATCAATATAATACATTGAATAATAAACGTGAATTTTTTAAAACTGAAATGCTAAAGGAATATTTGTGAGGAGCAAAATGTAAAATTAAGGGTCACTTACTTTTATGAAAGACATAATTGGTTTGGAAGGAAAATGCCAAGAGTGCATTTGGTAGCAAAATGTCCCTTCAAGAACAATTGTAAGAAACAACTGATAACATTTTTGTTTAAACAATTTTTAAAAAATATTTACGTTTTGTGCTTAATAATAGGTATATCTGTTGGTTGTTATTCTTTGTTTTATATATATATATATATATATATATATATATATATATATATATATATATATATATTTTTTTTTTTTTTTTTTTTTTTTTTTTCTGGGAACCCCTAGGGAGTCACACAGGAGTCCATGTAAATAGGGGGTCCATGTAAATGTTCAAAGAAAAACAGTATAAATAAAAATATTTTATTTCAAATTTAAATACAAAAAAAATACAATAAGTAAAGAAAAATGAGATAAAAGAGATAAATTAAAAATTAAAAAAGATGTTTTATATATAAGAAATTTGCAAATAATGCATCAAATGAGTAGAAAAAGGTAGTAATATGTAATATTTTCCAAATAATATTTAGATGCATTTGTAATATTTCACAATATAAATTGGGCCTTTAAATGCCTTTAAAATTTTAGTATGGGGAACCTCGAGGATTTTTGGGGTCCGGATAATCTAAAATATTGAAAATCCCTGATCTAGACAATTGACCGTTCTCAAAGACCCGCCCCCTTTAGTTACTGTTGCTATGTCCAACAAGTCATGCGCTCTCATGCCACACATCATGTTCTCACACAGTGAAAAATACATCCTGGAGCAAAGAGGACACTGACAACACGTCGACAGACAAGACAGAGCAGGTTACTTTTGATATGAAACAAAGTTTAAAATTTCAAATAATGTAATATTTTAAAGAAGTTTAAACAATAAATACCATATAGTGTCTCTTTAATGTGTCGTGACAGATTGCTGTGGCTCCTTCAAGCGGCTCATGAACTGATCATCTCTTCATACTAGTTCATTTATAGCATCAAATAAACATGAATGAACATCAGAAGGAATGTTGTTTCAAGAGCGGAAAGATGTGAGTACACACAATTTTTCAAGTTCAAGTTCACTGACGTTAATCTAATAACTCCCTTGACTGCTTTGTAGGACAAAATGGTGGATTCAAACTGCCACAACTTGAGTCAATCAAACTTCCAGCGGAGGGTCAATTGTTGTTGTAAGGCCAGAAAATGGCACTCTGATCGCAAGTAGGTGGTTCCTTTACCATTCAGTACTGGAAGCTGCTATCCTGACATCGCTTTCTTCATATATCTCCCCAGCAGATGTGGGACATGATCCACATTATAAATCTGGGAAGTTCCCTGTGGCTTCATTCTGACGTGATTCACACTCATTCAGCATGTTGTATAACGTCTGCTCCCTTTTCAACAGTACCAAGTTTGCATCATTTTCATGGCTAATTTAGAAAAGCGTATTTATTGCTCATCATAGATGGGGCCAGAGGGGCCGTTCATTGAATGAGTGACAACTTTTTAGTGATTACAAAAGGAAGAAACATTCCAAAACGCTTAATGTGGCTTAATGTACTAAGATAGTGATATTAAAAGACCAAACTTAGTAAACACCATACTAATAATGCATACTATGTTCAGCATACTAAGTCCAGAATATGATCACAACATGTTTAATTGCATGTTAAGTTTTTTGAAACTTGAAAAACTACAAGAAAACGCTTAACATGGCATAATGCGTTGACAGTGACATTAAAAGATCAACCTCAGTAAACGCCATACTAATAAAGAATTCTATGTCTAGAAAAGTAGATGAACCCGAACGCAACGAGTTTAATTACACTTTAAGTGTGTTACATTGCAAGCGTTTTCTTTATAGCAGTATTCTATGGGATTGCGGGATTTTGCTGCGTAGGTAAGGCAATTGTTATTTATTAATTGTTTATTTCTGCCATGCCAAATCATGGCAAAAAAAAAATCATCAAAAACAGCTTTTCATTTAAAATTAACAGTGGTAGAACAGTAAACAGTAAATGTAGACCCTTTAATAATTCAGTGGCTTAAGTAATGAAGAGTTACGCTTTAATCATGGAGTCCTGAGATCAAATCCCACTAAGGAGAGAAGGGGAGATGTGTATACGGCAGGAAATGTAGGTAAGGGGAGTGAATAAACAGTGCTCTTTTCCACACTCATTATCCACAATTGAGGTGCCCTTCAGCAAGGCACTGAACTCCAAATTGGGTGTGTGCACTTGGATGGGTGAAATGCAGAACACAAATTCTAGCATGGAACACCATGGCCCTGCATCATGTCATTTACACCCACAGTTTTTAGAAATAGAGAGTATCATAATGCATTCATTCTTAGTCTTTTACAATAAGGATTGAGAGGACAGATTAATATAGACCTCTTTTCTCACTTCAGGACATGAGGATATTTCCACTGACTGAAGGATCTGATCTCACCTTCTGGATTTGACTGGTACCGATCATCCACAGTTTCTGAGAAAGCGTAGGAGTTCATTATGTCTCCTTTTTTGAAATAGAGCTTGTAGGTTTTGGCCCAAGGTTGGGAATTACGTCTATCATTTTCTCCTTAGTCAGTGTTTTTATTGTACATGTCTCTGCTTGCGTCTTTCTAAAACAGTTGAACAAAGACATTTTGAATCATTATGGCAATGAAAAAATAATTAGTGGTTTAGTAATTGGTCAGTTTTTACTAAAGTTTACATTATTATTATTATTATTTACATTTTATTATCATCTGTCAAAGTGTAATATTCCTTCTATTCTTTCGTTTTTGTGTGTCTCTTTAAATGCAAATGAGCTGCTGCTCCCGGACCCCTTTCCAGAAGAAGGCGGAGCTTTAACAGCTCCCACTTCACTCGCTCAACAAAGCTGGAGAATCTCACGCAGCCAAAATGGCAATTTTCAGTAACAGTGTTCAGCCTTACATTGTTCAAACCGGAGTCGGACACAGATGGAGAGACTCAGGAAGTTACGGCTTTTAGAATGACACTGGACGTTTGTGAATGGTTCCTGGATAAATTGATGTAGTTGCTGTGGAGTTTATTCAACTCATCGACTAGCATTTGCCATCATGTTAATCTTTTGTGCAAATCCAGCTGAATTGACCCTCGTTTGTGAAGCAGTCTGGTGTAAAATGACAGCATGGGTACAGTACTCTACTACAACAACTTCTCTAAAGCAGCCCAGCATGGCGTCGCCCCCTTGTTGTGTGTTCCCGGGGACAGGGTTTATGTAAATTTTTGGATTAGTGATGTCACTATCCTGGGAAGAAACTCGCTGTAGTTCCTACCACCTGTTTGTTGTAGTTCTAAAACAGTGAATTCTTTAAATCTTTTAATCTCCCTTTGCATTGAACTTTGAGCATCATAATTTTGCAGACATTGTTTATGCTCAAAGAGCAACATTAAGTTAAGTCGTGTCGTATTGTCAAGTATGGTGACCTATACTCGAAATTGGTGCTCTGCATTTAACCCATCCAAGTGCACACACACACACACACACACAGTGAGTAGTGAACAAATGCACACACACACACATACGCACAGTGAAGGCACACCCGGAGAAGGTGGAGAGAGTGCTGTTCATTCACAATCCCCAACTGCAGTTCCTGCTGGCATGGGAATCTAATTGGAAACCTTCAGGTTACAAGCCCGACTCCCTCACCATTCGGCCGACTACCCCATTACACACTAACTAAAGGTAAAAAAGTGAAACCATAATCAACTACCCCTCTTAATATATATTTATATTTCCATTGATGCCCAAGATATTATTCTCTTGCGTAACTGGCAGACAAAACATCAGATGATACAATGCCCACGGTGCTCATTTTTACATCAACTATAATTGTGAAAACTACATGAATATTGGGTTGTTAAACTGTTTTCTGGGCGACATTACGTCTCAAGTATACCAAGTGCTTTTGAGCAGCAATTTTCTTAACAAACTTTGTGGAATAACAGTGTTATTGAGTCTGCTTAATAATGTGTTTACTTTACAGAGTGTGGAGTAGCTGTCACGGAACAGAAGAATGCAACAGGTAATATTCCAAACAAGAGGTTTATTGGCGCAATGCCAGTAAACAAGCGATGTGAGCAGGTGAGTAACTGAAAATTGCAGAAATGCGGGCAGAATGACAGTCCTTATCTGTTTTAAATGGTGAAGACTGGAGATGGTTGGACCGGATGACTGAAGCTGGTAGTAAACAGGGGACAGAAGCAGATAATGGGTCGAGAAGAGGATCGTACAGGTAACTATCATTCAGGTAAGTGGTTAAGGGTGAACAGCGAGACCAGATAATGGGAAACTAATGGGTGCTGGTTTATATACCACGTGGTTGAAGAGGTGTTGCTAATCAGAACTATGGTGATTGGGAACAAGTGGGTGGAGTGTAGAGATCTGGTGCTGAGGATGTTGCTGACTCGGTGACAGTAGCAAAGTCATATTTCAAGAATTCTGTCACTCCATTAAACTATGTTATATGAGAGACAGCTGCCATTAACAGGACATGCCTACACTTGCAGCCCTGAAAATATTTTGCTCTTTGAAACTTTGGACATATCAATTGATCTTAATACTATTTTTTTTCTTAAAACAAATTTGGAAATGGAAATATGAAACAGTATCTAATATCAACAGTCATTCATAACAATGTCCTTTTTCTTACTCCTTTTGAATGGGTTCAAGGGTTCACACCACACAAAACCAACAGACTGTTTTTCATACGATGACGCTGCAAAGCTGCAAAAAAGCCCCTAACAGCTCGGCAAAACAGAGCATTTTGTTTTTGATCATACAGTACCATTGAAAAGTTTGGGGTCATTAAGAGTTTTTTTTATGTTTTTGAAAGAAGTCTCTTATGCTCACCAACAATTTGATCATACAGTGAAATATTACTGCAAATTAAAAGAGCTGTTTTCTATTTGAATATATTTTAAAATGTCATTTATTCCTGTGATGGCAAAGCATCATTCCTCCAGTCTTCAGTGTCACATGATCCTTCAGGAATCATTACTGAGATGATTTGATGCTCAAGAAACATTACAAATTATTATCAATGTTGAAAACAGTTGTAGCCTACTGTTTAATTCTAATGTGGAAACCATGATACATTTTGCATTTATTTGAAATAGAAATTCTTTTGTAACATTATACATGTGTTTACTGTATTTATTGGTAATTGTGTTGTGAAAACTGACTATATCCTTTGGTGGTATACTTTTGACTCCAAATATCTAAAATATTAGCTTAGTCTTATCATCTCTACAGGTTTGGAAGTCATATGCTAGGTCTTAGTCAAAACTGAATGGCTATGATTCATTATCCTTTCCACCAGTCTAGAAATATTAATAGTCATGTTGAAATGAAGCTGGCATAACGTTTCGCCATCATTCAGGCCATAAAATAGATTTCTTGTGTATATTTAAATCACACATGAGCAAGTCTGAAACTAGTATGGCTTCTAAAGCTCAAAAATAAAAAATAAAAACTATGAAAATAATAAGCTCTAACATGACTTTATATCCTTTCATTACTCATGTCCTTTACCAAAATGAGTCAACAAATCACTTGGAGCTAAATTCAGCGCCAGCAGTGATATCATTGCTCACTCAGGTGTCCTAAAAGCAGTTTTTAACCACATTCTGCTGGCTGTGCGGTTAGAGGAAGTGGCGGATTGTCCAAGGTACTTTTTACATGAATCACAAGCAATTTTTGACAGCAGAGAGCACTATAAAGATCCCTGTCAGACCGAGCAGAAGATCATCCAGTCAACATGGAGCTCACAGCAGTGGTATTGTTGGTGATCGCTGCATACGCTTCAGCAAAACCTATTTCAACTGAGGAGAAAGACGAATGGTTATTAGCTGAGGTAAGGAGAACATAATTTTTTTTTTTTTTGTAGGATGAAAGATCTTCACTTGTTGATTTTCTGTTGTTGAAATTTAATTAATTTATTAATTTTTTTTTTAGAAATATCTTCGAAGGTACTATGGCATGCCGGCTGGTCTCCACGGAGAAGGAAAAACATCTGATGTCATGTACAAGAAAATTCGAGAAATGCAAGGGTTTTTTAAGTTGGAAGTGACGGGAAAGTTGGACGACAACACTTTGGAGCTGATGGAAATGGCTCGCTGTGGCGTTCCAGATGTGGCTGAATATAATCACTTTCCACGAGACCTAAAATGGAAAACCACAGATGTGACCTTCAGGTTCGTGTTTGTACATTAAATAAGTGAATTTCAATAAAAAATAGGCTGTTTTATTTCCCAAAATATGTGTTTTGTTCACTTTCAGGATTCTGAACTACACTCCTGACCTGAAGAAGGCAGATGTGGACAGAGCCCTTCGAAACGCTTTTAACGTTTGGAGCAGGGTGACTCCACTGAAGTTTAAGAAACTGTTTGAGGGAAATGCTGATATCATGATCAGCTTTGGAGCAAGAGGTACCGCCATTTTATTATTCATTGAAGTAGGAATAAAGTGAAGGATATTTCTTCCATCAATCTCTTTCTTGTTTCGTATGCAAATGACAGAACATGGAGACTTCAACCCGTTTGATGGACCGGAGGGGCTTCTTGCTCATGCTTACCCCCCTGGAAATGGCATTGGTGGTGATACACACTTTGATGAGGATGAAACATGGACCAAAGACGATCATGGTAAAAAACAAAAACAAACAAACAAAACACATTTAGGCAGTAGCTGTAACACCGTTCAAAAGTTTGGGGTCAGTAAGATTTTTTAATGCAGTATTTATTTGATCAAAAATACAGTAAAAAAAAATGATAATGGGAAATATTTATATATTTCAAAATAACTTTTTTCTATTTTAATGTATTTCATTTCTGTGATGGCCAGCTGGATTTACTCCTGTTTTCAGTGTCACGTGATCCTCGCTGTACAAGAAACATTATTACCAATGTTGAAAACAGTTGTGCTGTTTAATATTTTTTTTGTGGAAACCACGATGCATTCTTAAAAAATGCATTTATTTTAAAAAAAGAATATTTTTGTTACATTATAAATGTCTTTTCTGACACTTTTAATCAATTTAAGCTATCCTTGCTGAATAAAAGTATTGGTTACACTTTATTTTACAGTTCCGTAGTTATATTGTGATTACTCAAATAAGTACTAAGTTCTACTAATTAATAACATGTTGTTGGAATCTTTTTCTTCGTCGAAGTAGAGACCAGGATATCTTGGGATGTCTTTTAAGCAGAAATTGCTCTTTATTGAGAAAACGTGCGTTGCTGTAGTCATCCAAGTCTCTCCTAAGCTAGTGTACATTGCAGTTTTAAATACATTCAACAGTATAGGTGGAGACAATGGGTGGAGACACATGTCCGTTCCCAGCATTTCCCCAGCCTTGATTTAATCAGCATAACAGTGTCATTCAAATGCAGGGAGTGCTAACCAGATCAGTCTGACAGTATGGCCCATACCTTAACATTATCATAGAGACAAAAGGGTCAGCTGTTCCTTAAACTTGTCATGCCAAATAAACAGGAAGATACCCACAGACCAAAGGTTAATGTCTGCCTGACTTAATCCCCTTAGACTGTAACACAAAATGTAAAAAAAAAAACACCATGTACATAACTTTTTATAAATTTGTAATCCCACAATGTACTTACTATAGAGTTACAGTTAGGGTCATGGTTTGGTTTAGGGTTTGTTACTTGTAATTGTACATCATTTACTGTTATTACTTTAGTAAGTACATGTAGTAATGTGTAACTACAGCACTGTAAAATAAAGAATTACAGTATTATTATTATATTTATTTTTTTTGTTATGTATTGACGCCAAACTTTTGAATGATAGATATAAAAAGTCTGATTTCTATTCATAGTGCATAGTAATCATATGTTTTGAAGCATGGCAGGTTTGAGCTGGTCAACTAGTTCCAGCTCAGGACCAGCTTACACCAGCTCAATCATGACCAACTAAGGACCTGCATAAACCAGCTCAAACCAGCTGCCACGCATCAAAGCATACCATATGCTGGTTGTTTTTCAACAGGATAATCTTTACTATGTCTGTTGCAGCATTCAATCTCTTCTTGGTCGCGGCTCATGAGTTTGGACATGCTCTCGGTATGGCCCATTCTGCTGACCCCGGCTCACTGATGTACCCGGTGTACACCTACGGCAAGGGTTATCCTCTCTCTGAGGATGACATTAAGGGGATCCAGTCTCTCTATGGTGAGTAATGCATCATTTTGACCAATAGATCATTCTTGAAGTCTTCACAGTCCTGATTAAACCTATGCTTTTGGGTTAATCAAAGGTGAAAACCCAAACCACGGAAGAGTCAAGCCCAAACCCGATGCTCCAAGCAAATGTGACCCTGAACTGAGTTTTGATGCTGTCACTGAACTCCGTGGAGAGACAATAATTTTCAAAGACAGGTGCCAAAATAGTCCATAGTTCATTGTTGTAATAAAACTGTCCCTGGCTGCACTAGCACATTTTTAAACTCTTGTATAATGTGTTTTATCCTAATACGGTTCCTTTTTTTTTGTGAAATTATTGTTGTTGGTAGGTTTTACTGGCGGCTACATACACAAATGCCTGAGCCTGAACAAACCCTCATTAAAAGTACCTGGCCTGAAATACCAAACAAAGTAGATGCTGCCTATGAGAACCCAGAGAAAGATAACGTCATCATATTCAGTGGTTAGTATCTTGATTTTGCTCAACGCATTGTGAACGTTTTCTATACAAACACATAATTATATATTAAGTTTTAGTAATTTTGTTGCACTTTTTGTTTTTTTGTTTCTCATGTTTTTGTCTTATTTTATTTCAGTCAGTTACCAAGGCAACATTTTTAAAAAGTTTCTCATCTTATATTTATATTTTATTTGATTTCAGCTTTATTTCTAATAACAAAAACAATTTTCAATAGTTTTAGCCTTTTTTTAAAAGAACAGTCACTGCAACACTTACAATGCATTTTTGAGTTAGATTTAAGTAACTCACATTAATATTTTTATGATTGATAAATATTGCAGGTATCAAAATGTGGGCTCTCAATGGATACAATCTAGTTGAAGGCTATCCAAAATACATCCACAAACTGGGTCTCCCGAAGACTGTCCGCAAAATAGATGCAGCTGTTAACATCCGAGATACGGGAAAGACTCTACTTTTCGTGGATGAGGAATACTGGAGGTATGTTACAATCTTGTGGAGAAACAAATCCTGAATCCTGCATACACACACACACACACACACACACACATACACACACATATATATATATATGTAAGCTGCATCTCTTCTCCAGTTATGATGAGCAGACAAGCACCATGGATAGTGGATACCCAAGACCCATTGAGGAAGACTTTCCTGGCATTGGAGATGAAGTGGATGCCGCTGCTTATCATTATGGTGCGTGTAATTAGTAATGTTGCATAACTTTCTTATTGTGTCAGTTAATGTATTTGAACGGATTTTCCAAGCCATGAATGACTGAATGACAAGATTTGTTGTTTCTCTTTTTTAACAGGATATTTGTACTTCTATCGTGACCATTTGCAGTTTGAATACAGTTACGCCTCACGGAAAGTCATACGCATCATGAGAGCCAACTCTATTCTCAACTGTTGAGCACTTACAATGTGGATGTGCCATAAATGGTCAATTGTTCTCAACTGCTGTAAAAATTAGCATTCCTTTTTATGTGTTTTCAACTACTGAGCTGGTAAATCAGTAGAAAGTCTCCATTATTCTCTCATTTATTTATAGACCATGATTCTGGAATCATGTCAGGGATATTTTGGTAAGATTAACTTCTGTGTGATTCTTTATATGCATCCAACGGGGAGGAAATAAAGTGAAACATATATTGATTGAGCTGAAAACTGTAAATGTGTTATGCCTCTAATACCACTGTAAAAAAAAAAAAAATAAACAGAAAAATTCATGCAAAAATGTTTATGGTGAGTTATTAGTATGAATTTGTCACTTGTTAATGGATGCTATTTCTTTTTGGGCTACGTCTACAGAGAATTCATAAGTAAATGAATTCAGTGAATAAACAAATAATGGACATTTAAATGAATATTAAAGTGAATGAATAGAGAAATGACTTTAAAATCAGCAAAATAAAAAAATAAATAAAAAAAACCCAGGTAAATTATACATAACTATTCATTCATAGTAATAAAAAAAGAATATGCATGTAATTACAAATTGCTATCCAAAGAGGATTGTTTGTCTGTGTCATGACCAATAAACATGAAAACCTTGAGTCCTTTCATGGACATGTTTGTTTTTATTCTTCATTTTCCCCTTCCTATAACTTGACTAAATGACTGTGGCAATGAGATTACTGAAAACATTCTCAAAAGCTGCTCTGAATTACTTCCACCAGTCATTGTGTTTGGCTGCCTCAAGTGTTTATATTTCAGTTAAAACCCACATGAGCAAACATGCTTGCTTATGTGCCAGGATTTTATAGGAACGCTCCATTTTGAGAAGTGTTTTTAGAAGAATTTGAGAAATTGGTATGGCCTTGTTATTTTAACGTTTTTTTAAATATATATATATATATATATATATATATATATATATATATATATATATATATATATATATATATATGAATTAACCCCAAACAGCTGAAGAAAGGCCTCAAATGCACTCACTCAAAGGCAGTTTTGGTTTGGTTCCAGTGGTTTACCAGCAGTCTCTACTACAGAGGATCTGAAGATTCCACTTCCTTATGTGTATTTTGTGTAGGTCATCCTTCAAAACAAAATATGGTTTTGGCAATAAAAAGTTTGGCTGGTGTGGACATTGTTGACTCAAACGTAACATTTCTTCACAGAAGAGGATCTAAGTGGTTCCTGACACATGCTGTGGTTTAACTGGAGAAGCACATTGAGTTTTCACTTCTTTTTTGAGGGAAATTTGAAATTGTACTTTTTGTTGACAATATCCTACCAATCTTTCCATCCACAACGGAACATGCACAGTAATATAGATTACAACATAAGCTATTTATTAAATTTATATTACCTGTATTTTATATCACTACCGTTGAAGAGTTTGGGGTAATTTAAAAAAAACAAGAACAAAATAACAGTGATAAAAGACTTTTTTAACGGTACAGTATTTGCATCTGTACATTTAAAATAATTTATTATTTCAAATTAATAATAATTATATATAATAATTTAATAATTTATGATAACATTTTCTTTTAAGAGACTTTTATTTTGAAACATTATTATTTCCTCTTTGTGGTGCTGTTGTGTGTCAGGCGGTTGGTTTCCTTCTACGTTACTACCGCTTATGTACGTCGATAATCGAAACATTTAATTAACCTTTGTGCTTACAAGTTTTGCCAACACGTCAGGTAAAGCTTTCACAAAAGATCATTCGTAGAATATGTAGTTATTGAAACATGAACCTGATAATCGAAACTGCTTCTGTCTCTTTTTAAATAGTAGGAAATGGTTGTCAAACAGACCGATATAAACGTCTGTACATTCTTATGACTAACCTGTGATCTGATGCATATAAGGTTGGCTTGTTTTGACTAATCTTTTCGTCTTTTTATACTCAATGAATCAATGAATGTACGTTTCACATTATTGCTTTACTATATGATTTTGTAAGTCTTTATTCAGTTTTATTATTTTTTTATAGATGCCAAATGTGAACACCCGTAAATCTACTTATCCACCTAATGGTGGAAATGTAGAGGAACCGTATAAAACTACACCACAAATTTGCTCAGATGGTGTCAGAGTGACTCCAGTGTTTAAATCCTCCAATAATCAGGCGATTAATCACTCTAAATTTGCTCATTTACCTGATGAAAGTCATTTCAAGACACAACAGGATGTCGCTCCAGATGGCAGACAACTGGATCCTTCAACACAAATACAAACGCTCACTAATGTGAAAAAAGTTAACACATGTTCGAAGAGTACCGTGCAAACAGACCGAGATCGTGTCATCAGAGAGTTGGGTGTCACTAGTACTGCATTTATTGGGCCCACTTGTCGGCCCGATCCTTCTATCGAGCGAGAGCTTTGTGAATTTTACAAAGAGCTTGAGGAAGTAGATAAGGTCGATGCCGACACCAGGTCGGTTGAGGAGCATGGCCGCCATTCATCCAGCAACCTATCAAACAGGACGAACAGTCCTGTTGTCGTAACTGATCATGGCAGAGCCTACAGACCCTACCCGGATCCGCATGAACGCAACCAAAAAGATCCAAAGGGATGGAGACCTCGCTTCCAATGGAACACGGATGACTTTGGTAGAGGAGGACGTCCGGAGCCATGGTATCCACCTCCACCATGGGTTTCTCCAGACTCAAGGATTCAGTTCATCCCTCCCCCAACCTCTGGAGGACCAATAATGTATCCTCCAGACATGAGACCTCTGGAGCACTTCCACGGTCTTCACACAAACAACTATAATAACAGCAGGGGCCCGTGGGAACGGCCACCATTACCTTCAAACAGATGGCATGAACGTAGCGGTTTCCAGTCACACGAGCATCCTGGATTCTCTGAGGGATATGACACGCCGCCATCACACTGGCAGCAGCACGATCATGAAAAAGACCAATATCAACATTTAGAGCTCATTATGTTGAGAGGAGTCCCGGGATCTGGAAAATCCACTTTGGGCAGGTGAGTAAAACTATGTAGAGAAAAGACCTCATTGTACACTAAATCAGTGGCAAAATATTTGATTAGAAAATACTAAAGGCCTATTACAAGTAATTCTTGTATTGATCGGTTAAGTTCTGCTAACATTGTCTCAATAGATTGTTTTGGTTAGTTTAGGTATGCCGAAAATTTAAGCTCCGCTGATATTTTTTTTTAACTCTCAGAGAGCTGCTGTCCACTGGTCCCAATGGAGTAATATTGAGCACGGATGACTACTTTTTCCAAGACAACAGATACGTTTTCGATTCCGCTCTTCTTGGGGACGCACACGACTGGAATCAGAAGAGAGGTGAGGAAAGTCTATATGTTACATCTTTATATACATTGGACGCAGAAGCATTTTCATCCTACAATTTAATACTTTTTAATCATTATATTATATTAAAAAAAAGTTTTTAAAATAGATCAATTTAGTTGCGTGACTATTATGAATATATTTTATACTATATATAATATAACTCATACTCAACGGCCACCGAGCAGCATGGAACAAAAATCATAATCACGATTATTGGTGGGCGATATGATCATAGTCTTTTTTCACAATATGAGTATTTTTAAATATAAGTGAAATTTCTCAATTATCGATACTTCAGCAAAAACTAATACTAGGTTAACTAATGAAGAAAAAGGTCCTCAAAACCATTACCTAAGACGAATAAACAGTTGGCAACATTATAAGAACAAAGAAACTAATTACAAACAACGGACAAATAAATACAACTGAATAAAAAACACAAATTAAATAAAGAGTTTATCAGGAAGATGTACTAACAGTGGTTTTCCGATGAGTAATAGCTTACAATAAAAAATTAAGTGATTTCAAATGTAAAATAACACTGGTAACACTTTACAATAAGGTTCATTAGTTAAACATTAGTTAATGTATTAACTAACATGAACTAACCACGAGCAATACATTTGTTACTGTATTTAATAATCTTCGTTAACGTTAATGAATGTTGTTCATTGTTTGTTCATGTTAGTTCACAGTGCATTAACTAATGTTAACAATATTTTAATAATGTATTAGTAAATGTTGAAATTAATATAAAAAAATTAATAAATGCTATAGAAGTACAGTTCATTATTAGTTCATGTTAACTAATGAACCTACTGTTAAGTTATTGTAAATAGTTACCATAACACAGCATAGGGCCTATAACACTGCCTTACTGTACAGATTAAATATAGATCAATTATAGATAAAAGCTACTTAAGTTATTCAGTCAGAATCAGTGAGTGATTTCCTTTTGTTATTTGTTGTTTGATTATCATTAATGACAGACTGCAGCTGGGGTATTTGGCTGCTGTCACTTTAAGAGCTAATGCAGGGATCCAGTATACTATTACACACACATTTTAATTCTCAACTGTGTACGTTTGCTAAAGACATAACCCACTGTTTACATGAATTCTCTCCAAAAAGGCATTCTGACATTTTTGTGTGTACTAGGCACGCATCTGAAGCTCATTTGCTTATCTGCATTCCCTGTAGCATTAACATTAGGTGGCATGGCATCTTGCACACAGAAGCCATTAGCATGTGCCACTAAAACTTGTGACGTTCTGATGGATTGTGCCTTGTGCCACTGACAATGTTGCGGAACATGTCGCCATATATTTTGGCACATTCAATAACCTAGTGATGCATCCCGCTGTCTGTCAGAGCATTATGCCATTTGTCATCGCCACAATACAGTGATTTTCACTGTATTATAGTAAAAAAAAGAACAAAGATTAAATACAGATTGAATAGTAATTTATGATCACTACATACGTATAGGCCTAATGCTTTTTGAATTATGAAAAGGTGGGAATTTATATTAAATTGCTTAATTGTCGTGAAGATAATGTTACCGTGCTGATATTGCTTTCATGCAAAATATAATTTCTTTTTTTTCTTTTGCTTTTGGTGTCAAATATGACTAGGGCATTTTTGTGAGATTTGCCTATTTACGAAATTCTTCATACAATTTGAAGAATTGTATGTATTGAGAAAGAGCACGACGTGTTTTTTAATTGATTATGGCTTTGTCCTTTTTAAGCTGAACAGGCGATGTTGGAGGGCTGCTCACCTGTTATCATCGACAACACTAATGTTAAAGCCTGGGAGATGAAGCCTTATGTTGAAATGGTGAGTTTGTGTCAGAAATGCCTGGGATTGGAGTGAAAAACACAAGTTAGGCTTTAAACTGGCTCTGGAAACTGTCTGAAACACAACCAACCCCTGTGTGTATCTTTTTGCAGTGCTTTAGAACATTTCCATATGTTTGAATATATATCAGGCTATTTGCTAAATGAACTGTAAACTATATCTTAGTAACATCTTTTTATTCATTTATTTTATTTCACAGGCTTTAAAGAACGGATACAGAGTGGACTTTTTTGAGCCAGATACCCACTGGAAATATGATCCTGGCCAGTTAGAAAAGTAAGTCTGTTAATAGTTTTGACTTTCATGTCAAGCAAGCATGCCACTGAATGAGAAAGACTATTGACTTTGGATCAGGTTTTGGCTTACGGTACTGAGGTTCGGAATTCAGTTGTGTTTAAGTGGATAAAATGTTTTATAATCTGGGATCACTTTCATATCCTCGTGAATTAGACTAGCTGACTCTGGTTGGATTAAGAGATTTTTTTTCCCCTTTATTATCATTTCATTTGTATAGCAGTCTACTAGAGTTTGGATATCCTGGTAATTTCCTGTCTATTAATTTAATTCAACAGGAGGAACAAGCACGGAGTCCCTCGAGAAACAATAGCAAAGATGCTGGATGGTTTCGAGTGGCCGATGAATGTTGACATTGTGATGAATTCTGTGGTGCCTCCCCATAAAAACAAAGGCCATTAACAGAGAAAGAGAACCGATGCCATTTAGATGTAATTGAAAGACAAACATTTTCATGTTATCTTTAAGAATATAATAGGTTCATTTTCTTCAGTTTTAATATGATTGATGCAGCTAACGGTGTTTTAATGACTGTGGTGATTTTAATGAACATTGAGACCACTTCAGAATTTCAAAAATGCTTTTTTTTTTAGGTAAAGAATGTGTTTAAATAATATCACTTTCTTTTGTGTTTTGCACTTATGCTTTAGTGTGCATATGAAAATGTTCTTTGCTGTCCTAGTTTTTCCTGTTGTAATATAAAAATGGAAATCGTCTAAATCATCACATTGATAAGTGTCGAACATTGCTAGGATAAGACCATTGGAGTCTGATAAAGCCGTTGACCTTTACATAGTCTAGCACAAACAATTAGTGCCGAGCTTCCAGATACATTCCAAGGCAGAATAAATAAAAATTAATATTACCTGTAGTGACATGCTGAATTAGTAGCAGCACATACAACTCCAGTTTCACAGACCAGGCTTAGTCCCAGACTAAAATGCGCTGTTTTAATTAACTGAAAGTAACTTGTTTTGTCGCAAGATGTACACCAGTAATGTTTTTTTTCTAGTGAACATTTATAAAAGTGAAACCAGGCCACAGTGTATGTATTTTTAAACATTCTCTGTTATTTCGCCACCTTGGAATTATAAAGTTCTTTATGCATTAAGCCGTTTTGAGAAAATGAGCTTCAAAGTTTTTTCATTCCATATTCTTCTGTAGATAAAACTTTAAAAATCTTCATCACATAATGTATACGTTGCCACAGAATAAGGATATGTGAATAACTCAATTTTGAGAAAAATGTCAGATAGAACCTTATAATTCCAAGGTGACAATTTTTCAAAAGACCAGCCGCTCAATCTACTAGACACTGATCTGATCTCAGGGTTTACATTTTATGTACATGGTTGATGGCTTATGTACAGAACAAGATATCTTTTTTCTTAAATGCTTGTTATTTTTGTAAATAAATTATGTTTTCTTATATGATGCCAAGAATTCAGTTTTTAAAAAAATAAAAATAAAAAAAGAATGTGACATTGCAGTTAATTGCATGCTTTTTCACTCAATATAAGTTGTGGCATTTATAATGTGGGTTTTTCAAAAAGATTAAAATATTGTTTATATATATAAGCTTTGAGCCTAAAACTCATTTGATCTATTTGAATATTAAAAAAAAAAAAAAAAATACTATGTTCCAATAGCAGCATTTAAACATCTTTCAGAAAATGTGCCAAAACCATTATATTTCTAAATTACATTTAATCAAGTAAATATCTATGATTGGTTGAGCATTGCTTCCCACTCTCAGGTTCAAAAACAGTGGTGTTATTATCATCTAAATCTAAAACTATTTTTTTTTAAAAAAGCTGATGTATTAGATGAAAAACTAAAAGTTAAAATATAAATTTGACCTTGGCAATAATGTGGATAAATAATTAAATTAAATTACAGAATTCTGTTTATTGTTTACGTCGCACCCCTGTCTTACTGTGTTTTTGTGTTACCGTAAGTGTATTTATTGTATGTATAGTGTATAACTGTAGTTCCTTGTTATGCATTGCTGCTAGGATCTATGCACAAAAGTGTTTCAAAACACTTAAAAAAATAATAATAAAGTAGCTAGCTGAGCATAAAACATTTTTACATTATAACTTTTTATGATGAAATCTTGACTCCTAAAAATCTAGGTTTCATTTTTTTAAATGTCAACTAACTTCTAAGAATTACCCCAGTGCAGAATTATCTGAGCATTTTATACTATTATACAGTGTTTATTATTAATTTTATATTTTTAAATATATATTTCAATATAGCTTTAATTAATTTTATTGCAGTTTTCTCCTTTAGTTAGTGGGCTACTTTTTAAGAATTTCTAAGTGTAAGTTTTTTATTTAATATTTATATTATTATTATTATTATTATTTATCTCAGCTTTATTTCAGTGACCAAAACCGATTTTTAACAGTTTTGTCAACAATAACAGCACTGGTGCAGTGCATTGCCGTATCCATCCATTAGCTGTCACAACTGTACATGAAGGCGGAGACTGACTGTCGTCCTCCTACCGACCTATAGATGTCGCTGTTACACCACACTTCAACCTGCGAAGCGACTCAAACGCTCGTTTATGCACTGGCCATTTTCATTACTATTATAGCAGTTTATTTATTTTTCTAAACCAAAACCGCGAATATAGCCACAAAACGCACAGTCATGCCCTTAAATAAATAAACTCGAGCGGAGGAGGGAAGTGAAGGGTCTGTATTGAGCGGAGCTGCACTGACTGGTGCAGATAGGGACAAATTGGCGCCATTTTGAAGCCGACAGGAGGATCACTGTGGTGGGAGAAGCGAGTGGAGCGCGCACTTTTTCCAAAAAGGTAAGCGACTATTTCCATTTAAATCGCACGCGAGTGGACTCGACCTCTGCCGATTGGAGTCTGTTAATGGGAATTGTCATTTCTGTGCTGTTTTAAGTAGGTGCTTTTTCCTTTTCGGCGGTTGGTTGTCTATTCTTCTGTTAACCCATGCGAGGACATCTGACTCTCACTGTCTTTCCCCCCCAAATCTGTCCAGTCTTAACTCAAAATCCAAATTTCAGTGACAGTTGTTGTTGGTTTACGTGTAACGTGTGCTATCGCGGTCGTTTTCATTGCAAAAGAGGGCCGTGCACTTTTCCGACGCCTCGTGTGTGTGTGTGTACATGCTTATAAGTGTGTTTGTGTTTTAGCTCTGTTAGCTTAGCTTAGCTGCTCGTAAACCGTCTCAGCCTCTGTTTAAAATCTGACTTATAACCTGTCCCAGATTCCACGACTGCAGTTTGCGTTCATTTTTGTTATGGGTTAATATCGTCAATTGCATGTTGAGATCGGACGTGCCTGTTATGCGTTGGATCTTGGTAGTAACGGAGGAGCTGTAGTGGTGTGCATTGAATTTTAGCCTGTAAACACCCCCTTAGGGGTGTTATCTGGGTTTGCACGGGATAAACCACTGTCAAAGGAATGAAATGACAGCTGATATGTTATCAAAACTGTATTTTGTCCTGCTTGTGGCTGTAGAAAAAGCAGTGAAGGAGCACAAAGACATCAGTCGAGAAAGCTCACACTCTGACAGCAGGTTGACTTCTTTTTTTTCCCGTGCAAAATCATTGTAATTGTGTCTGTTGCATTGTTTATTAATTGCATGCAGAGAGGTGATGTGTTTGGTGTTTGCAGGGAGTGTAAAACACTTGCAGTGTCTTGGTCCTCCATGGAAATGGCAGCTATTTTCACTTCAGTTTGCATTATTAATTTCTTGCATAATTGTGCTGTTATAACTTTATGGATTGCTCTAAGGGGAATGCAAAGCTCTCATAATGCATTTATTTGCATTTTGATTAATTTATTCGTGCTGTTTATTTAAAGACTCCATGATTTTATTATATAATGCATGTTTTTTTTTTGTATGTTAAAATATTTGTAACAATAAGATTTTTTCTATCCCTCCAGCTATCATTGCAAAATAATGAATGAATCTGAAGTCTGCATGAATGAAAATCGTTCACTATTTCCATTTAATTTTAACAATTTTATATAAATTTTCAAATATATATATATATATATATATATATATATATATATATATATATTTTTTTTTGCTGTAAACTTTGAAAATGGTATTTTACAAGATTTAAAATGACACTTTAAATTGACAGTCTTTTTCTCTTAGAAAAAATGTGCCAAAATACTGATGACTCTTCTTGCACTAAACATTTTTGGCCAATCAAATGCTTTCTAGAATGAGAATGCCCCTCCCCCTTATACCAGCTCTGACTTTCAATAGCCAGGTTTCCATCCAAGGTTTTTTTTTTGGCGAAAAACGGTTAGCCAATGGTTTCTCAAGCGTGGACACAATATTTTTACTGTTAGCTTTAGTGCATAAATTCTATATTGATACTTCAAATGTTGCAAGAATTATTTTGGAAACACTTTTTGCCAAGAAAAAGGGCTTTAACGCAAATAAATGTGGTGTCACATGACCGTTTGCCTACAGAGTGTCCGCGTTCGTGATGTTCCTCCTGTCCTGTTAAAACACCGTTTCTCTGTTCAAAGTTTGCACTAAATCTATTATATTCATATTATTGAATTGGGCATAAGTATAAATTGTTTTATTACTTTTGGTATTTGGTAAGAAAAAGACTAACATCATTTATTTTTATTTTTGTGATTAATTTTTTTCTTGATTACATACGCATCATAATTTGATGTTCCTTTTATTACACGTGAATTCCGGCAAAGTTATTCTAGCGCATTTTTTTTTTTTTTACAGTGTAAAAATAAAGCGTTTCTCACATTTTAAAAATAGGCAATCAGAAAAAATAATCCAACTGCACCTGAATATTGTTCAAGTATTGATCTCAATAGTAATTTACAAACAAAGTGACACTTGTTAATACAAATAATTTTTATTGTGTATAGCCTACAATTTAATATAAAGGGTTTTTTTTGGTTCAAATGCTTGTGAGGAAAATATAGCATCTTGAAAATCTCTGCAGCTCGTCAAAAATAAAAATGGGTCATCTGTCAAATGAAGGAAGCCTGTTGGAGTTTCCAATGCTGACAAAATAGAGGTAAAATACACAAATAACAACTAGGTTCTGTTTCTGAATAAACAAAATTATGTCAAAATCGTGAGTCTGTTTTAATTTCATGGTCAGAAGATGGCTTCATGACAAATGAAAATCACGAATATGACACTTGAATTTTATAAATACAGTTTATTAATATGTAATGTAGTTTTATCTCAAACAAATTAGAAAAAATAAAGTGGGTCCAAAAAGCTCCAAACAAGTTTTAGAATTGTTTTGTGAGAATAAGACCGCATCAGTTAAGCTACGTATTTAAAAAGCGTAAATAAACAAAATGTTTAGGCCACAGCTCTATCTGGAAAAAAACTGGGACTGGCTTGCATGGTCAAGTGTCGTCATTGCTGCTATATGCAATGACTGGATATTTTTTAAGAACCCTAAATTTTTTTGAAATGTTAAAATTTGTGTCCAAAGTAGGCTTCGTCACATGAGGCAGTCCTTTCAGACTGTCTTCGTCGTCATCTGATATTTCCTAATAATTCATCATTTAATAATATAATTTGTGAAAACAGTAGCCCATAAACTAGCAAATTTAATATTGTTTCATTACTCTCTAGATTTTAAAAATATTTGATATGCGAAAGATAAAATTTGCTATATACAAACATATGTGAAATGTATGGAAATGGTTCAAGAGCAGATTTGTTTTTAGTGATGTAACAGAACATGCGACAATGCAATTGTTTTTTTATGGGTGACGTCATTACTCACACCATTTTGTTGGTAAAAGTCCAATTGATTGGAAACAGGCTGGAGACGGCAAGCTTTGCAAACTTTTTTTTAATGCATATTCACTTTGTCAATAACAAAACAGCACAAAAACTGGATGGAAACTTGGACAATGACAAGTAAAGCATAGTTCATTGTTGTGATACAAAGTAAAGAGTATTGGCCTTTTAAAAAAGTTATGAGAAATGCATCCTTCAACTTGTTTCGTAGATAAAAAATTGCCTTGACGAAGCATCATAGTGTCTTTCCTTATTTAATCTTAACTCTTCATTATCCCAGTAGGCTTAATTGTGCTGTTTATAACTTCATGAATCACAGCTGAACATGCACAACACTTATGTAGTTGTATTCTTTTGCATTTTTGACTTGTCTATTTAGATTATACTATTTTGTTGTTATTCATATGTGGGTGTAGTGTTTTAGTTGGATAATCCTCAAACCTCTGTGCACACCAGCTTGAATTGAAAGTGTAGCATTTCTTTGATTTTAAATGTCTCCGTGGCAATGAAATGCATGAGACTGCTCTTTCTAAAATGGGTTTTTTAGAGCCGCCAATATTTAACTATCCACAGGAGGTGAAGTTTTGGCCAGCATCCAGAAATTTAAAAAAAATAAATAAACTGATTCTGCCTTGTGTGGTTTTTTTTTGTTTGTTTGTTTTTTTTGAGTGGGTTAATTGAGTAATTGATGGAAATTCCCTGTTCATTTATAAGCGGCTGACACATTTATGTTTTTTTATTTATTTTTTTAATTTCTTGACACGTGCAGAATCACTGATTGGAGAGCATGGCTCACTCCAAGAATCGAGCCACGGACGGCAAAATCACCTACCCGCCGGGGGTGAAGGAGATCTCCGATAAAATCTCCAAGGAGGAGATGGTTCGGAGACTGAAGGTGAGAAACAATTTGTCATTCATCAAAATGGAAACAGTTTAGGATTACTGGTGAAAATATATATTTTCCTCCAATGTTATTGCAATGAATAATGTATCACTCTTTGCTTAGATTTTTGTTGTTATTAGGTTAATCAAATAATCTATGTTCCCCCTGTTCAACTATTTTTTATTTTCTGAATAGTACCAATAAATAATAACTGTAACTAATCTATCTACGAAATTTTACATAACTTAAACTATTTATGACAAAAGATAAAGTTTATGGAGTGTAGGCCTAATTAGGAAAGGTGTTTACTATGGCTGTGTTCATAGTCACTTTTTAGGATTTACAGCAGCAATTGCTTGCAAGCATGAATCCTGAAATGTTTTTAAAGTACATTTAATATTTATATTATTATTATTATTATTTTTTTATCTCGGCTTTATTTCAGTGACCAAAAACGACCAAAAAAGCTTCGCAGGCTCACACCCACTACAGTTTATGTAAAACTGAATGCTGTATGAACACAGCTGTATTAAGCGCAAATTGCACTAAAAAATCCCAATAATAGTCCAAACACTTGCGCTGCCGTCTTGTCAATTTTGAGGTATTTGATGTTCCTTTATATGGACTCTTTAATATATATATATATATATATATATATATATATATATATATATATATATATATATATATATATATATATATATATATATAAAAAAGTTCATTTATTTCAATAAGTCAACTCAAATTGTGAAATTTGTGTATTAAATAAATTAAATACACACAGACTGAACTAGTTTAATTCTTTTGTTCTTTTAATTGTGATGATTTTTGGCTCACATTTAACGAAAACCCACCATGTCAACAAATTAGAACATGGTGACATGCCAATCAGCTAATCAACTCAAAACACCTGCAGAGGTCTCCTGAGCCATCAAAATGCTCTTTCAGTTTGGTTCACTAGGCTACACAATCATGGGGAAGACTGCTGATCCGACAGTTGTCCAGAAGATAATCATTGACACCCTTCACAAGGAGGGTAAGCCACAAACATTCATTGCCTAAGAAGCTGGCTGTTCACAGAGTGCTGTATCCAAGCATGTTAACAGAAAGTTGAGTGGAAGGAAAAAGTGTGGAAGAAGATGCACAACCAACTGAGAGAACCACAGCATAATGAGGACTGTCAAGCTAAATTGATTCAATAATTTGTGTGAACTTCACAAGGAATGGATTGAGACTGGGTTGAAACCATCAAGAGCCACCACACACAGACGTGTCAAGGAATTTGGCTACAGTTGTATAAGATGAAGAACTGGACTGTTTCCCAGTGGTGCAAAGTCCTCTTTTCAAGTTTTGTATTTCAATTGGAAACCAAGGTCTTAGAGTCTTGTGGAAGGGTGGAGAAGCTCATAGCCCAATTTGTTTGAAGTCCAGTGTTAAGTTTCCACAGTCTGTGATGATTTGGGGTGTACTGTCATCTGCTGGTGTTGGTCCATTGTGTTTTTTGAAATCTAAAGTCACTGCACCCGTTTACCAAGAAATTTTGGAGCACTTCATGCTTCCGTGTTGACCAGCTTTTTGAAGAAGCTGATTTCATTTTCCAGCAGGATTTGGCACCTGCCAACACTCCCAAAAGTTGGTTAAATGACCATGGTGTTGGTGTGCTTGACTGGCCAGCAAACTCACCAGACCGGAACCCCATAGAGAATCTATGGAGTATTGTCAAGAGGAAAAAGAGAAACAAGAGACCAAAAAATGCTGATGAGCTGAAGGCCACTGTCAAAGAAACCTGGGCTTCCACACCACCTCAGCAGTGCCACAGACTGATCACTTCCATGCCACGCTGAATTGAGGCAGTAATTAAAGCAAAAGGAGCCCCTACCAAGTATCGAGTACATGTACAGTAAATGAACATATTTTCCAGAAGACCAGCAATTCACTTAAAATGTTTTTTTGTTTTTTTTTATGGGTCTTATGAAGTATTCTATTTAGTTGAGAAGGTGAATTGTAGAGTGTTTTTTTTTTTTTTTTAATTTGAGCCAAAATAGTCAAAATTAAACAAACCAAAGACTTAAACTAGTTTTTTACTATGGTCTGTGTGCATTGAACTTATTTAATACACAAGTTTCACAATTTGAGCTGAATTACTGAAATAAATGAACTTTTCCACGACATTCTAATTTATTGAGATGCACCTGTTTAAGTATGTATATGTATGTGTTTTTATATTTTACCACAAAAAAATCTGATTAATCGTCAAAGCATTCGACTGATTACGCGATTACCAAAATAATCGTTATTCACAGCCCTAATTTTATATTTAAAAATCTGTAAAAAGTCTGACTAATTTGAAAAGTTAGTAATAAAATCAACAGCAAAGTAACAAAAAGTGGCAGGTCTATTATTTTGCCTTTCCACTCCAAGACTTAATGCACAGATCACTTGGCATTCAGTATCAGATTGTTTTGTTCCGTCCATTGTTATGGTAAGCACTGTCAATCGGATACAATCCAGAAAGTATGGAATGTGTGGTTTTCAGCATGAAAAATATATATTATAGACAGAAAGTGAGCAAAGACTTTTATGCATTGTAATTGACATCTTCAGTGATTACAGTTAAAGTACACACAGCTGCACTATTGCAAAAACTTCCATTATAATCAGTGAAGCTGTGTACAATGTTGTCGTGTTGATAATGATAACTTGAGCGGATTCTGACTAACACATCTTATGTGCCATTGCGTTCATGCACTCAACAGATATGTCTGTGATTGGCTGCAAAGCTACAGAAACCTTTTGTAAATAGAAACGCTCTTCACAGAGCACTCATATACGCAGGAACGTTTGAAAGCGTTTTACAGCAGCTGACTTTCAGCGCATACAGGTACTGCAGAATGGTATCATATGAAATTTAGTAGTTCATTCACCTTTATTTAAATGAATGGAAATGATTTTTACTTGGGCTGCATGAATAATCAAAATTAAAACTAATGTGCTTTGGCAAAGGGTGCATTTAAAAAAAAAAAATTATTTATTTATTATGCGTAGCTTTTCACAGAAGCACAGCTCTGGGATCAGTAGTAAATGCTGCTCCATCTAATAGCCAGAGGGGCAACAACAATAACCAGAAGATTGAAACGCTTTGATTAAACCTGACTATCAAACACACACGCACAACTTCTATATGGTTTATCTGACTTCAAGCCTTCTCAGATATTTTCATAATAATAAAGTATATTTATTATTATAAAGTGTATTTATAATGCAATGCTGATCAACATAGCCAATCACTGTATAGAATATCACCGTATAGACGCGTGTTGCTTTTTCAAATGCACATTTTAAGCAACTTGCAGTTATTTAATGGAGCAGCTTTTACTACTGATCACAGAGCCGTTATTCACTGACCTGCACATAAAATAAACTATAAATCGCACTTAGCCAAATCAGTTTAAACGTCATTTTTGGGGGTTAATTTGATTAATCGGTCAGCCCTAATTTTTTTTTTTACTAATTGTTAGTTTTAGTTAACAATATCAACACTGCCAATAATCAGAATTATTAATAATTATTCATTTGAAATGGAGTTTGTCCAGATTCCTTGCCAGGGATGTTTTTCCTTGGATATTTAGCAGAAATATTTTGTGCAGTTCTTTTCATGTTCAGATTTGCTCATCTCGAAATCAGTTTTATGTCAGAATGAAATAATTTTTCTCCTCGTATTTCAAGATGTTTTTACAGCTTGTAGATACAGTTTCCTCCCTCTGTGGCTTTTTCACTTATGTCTATTTTTAAATAGGACTGCCAAGTGAAAGTGTGTTTCCCATTAGAGTGTCTTACATCACACTTTTAGTTGGATCTGTGGTTGACACGCGGCTCTATGGTGTTTTTCGACCTCAGATGGTGGTGAAAACCTTCATGGACATGGACCAGGACTCAGAGGAGGAGAAGGAACTCTATCTGAACTTGGCCTTGCATCTCGCCTCAGATTTTTTCCTCAAACACCCAGACAAAGATGTCAGACTGCTCGTGGCCTGCTGTCTTGCCGATATATTTCGCATCTACGCCCCCGAGGCACCGTACACATCACCTGATAAACTTAAGGTTGGAAAACTCAGTCTATTGAATTCCATGCTAGTTCTTGCATATGTCATTGAAGAAATATAAATGTATATATCTGTGATTACATTTTAATTTCCCACCATGGTGGCTGCCATGTTGAGATCACATGACCAGTCTAATACTTATAAGTCTTCATGACTCCATTAAGTAAAAATTTGTGGTTTATTTTGTGAAAGAAATATTTGATTGTACTGGTATGTGTTAAAACTGAAAGTTTTGCGGGTTATATTTTTGCGTGCATGTGTCTGCTTTTTTTCACCTTAAACAAAATATGGCAACGAATAGAGTTGTCCTGCAGAAAGTGCTAAAATAACACTGCACTCTCATGCATTGTGAAGCCTTGCTTTTGCAGGTGCTTAAAATATTAAAACTGTTTGCTCTTCTTTTCTATTCAGGATATTTTCATGTTCATAACTCGACAGCTGAAAGGGTTGGAGGACACTAAGAGTGCCCAGTTTAATCGATATTTTTATCTACTCGAGGTATGGCACCCAACTAATATACTCTGAAGCAAGGTCTTAATGGTTTTTCAACCAGTATCTGACCTTGTCTTTCCCCCTCTGTCTCCCTAGAACATCGCTTGGGTGAAGTCCTACAACATCTGCTTTGAATTGGAGGACAGTAATGAGATCTTTACTCAGCTCTATAGAACGCTGTTTCAAGTCATCAAGTGAGTCTGTTCTTCATGTCTGTCCACTGAAGCATTCAATAGTGTAAATAAATTCTCAGTATTTTTCTGTGCATTTATTGATGAGCGTGTGTGTGGATAAAAATTGTGTCTTGTCATATATGACGAGAAGTGAAGCTAACATTGGTTTTTAATGTGCCTTGATGCCTTCCTACCTTTTGAATGCATTCTCTTGAAGGGAGCATTTTTTTTTAGCTTTCAGACTCAGCCTTGGTCAACAAGACACTCTTTACTGCCACATACTGGCAGTTTTAGTTTCTTATTGTATCATTTCATCAAAGAAAAAAAAGAAAGAAAATTGTCATTGTTTACTCACCCCTCATGTCATTTCAAATCTGACTTTTTCTTTTGCGGAACATAAAAGAAGAGTGATAACTGATTGTTTCGGTTACCATTGACTTCCATTGTATGAATGAAAAATATATTTTATATTCCAGAGAAGAAAGAAAATCATACAGGTTTGAAACAACATAAGGGAGAGTTTTGGGTGAACTAATCTATCCCTTTAGTTAGTTTACCCAAAAATGAAAATTATTCCATGATTTATTCACCCTCAAGCAATCCTAGGTGTAAAAGACTATATTATTTCAGACGAACACAATTGGAGATATATTTAAAAATATCCTTAGTCCTCCAAGGTTTATAATTGTTGCGAATGCCTGCCCAAATTCTCAAACAGAAAAAAAATGCATCAATCTATAAAAAAAAAAATCCTTACATCCACTTACGTCATGGCGTTGTGTACTACTAACTACTACTTAGTTTGTTTTTATGGATGGATACATTTTTTTTGTCTTCAGAATTTGGGCAGCCATTCACAACCATTATAAACCTTGGTGGACTAAGGAATTTTTAGATATATCGTATCAATATGGTCATATACACCTAAGATGGCTTGAGGATCACTAAATCAAGGGATCATTTAATATTTGGGTGAACTATCCCTTAAATAGGTTTTTTTTTTTTTTTAATCATGACTAACAAGTGCAATATCACGAGTACTGTTTTTGTCCTGAAAAGCACGAGTGCACTAATACCCATTTAACACCCATTAATCTCATGGCATTATGTATGCAATTGTAATTGCAGTGTAAATGCTTTCATGCCATTTCTGCTGCAATAAACAGTCTGTAAATGCATCTAAATGCCAATTCAGTTGCAGCTTCTGAAAATAAAAATCATCATTGCTGTCAATTTTTTTTGAGCGAGTTGACAGTATAATTGTATATATTGTGTATATACAATTACTTTTTTTCACACAGTGAAAATAGTAAAAACCTAGTTACATGGTAACATTTTACAATATAAACATCAAGGGTGAACATTAATATCAATATTATACAAAATTATATATAAAAAATGTTTTAATATGAAAATACAGTCATATGAACATATGTGCTTAACATATATTTTTACCTAAAACATTAAGATATTTTAGACTTCTGAGAAACTTTTTGAGTGATCTTTGCTAATTTTATATCAACAAAAATATTATTGTTGAGGATAAATTAAATGACCTAATACTTTTTGTGCTGCCTTTTGGTTAGAGAGTGCAACTTTGAATCTCGCAGTAACGACAGGCATGATTCAGTAAAGCACCTCCTTATTTTTGTTTTCTGTCTGAGATGCAAATGTGAAGCTGCAGCCTATTTGTTATGTCCTAATGAGCTGTCAGCCTCCTGCTTGCCGATATTATTTTCCTGCATTCGGTCAGATGACAATGATGCGTGCGAATCCCAGGTGGAAACCCTTCATTGCATGCGGGCTATAAAGGCTGCATATGGGAGCGATTCATCTCAGCCACTGATGTTCACTCAGTCGGAAATGTCCTCTATGCACGGGACACTGCAGCACTCTGCTCTCATGTGTAAATGGAAAAACCTTGAAGTGTTTCTGTTTTCTTTGCCCCATTGAGCTTGCTTCCCATCTTGATCTCCTCCACTTTGATTTGCCTGGTGCACCTGATTTTAGGTCAGTTCTTTACTATGATTTTTTTCTTGTAGCAATGGACACAACCAGAAAGTCCACATGCATATGGTGGATCTCATGAGCTCAATTGTCTGCGAGGGCGACTCTGTCTCACAGGAACTCCTGGATACTGTTCTGGTTAACCTGGTCCCGGCACACAAGGTAACTTAATATATTAATATAATGTAATATGTGTATATATATATGTGTGTGTGTGTGTGTGTGTATATATATATATATATATATATATATATATATATATGTATGTGTTGTACTTTAAGCTTGGCCTATAATTGCATGTGTATAATGCTGTTAATGTGTTTACATAATTTGTTGCATGCATTGCAAAGCCATTTAAAAAGTCATTACTTATGAGTAGAGTCATGTACTTTTACATAATTTACATAAATTTTATATAATGAATTTTAAATGTGGATGACACAATGATGCTTTTAGCAGAACCTAAGCTTCCTGGTTTTAGTTTTGTTTGAAGTTAAATCAATATTGTTTTTGTTTAATGCATATTTAAATTTTAATGTGTGATGCAAGTTAAATATTTTTATATCATGTTGGTATTTGTTTTTACAGTCTTTAATTTTATAATGATACTTGCATAAAGAAATGGAGATTTTTTAAACAATTTCCACGTCAATTAAGCATACTTTATCCTAAATTGTTTTCAATGTTGATTTGATTATCTTTGTTATTTTTAGTTTAATACTGTAATTCTGAGATTTAATTCATTAAAGAAATACTGCCATAATGTGTAACTACTTTACAATGTAGATTATATTGTTTTTTTTGGCAGTACGATAATTTGATAGGGGAAAATGTGCTGAGTTTTAAAATGAATCTTTAATGATAGGTTATCGATAGGTTTCTGTTTTTAAGCAAAACATGAATTATTTACTGAAAAAATAAAAAAACATTGCAAAATATTTTTTATTTACCTAGGTAAAAATAGGTTTAATTTTCTTTTATGTATTTGTTTGTTTTGGGGATGAAATAAGGTTTCATGAGATTCACACACATACCTGTCATTGTAGGTAATCGTTAATTACTACTTTCCTCTATCTTGTTTTACAGAATCTGAACAAGCAAGCGTACGATCTGGCCAAAGCCTTGCTGAAGAGAACTGCTCAGGCCATAGAGCCATACATTACCAATGTGAGTAAACGTGATTTATAGTAGTTAGCTTTGCATGGAACGTACCTCTAGTCGGCTTTGGCAAAATCATGCTGACTTACAAGGGTGCGAGAAAGTTCTTCTCATTTATTTAAATCGTGAATAATCCCTAATGAACGTCCATGATTTAACTCCAGCCCTTTCGCTTTCAAAAACTCATTGAGGCTTGCAACATTAACTGGAGATCAAGAGTGCCTCTCCATGCTCAAACAGCATGTTGAGCTTAAACACATTCATCAGTAACACCCACAGGAGCAAGCAGCGCTGTTATGCTATGAACCTTATTCCCTGCAGTGCTCATTAAAAGTGCCAGAGATAGTGAGAATAAGTGCGGAGGTCTTTACCAGAGAAGAATCCTTCTCAATAACTCTAATGGATCTGAAAGGCCTGAGTTTTTTTTTTTTTTTTCTATTCTGTACATCTGTGCTCTGTTGGAGATAGGCCTTCCTACCCATAGATGAAGCCACTTACTTTTTTGTTTCGATCTAAAACCAGCTTCCTCAAACTAATCTGTAATCAACGGCATATTAAGAGCTGCTGCCAGATGGATATGCAGTGAGTTTAAAGTGGTGCCGTTTTTCAGTGCAGAATGGTAGACGTTGATGGATGCGAGTGTGTGATGTGCAATTTGGTGTTTCAGTTCTTCAACCAGGTGCTGATGCTGGGGAAGACTTCAGTCAGTGATCTGTCAGAACATGTATTTGACCTAATCCTGGAGCTCTACAACATCGACAGCCATCTACTGCTGTCCGTCCTGCCACAGCTGGAGTTCAAGCTCAAGGTAATATGGCTTGTTAATGATTTTGGGGATCTCCAGGATCTCACCAGGAAATTACTGTTTAGGGTGGGTAAATTCATGTTAATGGTTGTGAAGAAAGGTTATTTGTCAGTTATTGAAATGCCTTATTTTCAAAAATGTCTCTTTAGTCAATTCATTGGTATTTAACAAATTTGACTGTCTTTTGCAGCAAAACCAGCTAAGTCCATGTGTGCGTTTTTATTTTTTATTTTTTTTTTCAAAAACAAGACATAGTAAAATGTTGGTTTCTGTCAGTTTTACAGCAGCAAAAGGAACACTGCTGTGTTTACTTGATACTCGTGAAATCCTGTCATTGCCACTGTGATGATGGACAAAACATGATAATAACTTGTAGCTCGGCAATTGATAGCTGGCTCATGCGCACACAGTCATTCATCTTGAAATCATATTATTATATCATTCTAAATGGGCTGACACTGGTATTTAGAGGATTTGAAGCGAAAGTATTTGATGAATGTGTATTATGTGCGGAGAGCATTCGCTCTACCATTATCTCATTTTTGACCGAGGTGGCGTTTAGTGGCTTTTGCTTCTGAACTCTCTTATCAAAAATATATATATATTAGGGGGGTGTTCCCGACTAAGGATTTTCATTGTTGCATCAGAATTATCAAGTCTTGTCTATAGTAATCAACCAAAACTGCCTGTCAAGTGATGGACCAAACTGACAATGCCTTTTTAACTTTTTTTCAAATTGAAATGAAGGGCAAAGTGGATAAGCATTAGTAAAATGGTTCCTCATAATATTACAGCCATGATGTACTAGCTTACAGAACACCACACCAAGATGTAGAAGAAAATGAATAAAAACATTTTGGATCAATAAACCTAAAAAAATGAACGAATAACTGCAGAAAGGCCACACTGCAGACAGGATTTGCATTTCATATGTCGGCAAATCAGATTGAATCAGCTAAATTGCCTTTGTGAACACGCGCTAAGTAGCCTACAGCGCAACACTGATGCACCAAGAAAAAAAACTTATTCATTTTACAGAATATACGGTTCTAATGAATAAAAAATAATAATAATAAAAAGACGAAATGGTCAGAATCAATAGTCAGAAACAAGTTACAAGGTGCCTAAAGTGCAGGGGACGTATATTCAAAACACAAGCCGCAAATGGTTAAATTAGATAAGCCTGAGTGATCAATAAATAAATTAAAATTTAAAAAAATGATTAAAATAAGGAAAATATTGCCACAATTGTCACCTTTTTCTTTTTAACTCCAGGTTAACAACAGCAAATGCTAAATTCGAGTGGCCGTCTTCTTAGCTGAACATGTTCGCAGAATCCAAAACTCAAAATTAGAACCGGCGGAAAAGTTTTGAAATCCCTTGTACCCTACCTGATCGAAAAAAGTCCAGTCACTCAATCTGCCTGTGTCCGTTTGAATCTTTTCAAATAGTGTACGAGGAAAACTGACTTGCCCAGTTACTATTTCAGAGTGCATCCACACTTTAGATTTTCTTATCTCAGACATTGTTAAAGATTTAAATCCTTGCCGCCAAGATGATCCTCCGCTGGTCACGGATCATAGAAAGTGAAACTTAAATTGGTCACAGGGGTGCTTGGATTTATTCACACACATTAAAAATATTTATTAAAGCTGCTTTCTTTTCACATTTTTATTTACATTATTATCATCATCATAGGCTGTTTATTAACTTATTGGGAGAAACTGGCAGTTCTATGTGAAATCAGATATTTCGCACCCACATATCATGTTTCCGTCAAAATCTTTGCAGAGGTGTTATGAGATCGGTAGTCGAATCGGGCTCCTCCTATGAAGCATCGACTCTTCAGGGTCTCCCCTATGAATGGTAATACAATAGCTAATAACACAAACTTGCTCAATTTTTACATGCAAACACATTTTGTTTAATGAAAATATTTGAAACATTACACGTCTTGTTAGATTAGGACGTAGTTGAACTACTTAATCTTTATTTCCCCTTCTAATCTCAGGCTGGTTATTGTTCTAGTTTTTGATGGCTATTTGGCAACACCATGGAAGCAGTGCCTTGTTTATGACTTTTCTTGTGGTCTGTGAAAGTAAAAAAACCCTCTTCAAAACCTTGTGTGTATGAACTGTGGTCAGAACCTGATGACATATGAAGAAGTGTTTTAATTCCTAAATTGTGGCTTAACTGAGAATAAGCGTGTTACTCTCACAAATGGAAAACTCAGTGTTTGAGTTAACTGGAAGTTAATAGAAACCAGCAACCTTTTTAAGAAGTAAAATGTAATAAATGGATATGACATTCACAGCGAAAAGATGCTGACATGCTGCGTGAAAATGATTACACTTCAGCCGAGTCGACAATCCTTTCTTTCATTTTCATTCACATGAGGTTTAATCCAGTGTGGCCTGAAAGCACAGCATTTTTCACAAACTAGCAAAGGCGATTACTTTCTTTTGTGTTGTCCATGTTATTAAACTTGTATACATTGACAAAAGCAGGCCGAGTTTGCGATTGGCGTATGAATGAATGTTATCGGTCTGTTAGGAGCTTGTTGTTCCATGTACCGTATTTGACGTCATGCCTTATTCTTTTGTTTTTATGCAAAGCACAATGGCAATGAGGCTAAATGGGTTCATTTAGTTTTTTTTGTGTGTTATAATTAATGGCCACAGGCCTCACTTTCTGCAGTTATATCACTGGGAAACCCTCGTGTGTTTTGTAGAGCAACGATAACGATGAACGCCTGCAGGTTGTGAAGCTTCTGGCCAAGATGTTTGGTGCAAAGGATTCAGAGCTCGCTTCACAGAACAAACCTCTCTGGCAGTGCTACCTTGGGAGGTACAGCTCAGGCACCACACATCCAATTACCTGCTTCTTTCTCTGCACAAACTGATAAACATTTCAACAGCAAGACGAAGCCGAACGATTTTTACCATCTGGGTTTCCTTAGGTTTAATGACATCCACGTCCCTGTTCGACTGGAATGCGTGAAGTTTGCCAGCCATTGCTTGATGAACCATCCAGACCTGGCGAAAGATCTCACTGGTATAAACTGTTGCCGAACTAACTTTCACTGATCCTTTTATTTCACAAACGAGCATAAAAGGCAACATGAAACTGAAATGGAACCTGTATAATTCAAAACATTTTGCATGATTCATCAGTGCATGTTGTTCCAAAGGAAAAAAAATCTATTTTATTATATTAAAATATAATTAAAAAAAAAATCCACTGCAATCATTTTACAATATATTGAATGTATAACATATTTTTATATATAGTTTTATCTATCTAGCTAGATATTTATATTTTAATACACTATAATAAATATGTAAGTGTGTATATTTGTTCATTTAATTTCTTTAAAATTTCACTTAAATTTATTGAAACATTTTTTGATTATATTGAATGCATCACACAATGCAAGGAAAAATGATGCAAATGCACATTAAACCAAATTGTCCATATCATTTTTTCTTCTTCTGCAGAGTATTTGAAAGTAAGGTCACATGACCCAGAGGAGGCAATTCGACACGACGTCATTGTATCCATTGTGACTGCTTCCAAAAAGGACCTGTCACTCGTCAACGATCACCTGCTGAACTTTGTGAGGGAGAGGACTTTAGATAAGCGGGTAAGTGCCAGACTGTCTTTGTGCTTGTTTTCTTGATGTCTCATAAACATTCTTTTAGTGCTGCAGTCATTTTATTTCATGCATAATATCCAAGGGCCTTTTCTCCCATTAGTACCCCAAATGAACCAGAGACATTGACATCTCTGCGTTCAGGGCAGAGTCGAGCTGGAATACATTAGCTTCTTGTTTCTTTCCAGACACACTCCATTTCTTCTCCCTATAATTTAATCAGCAGTCTCCTTTAGCCACCCGGGCTGAAGGGGACCGAATGATATAAATTGGACTATAACTCACATATAACTATTCCTCAGCCTTTTCAAAATGCTTTCAGGGAGGAATTTAATTGAAGAGCCCTCTGTGTTCCTGGACAAATGACACCGCAGTAGTCAAGGCGTATCTCCATCTCATCCTATTACACCTCGTTTACTTCTGTAGCTTGCCATCCATAAACTGTGGCTTTGTGCAGGAACGGTAATATCAAGCTTTTCAGCTTCAGCTGTAGCTAAATGGATGTTTTGTCACTTTTATGTCTCGGTAAAACCTCAAAAGCAATAATTTCTCTGACATATTCATGCTGAGGCAAAATGTGACTTGGATAAATATTATTTTCTCTTTGTTAATGTTTTTATTTTTGCTCTTTTAGTGTAGACCTGTTCCAAAATGTAGTAAGCTGCCCAGAAAGGCAACATTTTGTAATCATAATTGGCATGCTAGAGATGCTTTATGAATTCCAGATTTGAAAGTTTGGGGTCAGTAAATGTTTTTGATGATGCAAATGATGTTTCTATAAATCAGTAAATTGGAATGATTTCTGAAGGATCATGTGATGCTTTATACTGGAGTGCTGAAAATTTAGCTTTGATTACAGGAATAAATTACATTTTAAAAGATGCATTAAAATAGTTCACTAATTACTCACCCTCATGTCGTTCCACAACCGTAAGACCCTTCGTTCCTCTTCGGAACACAAATTAAGATATTTTTGATGAAATCTGGGAGTTTTTTTAATCCTCCATTGAATGCAATAAAATTACCACATTCAATGTGCAGAAAAGTAGTAAAAACATTGTTAAAATAGTCAACGTAACTGCAGTGGTTCAACCTTAATTTTTTTTTTTGAAGCAACAGGATAGGGCTGGATGATAGGGGTGTGACGAGACCACTATCCCACGAGACGAGACGAGACACGAGATTGGGTTCACGAGACGAGATTCTTATAGTATTTTTAAGAAATCCTCAATAATGAAACGTATGAAGGGAAAATAGTCTTTTATTCAACTGAAAATCAAAAATGCAAAAATGTTGGTGCATTTTGAAATCAACTTGTAATTCATGTCATTTTGCATCATGCAAACACTGCTAAATGTTTTGCCACAAAATCAACCAATTGTTTTCTGCCCTGTATAATTTCACATGAGAAATATCACTGAACTTCTTTCTACAGATTGAACATAAATTAAGCAGTATAAATAAAAATTCAAATAACACTTTAAGTGTCACTTTAACTGCATTACAAAGTTGACCATTTCCCAGTCACTATTGATTGTGTGGGCCGAGAAGTCCAACCGTCAGCAGTGATAGCGATGCTTTCTGCCTCTTTAGGGGCCGTTCACATATCGCGCCTAAAAAAGCGTGTAAAGCGCGACCGGGTCGCTTCCTCCTTCTTTTGCAAGCGTTCGGGAGCTCGCGCTTCTGTAGCGTCTGTCGTTGCTATGCAACCATGAACTGTGCTCTCCACAACCATGAGGAAGGCGTGGCAGGAAAAAACGAGCACGCCGCACCGCATACACGTCGCTTCCATTTTGCGCGAATGAAAATGCCTAAGACTAAGAGTCTGTACGACCTTTGCCGAGGTGTACAGCATAGTTTTCTTACAATGTTTACATATTGTTTGTGTCTTGTGTGTTATTCTTTCGCCGTTTATTATGTCTACTGGAAAACCAAAATGTTTCCACACAATCGATTTGAAAGTGGTGGGGGCATCTTCAATAATAATTTCACCCTCACACTGATAGCACGACGAGACAACTTTTCACCACGACGAGAAATCTCGAGATCTCGTCACACCCCTACTGGATGATTAATTGAAAAATAATCGAAACCAAAATGGAGTTGGTTATTTTGTTTTGGACATTAAAGTGATTTTAGACTGTCAGATGTGTATGGAGCTACTGCGCTGATGCATTGTTGCACATAAAACTCGTTGTCAACTCTGTCCTGTCATTTATCACTAAAGTTATAGCATAATTTTCTACTTTTGAAGTGACTACTTACAACCCACAGCTTCACAATTAATAGGGAGACGGTGTGGCTAACTCACACACACAATCACTCTCGTTAACTCATTCAAATAAATATACTGGCACTGTGCTAATTTATCTGTATCTGATTTTCAACGACCACAGATAAAATAATTGCTGAAAGTGAGCTGTTGTGTCAGAGCACTCTTTCATTTGGTAAAAATATCCAACCTTTTAATAGTCAAGCATATTTACAGTGCAAACCTTGTCAGTGAACTATGAGGGCTTGGGGGGGAAAAAAACAAAGCAAACACAAAATCATTCATTAATTGTAATCAAGGTAGAATGTTCAATTAATCGAGATTGATTTTAGGTCATATTGTCCAGCGCTACAACGAGAATACTTTCTGCATGCAAATACAAAACAAAAATTCTGACTTTATTCAACACATTCATCTCTCCCCTGTCATTCTGCTATGCTATTTTCAGGTTCTACTTCAGAACGGCGGCTCAGTATTGGCTGTCGCCTGCTCATGTGAACAGCTCAATGTGATGCTGACGCAGGAGCCGGCCAATAATGAGCTGGCTTTCGGATGTGGAAACGGAAATGCTGGACCTTGGCAACAGCTTAATAGACTGACAGGAAAGAGGAAAATTGTTAAATAATTTTTTTATTTTGGTTTTGCGCACAAAAAATATTCTTGTCGCGTCATAACATTAAGGTTGCACCACTATAGTCACGTTGACTATTTTGATAGTTGTTTTTGATGTTTTTACTACTTTTCTGGACATTGAATGTGGTAATTCCGTTGCTTTCCACGGAGGATAAAAAATTAAATGTGTTCTGAATATGAAAACGGGTATTATGGGTTTGGAACAACATGAGGGTGAGTAATTAATGACGAAATAAATGAAGCCTTGGTGAGCATAAGACACAACTTTTAAAACTTTTTTTTTTTTTTTTTTTAACAGACCTTAAACTTTTGAATGGTATTGTTGTATGTTTTATTTACAATGGAAAATGTTTTCTACCTTAAATGGGGTACTGACCAAGACATTGCTGTTGGCTTTTTTTTTTTACACTGGAGTAGACTAATCTCACTGAGTAAAGTTTCCCGTTGTGTGATATCTTGCAGTGGCGGGTTCGTAAGGAGGCTATGATGGGCCTGGCTCAGATCTATAAGAAATACTCCTTACAGGCAGAGGCCGGCAAAGAGGCAGCCAAGCAGATCTCCTGGATCAAAGACAAACTACTCCACATTTACTACCAGAACAGCATTGATGACCGGTGAGTAAAGGTCTTCTGTTAATATTTGTTTGACACCTGGGGCCATTTTAAATTCAGGTGTGGTTTATATATTATGTCAGTGGTAAATGCTGCTTCCATTCAGTACTTGGCAAATAATTCTTGAATTGTCTTGGTCAGAAAAGGTCTTTGATTATATACGTCTTTTGATTATATACGATTATATATATTTGATTGACATATTTTTTACTTTTGAAACGTTTCCAGTGCTTATTTTAAATAGCCCAAATCTTGAAGGAGCTATATGGAGAATTCAGAAAAACATTAGTGACACTGGCTGCCGAAAAGTGAACTCCAGCCAGCAACTTATTGCTCGCAATCGTAACGTACAAGAGACTGAACGTGATTCAAGGCCCTGATAACTCACACCGAAATACTTAGCTTAAAAGTAGTGTTGTAGTCAAGACCACCTAAACCGTGACCAAGTCAAGACCAAGACCTTGAGGGGTTGAGACCAAGACAAGAACAAAACCAAGGCAAGTCGAAACATTCAAGACCAGACTAGCGCTCCTCAAATTCATCTGAAAGATCCACATTTATTGCCTGAGAAGTGTCTTATTTTTAATCAATAATATATAGACCAATCAGTTGAAATCACTAACAACAAAATTCATCTTTACACTACAGAGGTGGAACAGAAGTTGCATCTGAATTGGTACAATTACAAATGCATAAATAATGTTGAGATTAATGTTTTAAAAACATAATTTTGTTTGAACATTTGTACAAAATCAAGATCACATTTGCAATTGTGCTCATATTTGTAAAAACAGCCCTTTCTTGTATAAGATCTTGATAATTATATTATAACATATGATAATTAAGCATATCACACTTTTTTGCTATCATATCTTGAATTTTGTGGGCATTTGTATTAATTTTAGGGATGTTTTTGAACACAAAACCTTGTTGATTTCTGACCCAGCACAACAGTAACAAAATGAATGAATTTAGAAATAAGTAATTGATTGCATTTGAAGCGGAAAGTTTTACATCCAATCAAATTAATGATGTTAACAAGAAATCAGACAATGCAACGGCAATTTAGTGATATCCCTGCAGTTGTAGTCTTGTCCGGTGTTGAAATAAAATCCTTAGAGTCCTTTTAGTCTGAGACCAAGACGAGACCTTTAAAAAATTGTCTTTTAGGATTAGTTCACTTTCAAATGAAAATTACCCTAAGCTTTACTCGCCCTCAAGTCATCCTCGGTATATATGACTTTCTTCTTTCTGAACATAATTGGAGAAATGTTAATAAATATTACCATGTATCGTTACATAAACGAGTATGAGCAGAAGAAAGCGTGTCCATGAGGTCATTAAAAATACACTGTTATGATGGTTTGATTATAAAGTACATTTGGGATGATAGACTACATGGCTATGTGAGACTATAGTTTGAATTAATCCATTTTCTTTCCATGACACATTGACATTATACAGAATTGCTCTTTCAGCATCATCCTGAACATTGTGTAAGCATTAATCTCATGTGTCATAGAATGGAAGAGAGGTTCTCTTGAGCCCACACAAACCTTTGATTTTCCTGGCGAAGTCCTTCACATAAAAATCTGTCTACAGGCTTTCATAGACAGCCTAGGAAGTCGGGGAAGGTCTTGTTTTTTAAGTTTTGCTACGAGCTGTTCACACAAGCTTTCAGTTTATAATTGTAATGTCCATTGTAAATTGAACTAAATGGTTTTTATTTCTATAAAAAAAAGGACAAGTGGGGGCAGTGCCACGGTGGCCAAATAATGTAATGTGTACGATGAACACTGTGTAACACTGCTAACACTGACTACCCCAGCAAGCCTACTGTAAGTGCTTGTTATAAAACTGAATCTCCTGTATGAAGGAGCTAGGTTGGGTAATTGGATTTTATAAGGTTGTTCTCAAGCTGTTGGAATTTCCACTGTTGGACAGAGGGTTTGAGATGGTGCTGTTTACAGAGAAAGCTTTATGATGGTACTGATGCCATGGCACATCGCCTCCTCAACATTAAAAATCCAGTCATGTTTTAAGGCTTGATGTGATTTTTAGATGTATTGATAGCCAGTGGGCATGTTTTTCAAATGAGAACATAGAATAATGACCTCTGAGAGCTTCAAGAGCTCAAGAGAACTGTGAAAATCCTCAGCTGAACCTGTAAGTGATTCTGCAGAGCTCCCTGAAGACAGGACAACTCATAAAGAACAGTGATGTCACCAGAGAGACGCTTACTAACGCAGATTCTGTAATGCTTTGCTTGGTTTGTGTTTATATAATACATTATAAAGCTGTTATACTGCACATTGTGGGTATTGTAATGCGATACACAATGTAATGTTATGTCTTTATATAAATGGGTTTAAGCGCTATTGTAATACATTATCAGGGTTTGCATCTTTCTTTCTTTTTTTTTCTTCTGTTGGCCGATTATACTACCTATACTTTTTATTGGCTGGAACACAAAATATATTTTTAATAACTTTTATTTATGCATTTGTCAATAACAAATGTTTGTTGCAAAAAGAAGTTTTGTGTATAAATTAAAATTTTGTTACAGCACTGAAAGGGTTAGTTCAGCCAAATATGAAATTTCTGTCACACACCCTCGTGTCGTTCCAAACCCGTAAGACCTTCATTCATCTTCGGAACACAAATTAAGATATATTTTCCCCTGTAGAAAGCAATACAACTGTTAGGGGTGCACAGTTTAAATCGCGCAATACGAAAAATAACATTGAACTTAAACGCGATTATCGCATATCGCGATTCTTAGTGTGATTTATGAAATCGCAAATGCTGCGACCTTTTTTTTTTTTTTTTAATAAATGTGCAGCAATGAAAATATGGCTCCAAATGCTAATCCATCTGAAAGCACTGCAAGTTTGAGAACAAGCTTTCCAGAAATGAGAAGCATTTATTAAGATCTTGTCCAACAAAAGACAACATTTAATAACGTTTTTATTCCAAACTCACTTCATAACGACAGTTGAGCATCCTTCTACAAGAGGATATGATTTCTTACACAGAATAAGGCAGTCGTGTGTTTATTAGTCAAGTTTAATCAGTCAAAGTCTTTCAATCTTCTGTTTATTGAGCTACAGCGATATGACGCGTATTATCTTCTTCTGCTGCTGGGCATATTTTGAGATTCTGCATGAGTGCCCTCTGGCTTTCAGATGGAGAAGCATTTACTACTGATCACAGAGCCGTACAGCTCTGACAAGCTGCGCATTGAATAATCGCAACCTCTGCCAAATCGCGTGCGATTTTAAATGCGATAAATCGTACAGCCCTAACACCTGTCGTTCTCTTGTGCAGTTGATGCAGTGCAGTGCTTCCGTGTTTTCAATCACTGGCTCCCTACCGACTGGCTCATGGGTCAGCATCACGCATTTGTTGTGGTGCTCACGTGAACCGCGTCGGTCAGTACTGAGCCTGCGTTCAGACGTAAACACGGAAGCGCTGCACTACATTTACTGCGTCAACTGCGTTGGAGACTGACATGCAAGAGTAGAGAGTGTTGAATAAAGTCGTTATTTTTGTTTTGTCACTTCAGAACATTAAGGTTGTACGCTTACTATTTTAACAATCTCTTTACCACATTTCTGGACCTCGAATGACAATAATTATGTTGCTTTGTATGGGGGATAAAAAATATATCCTAATTTTTGTGGAAACCATAATACATTTTTTTTCTGGATTCTTTGAATAGAAAGGTCAAAAGAACATCATTTATTTGAATTTTTTTTTACTAGTTTGATTATTTTAACATGCCTTTGCTGAATAAAAGTTATAAGCCAAAACTTTTAAATATGCAACTTAGAGATGAAATCATTAAAAATACTTTCAGGGTGTTGTAAAGGGATAAAGGTGACAGTCAGAGCTTATACATCTCTTGTATATATCACTTGTGATTGAATGATCAGTATCAGCTGATCATGATAAGAAATCTGTAGTTGGTATCAGCTGCAAAAATCCTGATCGGAGCTTCCCTAGATTCTCTTAACACTGAATCCAAGAATGGAGCCACAGGATAAAATGCAGAAATGGTTGCAGTTTGTGGCTCACAACCTCTTTCACTTCTTTTCAAATTTAAATGCACATGCTGAGTTCATTTGCGGTCATTGTTTGAAACATGATTCGGTATCCCATCTTGTAATCATTTCTGACCTCGTTGGTGTTTTTGTGCTCTGCAACCAAAGTACTTTTCATTTTCAAGCCTTCATGGTGTGTTGCTTGCAGCTTGTTCAGATTATCCATTAGAACTCCACTGATGAGTTGGTTTATAATGTTATTGCATTATTAAAGCATGTGATGACAACTGTGTGCAAATGCAATTTTGTGCTATGATTGGGTCATCAATATGAGATTTGAGCTCACTTGAATGCCGTCTAAGCTCATTTAAATTTGGGTAACGACATCAGAGAAAACAATGTGCAATTTTAAAGGAATGCAAATTAAATAAAAAATATCAAATCACTTTTGATTTTTCCACTAGGTTGCTTGTGGAGAGAATCTTCGCCCAATATCTCGTGCCTCACAATCTAGAGACTACAGAGCGAATGAAATGTCTGTATTACTTGTACGCCACATTGGATGGAAATGCTGTCAAGTAGGTGCAGTAATTCATGTTTTATTCATCTAAAAACATCTGCGTATACAGAAATAGCTGGTTTTGAACCATGCAACCTGTAAACAAAAAAGTCCCATTCTGTTAAAAATTTAGTTTTAGAAATTTGTCATGTTATGGAAGTAAAATGGTTTCATGTTGTTTTTAATAAAAAAATTATTTTATGAGGTGTTTGTCAGTCTGAAAAGAGTTTATTGGACCTGTAAAGATGTATTTGCAGACATGGAATGTTGATTGTGGTTGTTGTGGTCCATTTCTCCTTTAGAGCTCTGAATGAAATGTGGAAGTGTCAGAACATGCTGAGACACCATGTCAAAGATCTTCTGGATCTTGTAAAACAGCCAAAAGTTGGTTTTTCCTCTGTTGTTTCATTTTGGTTCTAGCTTTTCTGATTTTTCTATTTCGTGTCGTACTTCTGTTAAACGTTCTTGAATAGTTTTTTCTTTATTCCCCCAGTCTGACTCTTACAACAAGGCCGTGTTCTCAAAGGTCATGGTTATCACAAGTAAGTCGTGTTTGTTCTCTGTGGTGCTGTTTAGATTAATCTCCTGTCAGATACAATTAACTTTTAGTGTCAAAAATTTCACTGACAGAGAAACACCTCTCCATCTTTGTTAAAGGAAACCTGCCAGACCCAGGTAAGACGCAGGACTTTGTGAAGAAGCTCGCTCAGGTTCTTGAGGAGGACGAGAAGATCAGAAAGCAACTGGAGACTCTCGTGAGCCCATCCTGCTCATGTAAGCAGGCAGAGGTCTGCGTGGTAAGAACCATATTGCTTCGCCTTGCAGAAAAACTTGTTTTTACCTTCATAGTTAAAGTTGTCTCAGTTAGTGCCTGTGTTTACACTCAACAGAAAGAAATCACCAAAAAACTGGGCAGCCCCAAACAGCCCAGCAACCCTTTCCTAGAGATGGTGAAGTTTTTATTGGAGCGGATAGCACCCGTTCATATCGACACAGAATCTATCAGGTACATTTAAGACCTTTAGATACTGGTAATAAATGTACCATCATTTGCTCACAGTCTTACTGTTACCTCTCTTTCTGCAGTGCACTTATCAAACAGGTAAACAAATCTATAGAAGGAACTGCTGATGATGAAGATGAGGGAGTCCCAACCGAGCAAGCGATCAGAGCCGGCCTGGAGCTGCTGAAGGTAAATAAACCTCTAGACTCACTACTAAGGGTGTGAGATCCATGAGATCTTGTCAAGTGAAATGCTGTCTTGCGATATCACCATGACGGAACGAATTATTCCACTGCCGTTTTTCTTTTTTTTTTATATACAATAGAAATAAAAAACATTTAATTCAGTTGGATAACGGTCACTTCAATTGTAAACTATTCTAAATGTCTGCCCTGCCCAGCATGAGCGTCAGTGCACTGCTCACAGTGCAGCAGGAATCACAGTTCACTGATTACGCGACGAAAGTAAAGCGAGGTGACTGACAAGACCATGGTGGAGGATTCGTTGTGCAACAGAGCCTAAGCGGCTGATAAATGTCTCGCCTTCTTGAATGTGTGCTCAGCACTGCCACTCCCTATACATTGAGTATGTGCGATCGCGAATTAGAAGGCAAAAGTAAAACGCGAGCTCCCTGATGCGTGCAAATTAGGCTTCATACAATAGCCTGTCTGCGAATATCAAACCTATCTTAGGCTGCGCTGTGTAGTTGTAACCCCCTCTTAGCTCTGATCTCTGTTTTGGTCTCTGTTTGCACTTTGAATATTGAGAGAGTTCTTTGATTATGGTTGCACTTATTGAGCCTCATTCATGAAACTATTGTGAATATATGAGTAATTTGCGCATAAAACAGACCTTCCCGTTAACACTCCCCTACTTGTTACCCACATTGGACTGTCTGTACTGGTCTTAAATCCCATTAGCACAGAAACATACATGCATGTCAATATTTGGAGAATTTTTTGAGTTTGTCTCTTGTTGCAGTATAGCTAAAGTTATTGTTTGATTCAAAATGTTAAATGTACAAATTTAATCACTATGAATTAACAAAAAAATCTGGTGGAAACAGTACATGAATGGGTAAATCAAGCTTCAATTCATTGCACAGATTCATGGCATTGATTTAAACTCTCCAATACTATAGCATTTTTTATAATAATATTTAAAATAGTAAAAACAATATAACTTTAATAATAATAATAAAATGCCAGGCTGCAATATCACTCAGCCTTTAATATATACACATTTAATAGGATGTAACCTTTTTATTATTAGTTTTTTGGTAAGTGTTCGTAGCTGTACTGGAGTGTCTTTTCACCCCTCAGGTCCTGTCCTTCACTCACCCTGTGTCGTTCCACTCTGCTGAGACCTTCGAGTCTTTGCTTGGCTGTCTGAGGATGGACGATGAGAAGGTTGCAGAAGCCGCACTGCAGATCTTCAAAAACACTGGCAGCAAACTGGAGGAGAGCTTCCCACACATCAAATCGTAAGTTTGAGTTTGAATTTTGAGCGCGTCTGTTTCATTCTGTGAGTGATGCTGCTTGATTTGTTCCAATTCAGATGTTTTAAACATGTTTATGTTTATTGAAGACTGTTATTCATTTCTGAGATGCTCTGATACTTTTATGGAAAACCAATTTCTATTATGCTGTACTGTCATCCATAAAGTTGACAGTGCTGTTCACTTTGCCTGTTTTACTTCTTTTTGCCCCCTAGAATCCTGTTACCAGTACTGCAGCTCAAAGCAAAGAAGGGCCCTCCTCGCCAGGCCAAATATGCCATCCATTGTATCCATGCCATGTTCTCCAACAGAGACACACACTTTGCACAGATATTTGAGGTAAGATTGTTACGAATAATCTTAGTGTCTTAAAAAAAATATCTGGAATAATGTTTTTCAAATTTTGTTCCGTTCTTCTGAAATGATTTTCCTTTTCGGCAAACGTAACTGAGGCCTTCACATATTCACTTTAAAATTTAATCAATTGCTTTCTATTTGCCACAGCCTCTGCATAAGAGTCTAGACACAGACAACATGGAACAGCTAATCACCCCTTTAACAACGCTGGGACACCTGGCCATGCTGGCCCCGGAACAGTTTGCAGCTCCGCTCAAATCTTTAGTGGCCAATTTCATCGTTAAAGACCTGCTAATGAACGACCGGGTAAATTATAGCATTGCTCATTACTGTTTCAGCAATAAAATCTGAATTTTGATGAGAGGACACGACAATCAGTGTTACGCATTGTGAAGAAATGCACATTTTTATATCTCTCCTTCTGATGATGATTTGCAGTATGTAAGCACTCAAAATGAACTCTGGAACAATAAACACCTCTGGATTGCTCCAGTGTAACAGGCATTGTGAACCCAAAGTGCTTCTTTCTTTTCTCTTTCTTTCTTTCTTTCTTTCTTTCTTTCTTTCTTTCTTTTCTCTTTCTTTCTTTCTGTCTGTCTGTCTGTCTGTCTGTCTTTCTTTCTTTCTCTTTCTTTACAGGATATATATATGTGTGTATGTATGCATGTGTGTATATATGTCAGTTTGAACATGTACTAACTTAATAATAACACATACAGACATTTAATCTCAATTATTTGTATAATTGATCATCAGCCAAAGCTTTATGATCGTGACAGCCCTACTGATAAACGGATATCGTAGCTGGTCGAGAGAACAGCATTAAATATGCATGTGTTGTTTATTTGCCTGTAGCATGAACTAATTTAGACTTATTGAATAAATGTGATTTTATGGGGATGTGCTTGCCTTAAGCCTTAAGCTTAAATCAGCGCAGTATAATTATGAGGCTAAATGGCTGAGAAAGTTCAGAATGTATCAAACAGATGAGATCCTGTTTACTGATCTCATTTGATTGACCTTGTGGGCACAGTTTTATTTCATTTTGCAGTGGTTTTAAATCAAGTTTAGTCCTTTTATACACATAGATGTGTGACACATCATTTGTCTCCTCGCCTCTATTACAAGAAGTGTCCTTATTTTTAGTTGTAACATTGTTAACAAACTTTTAGATCAAGCAATAAAGGATTCTCCTCACTCTCGGGTTTTTTTGAGGCATCTGATACTGATCTAGATATTCTGTTTGCTGCTAAGATTGCTGGCAAGAAAACCACCAAGCTGTGGGTCCCAGATGATGAAGTCTCTCCTGAAACATTGGCTAAGGTGAGACGCTCCGTAAATAAACCACAACTTCAGCTAAGATTTGACTTTTGCCATTTATTATTCATTTTTATTGAAGAAAGTACCTCACTGATTCACTTCTCGGCCTGTATTGCATTGATTCCCAACAGATATGGCTAGACAGGTTCTTTTCTTCTTTTAGTTTTTTTTTTTTCTCTTTGTAAATAAATGACGGCTGATCTTGCAGTCATAGGAGATGATGCTAGCCAGAAAAGAATGAGTTTAATGTTCCTCTGTCTCTGTGTTTCAGATTCAGGGTCTGAAACTGATGGTTAGGTGGCTGCTCGGCGTGAAGAACAACCAGAGTAAATCTGGCAACTCCACTTTGAGAATGCTGACGGCTATCCTGAGCAGCGATGGGGATCTGACGGAGCAGGGCAAGATGGGGTGAGTGGCACTTTTAGCCAGTCACACATGCCCTAAATGCATAGTTCCAAATTCTTCAATAGTGACTATAATGAGCTGTCATGCATTAAAAAAATTGGTCAATTTCATGATTTTAAGAGCCCTCATAAACTGAGTATTTACATCTGACAAATAAACCCTTCTGTTTGAAAGTTTGAAAAGATCTGTAAGATTGTTTGCTGTTTTTGAAAGGAGTCTTATGGTCACCAAGGCTGCATTTATTTGATCAAAAATACAGTAATATTGTGAAATTATTAGAATTTAAAATATCTGTAATCATTCGAATGTGCTGATTTTGGGCTCAAGAAACTTTTCGTATCAATGTTGAAAGCAACTGTGCCGCCTATATATTTTTATGCAGACTGTTATACATTTTTCAGCATTCTTTAGTGAATAGAAAAATAGCATTTGTTTGAAATGGAAACATTTTGTACATTATAAATTTCTTTACTGTCACTTTTGATCAGTTGACTACGTCCTTGGTTACTATAAAATCTTGGCTACTATTCAATCCCATTATAAAGCTTAGAAAAGCCAGATTTTTTTAAATATAATTCTTATCGTGTTTGACTGAAAGCAGAAAGTCATATACACCTAGGATGCCTTGAGGGTGAGTTAATTATGGGATAATTTCCATTTTTGGGTGAACTAACTCTTTCATTTTTTCAGGTTTTTTTATTCTTCCATAATATTTAAAAAAAATATATATTACTGACCCAAAACTTTTGAACAGTAGTGTATAAAAAAAAAATAATTAAAAGGAAAAATTTATAGTTTTATTTTTAGAATTAAATTTGTAATTTTTACATCTATTTAATATTTTTAAAGTTTTTTTGTAAGTCGAATGTTACAAAAAAAGTGCCCTGCAGTAGAAGCTTGATATTATACTTTAATTATAATATTATAATAGGAAACTCCAACGTCGCAATATATTCATGAACACTTTTGCTGGAAAATGATGGCATACATGGCAAAACATCACTGATGCTTTTATTTTTATGTTGTGATATGGGAGTGATTTTATGTGCTGTCTTTCTACGTGTGGGTGTGCAGGAAGCCAGACATGTCTCGTCTGCGGCTGGCTGCCGGCTGTGCGATTCTTCGTCTCGCTCAGGAGCCGTGCTACCATGAGATCATCACCCTGGAGCAGTACCAGCTCTGCGCCCTCGTCATCAACGTAAGACCCATCACCAGCTCTTTACCTGACTGCATGTTGGCCTGATGGACTTATCTATAATCTTAATGTAAAAAATAAAAAAAGATCATAACATTGCTTTAATGGGTTGCTCTGCTCTGGCTGTTGATTGACTGTATTCCTGGTCACCTGTCACGCTTTGAAATCTTATCTGATGTTCACATTTTGACCAGTATATCCTTGAGGAATCCTCACTAAGGGTCTCTTAACTTTTGGCGTTAAACCAACCATTACAATTAGAAGAAATTGGGGGGAAATTGGGCAAGAATTAACTGGATTTTTGAATTCATGTTAAAATGGAGCCAGACCAAGTGTATGTTTGCAAAACCTATTCTTAATCGGGCTGTGCATGCTGTTGGATAATTTTAGCTGATATCCAAAAAATTACATCAGAAGAAAAATAAAGTGGTTTCAGAGGAAGAAACCAATCAGTCTTTCACGGGAAGTCTAAATATGTGCGTTAAGAAATTAAATATGGTCCATTTTGATTTCACGTTTGTTCTGTAGAGGAAACAAAAATGTTGTAGGTTCAAATTGTGCAGGAATGGACTTTGTTGTACAAAACTGATGGGCCCTGATACAAAACTGCATATCTTAGGTCACTCAGGTCTAGGTTGTTGTTCCTGGAGTGTTTCGTAAACCGTTGATCAAAAGCATCAGCTGAGTCCACTTGTCTTTTTCAGGACGAGTGCTACCAGGTGCGACAGGCCTTTGCTCAGAAGCTGCACAAAGGTCTGTGCAGATTGCGTCTGCCGCTAGAGTACCTGGCCGTGTTCACACTGTGTGCCAAAGACCCGGTGAAGGAGCGCAGGGCACACGCCCGTCAGTGCCTGGTCAAAAACATCAACTTGCGCAGGGAATACCTGAAACAGCATGCAGCAGTCAGCGGTAAGGAGAGTCTGTCCTGATCCTGCCCTAAAAGCAAGGTCTCGAACCGAGAACCAGTTCTTCTTCATTTAGTTTTTTTTTTTTTTTTTAATATAAAGGTACTGTGAGTGAATGGTTTCAATAATGTTAATGAGAGTTGACAACACATCTTTCTGTTATGTTACATGCAGCAACAAATATACAGCATACAACAGTTTTTAGAACAAATGACTCTTCCGAGTTGGTTCTTGCATTTCTATTTGATTTTTCGTCACAATCTGACTCAAATGATTCTCAAAATAATTTTAACTGTTGTTTTTTTTCGTTGTAGTAAGCTGTTTTTGATTGAAGTGTGCTGTTTATTACCATGTTTTCAGTGGAGTATAGACTTAATGAATCAGTACAAAAAGATTTGTTCTCATCAAACGCGAGCTGCTACTACTACATTATAAGGGTGGAAATCTTTAGGCAATTTCCACAGAACTGTTTAGATGCTCAGCTGAGCTGTTCATCAGGGTCATTATGCAGAAGATCCTGTTATTAGGTGTGTCCTGTCAGGTGGATTTGTCAGTCTGTTGTATTGGTTTCTTCTGTTGCTTTTGGAATTAATTCGTTGCACGTCAGCATTTTCAGTTTTGATTTGTTCGTTTCAAACCCTTGGAGAATGTGAACCTTTTCCAATTGTTATTCATATTCATGAACCACAGTACAAATCCATGCTATTGTAAAATATTGGGGGCCCAGGATTTTATAAAACTCACATTATCATAATATGTGTGTGTGTGTGTACTGCAGAGAAGCTGATATCACTCCTGCCGGAGTATGTGGTGCCATATGCAATTCACCTTTTGGTCCATGACCCAGACTACGTGAAAGTCCAGGACATTGAGCAGCTCAAAGACATCAAAGAGTGAGTCCACACGAGCTCCGTCGGCTTCTCTTCCATCTTTAATCGGAGAATGTTTATCTCTTCATTAGGTTGTCATTTCAAGCTCTGATAATGTCAGATCCGTAATTTGGATGAGATATTCTTTAGCAATATGTTGCCCTTCAAATTTTCATAAACAGTGCAGAAAATGTGCAGTTTGTTAGATGTTTGGCTGGCTGCCGAAAACACTGATAAATGGTGTTCAGAGCTGCCATCTGCCTTTAATCTTGAAAATGATGTTTCTCTCTCCCTCCCTCTTGCTCTCTCTCTCATATCTTCCATTTTCCTTCAGGGCTTTATGGTTTGTTTTGGAAATCCTAATGGCCAAAAATGAAAATAACAGCCATGCATTTATCAGGAAGATGGTGGAAAACATAAAACAGACAAAAGATGGACAGTGTCCGGATGATGCCAAGATTAATGAGGTCCGTCTTTGCTTTTCTCATGTGGCTATTCAAAAGTTGTTCTAACAGGAAAAACCGTGGAGATTCCTTTTGAAATATCAAGGAATTTTAAATGTAAATGATTTTCAGACCTTGACATTCATGAAATAATGACAAATAGACATTTACATGTTTTGTTAGTATGTATATTTTCCTAAGCCATCAATCTATCTATTTAAAAAATTGAGACATTTCTACATTAAGAATAATCATCTAAATGGATCGGAAACATGCTTACAAATGTGTACTTTTTTTTTGACTGATCAAATTGACAAAATGTAACTATTTATCAAATAAAGGTTGGATTTTTTTTTTTTTTAGTTTTATACAAACAAAATTCAGCACAACTGTTTTCAACATTAATAATAGTAAGAAATATTTCTTGTGCAGCAAATCAGTATGATTTCTGAAGGATCATGTGACACTGAAGACTGAAGAATTTATGCTGAAAATTCAGTTTTGAATCACAGGAATAAATTACATTTTAAATGACATTTTAAAATATTTCACATATTACTCGTTTTTACTTCTATTTTTGAATTAATTATAGCCTTTTTTCAAAAACATTTTAAAACCGACCCCAAACTTTTGAAAGGTAAACACAAACGTCTGGAAGACATTTACATGCATTGTTATTTTGTGAAACAATATTTAACATCTTTGTGCTCTGTAAACATGATAATTTATAAATGTAGGGTCGATATGACAAAAATCATTCATCATCATATTAGTCATTTTATGTCACGATAATGATATATATCACTATATAGTTATTTTTGTTCGGTTGTTACTTTCATGGCAGCGTCCCGTGAGTGTGTAACCGTGATAGAGACGATAGTCTAAAATCTCTACTGGTTGACAAATTTCTACCAGTCTTTTGTCTACCAGTATATTGCCCACGCCTATATAAATGTATTTATTTACACTGTTCTGGATTCTCTCTCTCTTTTCTAGAAACTGTACACGGTGTGCGACGTAGCCATGAACATCGTCATCTCCAAGAGCACCACATACAGTCTAGAGTCGCCTAAAGATCCTGTACTGCCTGCACGCTACTTCACACAACCTGACAAGGTGCTTAACTGTTGCAGCACTTACAGTTTTAGAAATATCAGGGATTTCTTTCTTTTCTTAAGCCCATCCATAAAAATAAATGCAATCTCAAAAATAAAAATTAACGCATTTATCTAGTCAAAAGTCAGAAATTGATTGGTCAGCAGGTGTGGAAACCCTGCTGCTGGTACAAACTTTAAATCGGAATGCAGGTTAAGTCTGAGTTTCAAAAAAATGTCTGTTCAAATAGATTTTTCCTCCCACTCGATGACTATATCTTTCAATGTTCTCGCTGCCTTTCAGAATTTCAGTAACACGAAAAACTATCTGCCTCCTGAGATGAAGTCGTTCTTCACCCCAGGAAAGGTACATATTTGCCTTTTATTCTGTGTATTTATCCTTCTTCAGTCCAATAGGACTATGAAATTGACTACCTGATTCTCTTTGCAGCCGAAGGCAGCGAACGTGCTGGGCGCCGTGAACAAACCCCTGTCCGCCACAGGGAAACTGCAGACCAAACTCTCACGTATGGAGACCATCAGCAACGCCAGCAGCAATTCCAACCCCAGCTCCCCTGGCCGCAGTAAAGGACGGTTAGTGTCCCTCACATGTGAGATAATTGATATACAGTATTGTTCAAAAGTTTGGGATAATAAAGATTTGTTTTACTTTATTATTTTTTTTTTTTTTATTCAGCAAGGATGCATTAAATTAACCAAAAGGGACAGTAAACTTTGTTACAAAGGATTTGTATTTCATATTAATGAATCTGTATTGAAATAACAAAGAATCCTGAAAAAATGGTCATGGTTTCCGCAAAAATATTAAGCAGCACAAATGTTTTTAACATTAATAATAATAAATGTTTCTTCTAAAAATCATCATTAGAATGATTTCTGAAGAATCATGTGACACTGAAGACTGGAGTAATGATGCTGAAATTTCAACTTTGCCATCACGGGGAAAAATACATTTTAAAATATTTTGCATAGAAAACAGAACTTTAAATTTCTTCATGATCTGACTGTATTTTTGATCAAATAAATGGAGAATTTGTGAGCATATATGAGACTTCCTTCAAAAACCTATCACCCTCAAACTTTTGAACAGTAGAGTATATGGTTGATTATTCATCCTATAACATCCTTAAAACTACATGCATGATCTGTTCAGTAGCAGAAATTTGTTCCAGATGTCCCATAAAAAAAACCAATGGTTGTGTGCATAAATACACAAGCATCATAAATAACATGTGACACACTCCCTACCCTAAATCTGTAATGTTGTTATAAACTCTGGGCTGTCTGCAGTTTTATCTGCGGAGATCTCAAGCCTCATCTGAATCCATTTTAGATGTTAAACCAATTTTTTTTTATACCACAGAATCTGGCTGTGGTATTAACCTCTCACTGTGGACTAAACAAGCTCTATTGAAGCCGTGGTGCTTGGTAATCATACCGCCTTTCAGCATTCACACGAGTGAAAGCAGGAAGGGTAGGCGTGCAGTATCTGTCTCCAGTCACTCGGTTATTGAAAATGTGTCATTGAGATTCTTTTGAATGGAGTGTTTATGGATCTGCGTCATGAAGGCATAATAATTGCAGTTTCCTTTTACCTGTGTCACACTGAAAGAGCACTCTGGGGATGTACCGCTCAATGGCATTGAGATGACTCATGCCGTCCCTCAAGATTTACAATGGCCAAAATTGTAGGTGTCTTTATATTGTGACCAATACAAACAGATGAGAAATGCCTCGGAAGTTTGTCTTTAATTATTGGTTTCCTTTACCAAGCTTTATAAAAAATTCAAAGACTAAGTTGTCTCACACAGAATTTGCATTATTTTCTCACCCCAGGCTCGACTCGGCTGATGTGGACCATAGTGAGAATGAAGACATTTCAATGAAGAGCCCATCTGAGACAGAAAAGCCCAGCAGGGGGCGCAAGCGAGGTGCTGCGGCCAACCAAGATGACAAGGGCCAGGAGCCCAAACCTAAGAGGGGCCGGAAGAAAGCAGCCAATACAAGCACTGATGATGCCGAGGACCAGTGGGGCGAAGACAGCAGCATGGCGGAGGCGACCATGGAGACCGAAGACGAACAAAACAGCCCACCCAAGAGGGGGAGGCGAGGAAGGCCCCCCAAATCAGCAGCCGCAAAGGACGAGACACCCAGCAAGGCCAGGAGGGGTCGGAGGAAGGCTGCTCCAACTGTAGATGAGGAGAATGAGGAAGAGCAGCAAGAGGAAGAGGAGGAAGACGAGGAGGACGCAGGCAGTGAGAATATGGAGGTGAAACCCAAAGGCAGACGAGGACGGAAACCAAGGTGAGTGGCTGCTTGTATTGTTAGTGTATGTGTGTGTGTGTGTGTATTTATCTGTGTATATATGCATTTTATCACTGTGAAGTGTCAATAGTGCTATAATTACAAACCACAATATAGCAAAATCTCTAACGATAGACATTTCATTCCATGGTAGCCCTAACACACACACACACACACACACAGCCACTGTCACAGTCCTAATTAATATTCATGAACTGCATACCAAATTGAGTCTGCACTGTGGATAATGTAGAAAAACTAGTATTGAAACTTCCTGAATACCCCTCATTTTAACATGTGTTTTAAAATTGTTTCTTTGCAGAGCGGAGGTATCAGAGGCTGCCAGCGATTCTGTGGAATCCACACCTCAGAAAAGAAGAGGACGACCTCCAAAGTCACAGACAGCAGCAAGGAAAGCCAGGTACACAGACCCATGTTGCTAAAAGCTCTCGACACTTAAGTCTACATGTGTGTCTGGGTCTGTTTCATTTGACTCGTGCAATCTGTTCCAGTGGTGGGAGATCAAGAGCTGCCGCCAACCAGGAAGAGGAGTCTGAAGAGGAGATGGACACGGCCCAACAAAGTGAAGAGGAGGAGGATGAGTCTGTGGACGCTTCACCTAAAGTGAGTTCCCTTTCTCCTGAATTCTCACGGCCATGGAAAGCCCAATTAGCTCATTTAAAAAGTTGTTGAATTTAAGTTCATTGTTCAGAAACATTGAAACTGGAAAATGTGTACTAATGACGTGTTTTATAGGTGCGACGGAAGGTTGGAAGAAGGGACCGAAGATGAGTGCTTACAGAGACAAAAAGCAAGATTGGAGATTGCTATACTTAAGGAAAAAGTCCCAAAAAGAGGAATGAACTTCTGGAAAGTTTGGACTTTTTGGAGCCATGCATTTGCTTCAGCTGTATTTTGCCGTCTTTTTCTGCCGTATGCTTCTGCCCCACCTATCCACCATGACTCGTGGTTCGTTTTCCATTTTTATGTGTGCCGACCATGTGATCTTAATCTTATGAGAAAGAAAGTGTAAATAGTTTTTGGGCTCTTACTTTACCCCCACCCAAGGTTAGGGAGGCAACTTGTATAGCTTTTACCTCCAGCTTTAAATATATTGCACCAGCTGATCTGTCCAAGTAAAGGAAAAAAAAAAATCTGAAAAACTTTTAGCAGTACTGTATGTGTCCTGTGTCTTCTGTATATCATTCTGTACTGTGCTACACGAATAACCATTTTGTAGTTCCTTTTTTTAATTGTTTGTCATTTTATCCTTTTCTTTTTTTAACCCTTCTCATTTGTGTAATTCTTGTGTGCATATGGTTGTGCATGTGCAAATGTGCCTCTGCAGATAAAAGAAACACTGGTCTGATGATGAATTCATGTATTTGTTACATTTTACAGCCCAGTATTGATTTTATCAGTGTTTGAAATGGGGAGGAGATGGTACAGAGCATTGGTTTTAATATTGGCTGAGTTGGGAAACATTTGAAGATTCTTTCCCTCCCACCACCAAAATCAGTTTTTCAGTCTGCTGAACCAATAAAATATTCTGTATAAATAACTTGCGTATTATTATTTATTTTTGGTAAAGTGCTCATTTAGGCTGGAGTTCTCAAAGTTTTTATGCCACAGGCCCCAAAACAATGATTCCATTTGAAGAATCCTCATTCTAAAATATTATTTTTATTATATGTATTATTTCTAAAGCATTTATGTGAAAAAGATTTATATTTTGTAAAGTATCTGGGAAATATCTTTTTTCTAACAGTATTATTAGATTTAATCTCAGATGAAAAACTATAGCTGTCAATGGAATAAATGATTGATCATTAATGTCATGTTTATGATAACTAAAGAAATGACGTTCATTATAAGTAAGTGCTGCAGTTTTGCGGTCTGTCGCTTTAAGTGCTCGAGCTCACTATAGCAGGATGAATTTTGATTGGCTGTCAATGTTTTTATCATTCATCTGCTGGAAACAAATATTCTTCTAAATTTAGGACTATTTTAGAAAGTGAACATCTGTGCAGAAGATTCGGCTGCACTTGTGTCTTAAAAAATGTTGATAGATGCGATTCAAATAAATTTAGACATCAGAAGTTCGAACTAGGGGGTATTCCAGAAAGCAAGGTTAACTTACCGTCGCATATAACCTGAACTCTCGGTTGATTAACTCAAACCTTGCTTAACTCGAGGTATGCTGGTTCTAAAAACGCATCAGGGAGTATGTTCCTGGTTAATATTAAACACATTCTCAACCGAGCGACGAATCGATGATTCACCATGGAAACAGACGGTAAAAAAAAGCACGCCATTCTACTTCCTTCCTCTTTCAATAGGCCATTTACATAACCTGTTAGTGCACAGCGCCACCTTTTTTCAATCTTTTTATTGAATAAGTAATCTTAATTAATTGAGAATAAGAATTGTTTGTTTTATGCTAAATATTTAATAAGATGTATGTACATATGTATTTTATCAAAGAAATTAGAGTATAGAAAACATCCTGTTATAAAAAGGAAAAAAGCAGATCCATTTGTGAGATTACAATGAAATAAAAACATAATAGAATTTAATAAACATTATAATAGTGCTTACATACATATAGTATATATATATGAATGTATAATGTCCACGTGAGATTACAATAAAAATAAATGCATATATTAAAATTGAATAAACATTTAAACATTGTAATAGTGCTATATATATATATATATATATCTATACACACACACACGTATATATATATGCATTATTATGTATGTATGTATTGTATATATAACCGTAACTAAATAACAAATTTAATTACATTAATATAAATATATTAATAAAATAACACACATTTGCATAGCTCTTGTGCAGACTAACCCTGGAGTATGTTATGTTCAGAGAGTAAGTTGCTATGGTTACTTACATACCCTGAAAGTTACCTCCGTTTTTGGAACCGAAAGTTGAGGTTATCTTTAACTTACTCTTAAACACACCTGGGTATGTCAGAAAACCTTCTTTCTGGAATACTCCCCAGAATCTACAGGTGCCGAGTTGTTAGGCCACTGAAATATACATAGGAAAAACTGAAATTGAAATGCACCATGACAGATGATATTAAGACTGGATATAAACCTCATGCTTTCACCTGTCCTATCATTGCTCTGTAAGTCTGATTACTTATAATTCCAAGTTTTGTGAGCATTTAGTTCAAAACAAACAGTTAACAGAGCATGTTTTGTAATGCAGCAAAAAGGATTTTTCGTTCACCCTCTTTGAGTGCACCATCTGCTGACCAGCTGCTGTGAGGCATATACTTTAAAACTGGAAATCTGTTAAGACTACATTTAACTGAGCAACATGTAGCCATTTTGTACTATTATAACAGCTTGGTGCAATTTGCATGCATTTCTACACTCCCACAATATGAAAGAAGAACTCTAGTTACTGCCAACTGCAACTGAGAATTAAGGAAATAAAACAAACAATTCCGTGTTGATATAAGCAACGGCTATTTACACACTGTCAGTGGTCTTCGAGTGAGGAACTAAACAGACGCTTTCTATTTAGTATGCAACTCAATTAAGCGAATCAACATCATTCTAGACTAGCGTCTGTCCGTCTATCTATTTATCTTTTACAGCTTTTAGTATGTACAAATCAGTTTTTTTGCTATTTAACTGTTATCTATTTACACACCTACTCTTTTGTCTTTCGTAACACGCTCTAGTAAAAGTCTGAATCATCATTAAGTAAATGAAAATCCTGCTTAGCCTCAATCGTTTGCCATGTGTCACACTATGCGTGTTTGTTATGTTGGGGTCACGTGACTGTGCTGGCCAATCCGAGTCGCGGATGTTACACCGCGCACTAGTCCCGAGTTCCCTGCACTCTCATTAAATTCACAATCCGTCTTGTTACATGGAGATGTCCGATTCATTTAAGAGAGTCGATTCGTTCGGACGGTTTGCTGCAAATCGTCTGATTCATCACAATGTTCCCTGAAGAACAAGTGACATTTACAGTTAATTGCTTGCTTCTGTGTATAATTAAGTTTTTGACCGAGTTTAATCATTAGCGTGTAGCTTTATATGCTATCTGTGCGAGGCAGTTAGGTGCAGCCTATATTGAAAAGTGTGTTTACAACCTTCTTGAGAAATATTATGCCAAAATTTGGATCAACATCTCAGTCAGTCACCCATTTTATTCACACTAAAGGTAAACTTCCAAGATACTCCGGAGAAAATGAAAGAGATCGTTTGAGAATCGGTTCGACTGAATCATTAAAAGGAACCGGTTCATATGAACCATTAGTTCGCGAATAGGACATCTCTCCAGACTAGGGGTCGAGTGAAGTGAGCATGTATTTATTAACACCCTGAGCCGGTCTGTTGCACACAGTCGGTGTGGGGTGTCGATGTTTTATCGTTGTGTTTTATTTTAAAGGAAATATTATGTCGCTAATTACAGAAAAAACCTCCCGTCCGTTGTGATGTCTCTGCGACTGCAGCCTTGAGAGGGGAAAGGTAGGTTTGATTCACAGGATGAATTCGGCGCTGAAGCTTGTGTTGCAAATATTCATGGGATAAAACTTTCAACTGGAACAAATGCGATGATTGTGTGACTTCACGCTGAATGACGGTCTTGTGTAGTTTGCGCTTGAAGATAAACAGAAACGCCAGTGTGTTGAATGCATGATTACTTGATGAAGATTACCTCTATGAAAAAGCTCATTTTGTCGTTTAAACTTTAGAGAGTCATACAGGTTCGTCCGAGATCATCACGATGATGTGTTCGTGATACCTAAACGTGAAGGAATGAATGAGCAAGTTCTCGATTTCCTGTTATTTAAATGAGATCATGTACATTTAAGTGTGCACGTGTGTTATATATGCCTGATGCACACATACACACATGCACACACACACACACACACACACTCTATGCGTGTTATATGTTAGTGTTTGTGATGCTTGATTTGAAAAGTATTTCGAAATCTATAGTACAACAGATTAAATAATGTTGATCTTATACGTTGTTTTATTATATATATTTTTGCATTATATATATATATATTATATTTAATATATAATTATTATTATAGATAATGTACCTTGTGCACGTGTGTTATATATGGCTGTGCATGTAACTGCTTAAATATTAGAAAAATGTTATGTTTTTATGATATTTTATGTTTGAAATCTAATTGTGTATTAAAATGACTTCATATAGTTTACATTTTTTTTTATTAGAAATTTTGTCAGAAAATATATTATTATAGTAATATATACAGTTATGTGCCTTAACATCAACAATTACAACAAAAAGTCAGGGTTTTTGATACTATGGTATTACCATCTGGTAATAGTCCATGTTTTTCCACTACTTTTTTAGTGATGGATTCATACAGAATGTTCCCTGTAAATACAGAAATAATAAAGGTGGCATGTATTTGCATATATGTATTCGTTATACTACTAATACATTCTTATTTTATAATAAAAGCAATACTTCGAAAAGGCTTTAACAGAGCTATTTAAGTTCTAATGCATCAGTTATGGGAAACTTGCATGGAACAGTAAGGAGTAAATCTATCAGCGGATATGTTCCAGAACAATGAATCTCTTTATCGTTCATTCCATGTTTCCATTAGTATTGCTGAGCCAGACCCGCTGTTTCTCTGTAAGAGAATAGTGGTCTGGCGGGTATTGCCTGTTTCTAAATTTAGATGCTGCTGTTCAGTATGCTCACAACATCCAGCTTGCAGCTGCTTAAATGACGCCTGTCGAGTGGAGCATTTTAATAAATTGAAGGGACAATCGGATGCAGTCGGAGTCTCTTCAGGGCTGTGCGAAATGATGACTCCGTAACGCTCCTCTCCCATCCTTCTGTCAGCGGGTGTGATCTTAAAATAGTCTCGTAATGAGGGACCCTCAGAGTGCTCAACAGTACCCAGGGTCCTTAGGAAGGTGAAATCGTAATGCTCAAAACGGAAGGCCTTGAGAAAGTCATGGAAATGATTTTGCTTTGATGGAGGTTTGATATTTTCCAAAGGTGTGCTGGAGTGACACCAGTTGACATCTTTCGGTTAGGTGACATTTAAGGTCGCCATCCTCTATCTCTTTATTTGATGCGGTGTGTGCTGGAAGATATTGCTTGCTTGTTGACAAGACACTCAAGGCCAGAGAGACTCAATTTCCACTCCGGAGCTTCCTCAGCATTTATATTTTTTTTAAGCTTTGCAGATTTTTTACATCTATATTACACACTTCATGAAAGATAATATCTGAAAAAACGTAATAGGGAAAATTTTGTGACTACAAATGAGCATAATAACTAAAGATTTAAACTTTTGCGTATAGTCGATGGAGGCTTTGTGATGCTTGTAGGCTGTTTCGCAGAGCACACTCTTGCAGTGTTGCCTTGTGCATTTTATTATAAGCGGATTTGGGCTTAATTTTTAAGCTTTGCATGTAAAGCGATCAAGTATTTGGAGTTAATTGAGTAGGGCTGCACAATTTATCGCGATTAAATCGCATGCGATTTGGCAAAGGCTGCGATTATTCAATGCGCAGCTTGTCAGAGCTGTACGGCTCTGTGATCAGAAGTAAATGCTTCTCCATCTGAAAGCCAGAGGGCGCTCATGCAGAATCTCAAAATATGCCATGAAGCAGAAGCAGATAACACGCGTCATATCGCTGTAGCTCAGTAAACAGAGGATTGAAACACTTTGACTGATTAAACTTGACTAATAAACACACGACTGCCTTATTCTGTGTAAGAAATCATATCCTCTCACAGAAGGATTCTCAACTGTCGTTATGAAGAGAGTTTGGAATAAAAACATGTTATTAAATGTTATCTTTTGATGGACAAGATGTTAATAAATGCTTCTCATGTTTGGAAAGATGTTTGACACGCGATGCTTTTTCAAATGTTGGTTACATTATAAGCGACTCAAACTGTCAGTGTATTCAGATGGATTAGCATTTGGTGCCGTACTTCATTGACAAGCTGCGCATATAAAAAAAAAAATCGCAGCCTTTGCGATTTAATATTTGCACTAAGAATAATTGCTGAATTTAGTGTGATATTTCGTATCGTGCAATAAATCGTGCAACCCTAAAGTGAGCAGGTCCCTATATTTTTGTTTTTTTTTCTGTCATAAAGAATTTGGATTTGTTTCGGTTTATTATTGGCTAGTTGTTCAGTTCTTTCCATACACACTGCGTAGAATTTTTGTAAATGCTATTTTCATTACCTGCATTTTTCAGGAGTTATTCAGTTATAAATTTCAGTTTCAATTACTGATATTACTTAAAGGGGAATTTAGTTGTAGTATGTACGTCTACATGGCCTTTGAGGACAACATTTTTGCGGACACTCTGAACAAGATACGATATCATGCTTTGTGGCACTTTTTAAAAAAAAAACCCAAATAATTAATACAAATTGTAAAAATATGCGATATACTCCACTTTCTTTCCATTATTTCCTTTTTGGTCACGTTTGCCAAATTCACAGATCAGAGTTCACATCACTTTAAACTTGATATTGCATTTCCGGTTTTATATTTATTTGTATGTGCATGAATATAAGTCAATGGAATAAAAAAGTGTAGCATGACCGGTTTTTTAAATCATAGATTTCCTCATTAGCGGCTATTTCTATGGGCTGCTATACATAAGTCGGCCATATTGGTTCTGTGAACGTTCAAGGGCAAGTTGACCGCATCTGCAACCATAGTTGGACGTATCTACAATAGACTTAAGCAGATGATTTTGCTAAACACAATACAAGACGAAGGCATCGGCTAACACGACATTAAAAAGCATAGTTTAAAAACGTGTAATATTGAGTTAATAGATATAAAAACACAAACCAACTCATTCTAACCTGAGAAAGGTTAGTCCATTTCTTCAGTGGTTTTTACAACCAGAAGCTGTCAGTGATGTCAGAGAACAAGATAAGTTGTTTTATAAGTAAAGGAAGGGATTACATTTTAATTAAACATTTTTTTTTCTTCACAATAACTTGCACCAATGAACCGTTCACAATAAGGTCACAATGTGAGTTACGAAAGTGCATTGTGATTTTTTTTTTTTTTTTTATGCTGGTTTTAGAAGATACGTTGTGTAAGACAAATCCAAAAATAAACCTCTTGCTTGGCAATTTTTCTTGAAAAATTACATTTGTTTTAATTTTCTTATGTCTGTCAGCAAATCACACACATATACGATCTGCCCACATGCTGCTGTGTTGTCTCTTACGGCTCGTCTGTGATTTCAGCTGTGGAGTTTCGCCTTTAGGGCAGCTTGTCCAACTGAAGAGCCTTTATGTTTTTACATAACAGTCACCAGACTACACCAAACCATTGAGACATTATGAAATAAGATTCTTGTTTTCATTAAAATTTCCAAAAGGTCAATTGCTCATTCACAATGGCTTTGTTATACAATCAAGAACCACCCTTTATAGATTCTGGCCATTTGTTTAGTAATTGTGAAAGTAGGATTTGTTCTTGGCAGACCTGTCTCAAGCCTTCTGGCGGCCCACATGAAGGTCTCATCAATTTGCTCGCCAGAGCATGTGATTATTGACTGAAGCTTGTCAATTGAAATGCAGAGGAGTAGATCGGCATCAAATGTGGATTTGCTTCGAAAAATTCTTTTATTGATCCGTGACTGCACTTCTCAACTCTCAACAACTCAACTAGCTGAAAGGCAATTAGTCTAGTTTCATAGCTGAGCACATCCCTTTTTCAAATGTATCTGATTTTACAACATATTGACAATGAATATGTAAATGAATAAACCAAAACCTGATTCAGTTTAGTTTCAGGAGTATCGGTTATATTACAGCCAAGGCTTTGAAATCAGATCAGAGGTGGCAGCACAGTTTGAAAAGCGGCATCCACTCTGCATTTCAATTGCGGGATATGATAGAAGCACAGAAATCTGTTTCTGCTTCAAAGCTTTGTTTGAGATGTGCTTGTTGAGGGAGGTGTTCGTGTTTGTTTGGAGGTGAGGAAATGATGAACGGCTATGTGTTGATTGTGAAGAATGATGCTGTTGTATTGGACATCTGCTAACTGACGTGCAGCTGTGAAGAGGTGACAAGCACATCTGTATGAGCTGGTGCAGTCAAGTGGCAGAAGAGCAACAATTAACAAAACGATTTAACCTGGAAAGGAGGAAAATAAAGAATTAATCAGAAACGTTTAAGCCAAATTTCACAGACTCGTTATCAAAATCAGAAAACCATGATTTATCATTGGCTTTCATTTATCATTTAGTTCTCATTGTGAAATCATCCATCCATCCTTACATCCATCCTTGCATCCATACATCCATCCATCATCCATCCATCCTCACATACATCCTTACATCCATACATCCATCTATCCTTGCATACATCCATCCATCCTTACATCCATCCCTTCATCCATCCATCCTTAACTCATACATCCATCCTTGCATCCATTCATCATCCATACATCCATCTATCCTTGCATACATCCATCCCTACATCCATCCATCCTTAAATCCATCCATCCATCCTTACATACATCCTTGCATCCATCTATCCTTGCATACATCCATCCTTACATACATCCATCTATCCTTGCATACATGCATCCTTACATCCATCCATCCTTACATCCACACATCCATCCTTAATTCCATCCTTATATCCACCAATCCATCCATCCATCCATCCTTACATACATACATCCATCTATCCTTGCATACATCCATCCTTACATCCATCCCTACATCCATCCATCCTTAAATCATGCATCCATCCTTACATACATCCATACATCCATCTATCCTTGCATACATCCATCCTTACATCCATCCTTACATACATCCATCTATCCTTGCATACATCCATCCATCCATCATCCATCCTTACATAAATCCTTACATCCATCTATCCTTGCATACATCCATCCTTACATACATCCATCTATCCTTGCATACATCCATCCATCCATCATCCATCCTTACATACATCCTTACATCCATACATCCATCTATCCTTGAATACATCCATCCATTCTTAAATCCATACATCCATCCATTCCTAAATCCATACATCTATCCATCCTTACATACACCCATCCTTACATCCATCCATCCATCCTTACATACATCCTTACATCCATCCACCCATCCATCCATTCTTACATACATCCATCTATCCTTGCATACATCCATCCCTACATCCATCCATCCATCCATCCATCCTTACATCCATACATCCATCTATCCTTGCATACATCCACCCTTACATCATCCCTACATCCATCCATCCTTAAATCCATACATCCATCCTTACATACGTCCTTGCATCCATCTATCCTTGCATACATCCATCCTTACATCCATCCATCTATCCTTGCATACATACATCCTTACATCCATCCATCCTTACATCCACACATCCATCCTTAATTCCATCCTTATATCCACCAATCCATCCATCCATCCATCCTTACATACATACATCCATCTATCCTTGCATACATCCATCCCTACATCCATCCATCCTTAAATCATGCATCCATCCTTACATACATCCATACATCCATCTATCCTTGCATACATCCATCCTTACATCCATCCTTACATCCATCTATCCTTGCATACATCCATCCTTACATACATCCATCTATCCTTGCATACATACATCCATCCATCATCCATCCTTACATACATCCATCCTTACATACATCCATCTATCCTTGCATACATACATCCATCCATCATCCATCCTTACATACATCCTTACATCCATACATCCATCTATCCTTGAATACATCCATCCATTCTTAAATCCATACATCCATCCATTCTTAAATCCATACATCCATCCATTCTTAAATCCATACATCCATCCATCCTTACATACACCCATCCTTACATCCATCCATCCATTATTACATACATCCTTACATCCATCCACCCATCCATCCATTCTTACATACATCCATCTATCCTTGCATACATCCATCCCTACATCCATCCATCCATCCATCCTTACATCCATCCATCCATCTATCCATGCATACGTCCATCCTTACATCCATCCCTACATCCATCCATCCTTAAATCCATACATCCATCCTTGCATACATCCATCCTTACATCCACACATCCATCCTTAATTCCATCCTTACATCCATCCACCCATCCATCCACTCTTACAAACATCCATCTATCCTTGCATGCATCCATCCATCCTTACATACATCCTTACGTCCACCCATCCATCCATCCATCCTTAATTCCATCCACCCATCCATCCTTGCATACATCCATCCATCCATCCTTAATTCCATCCACCCATCCATCCTTGCATACATCCATCCTTACTTACATCCATCCTTACTTACATCCATACATCCATCATTACATCCTTCCTTCCTTCCTTCCATCCATCCTTCCTTCCTTACAGCCATCCTTACATTCATCCAACCATCCATCCTTACATCATCCATCCTTCCTTACATCCATCCATCCTTCCTTCCAGCCATCCTTACATCCATGCTTCCTTCCTTTCATCCATCCTTACTTTCATCCATCCATCCATCCTTATATCCATCCATCCATCCATATATCCTTATATCCATCCATCCATCCATCCTTACATCCATCCATCCATCCATCCATCTTTACATCTATCCATCCATCCATCCATCCATCCTTACATCCATCCATCCATCCATCCATCCTTACATCCATCCTTTCAAATAGCTGCAGAAACAAAGCATTAAACACAGGGCGGCTCAATCTTTTTGTCTCATTTTGTGTCTCGCCTCCTTCCTCTCTGTTCCTGTCTCTGTCTGGCTGATAAGTGGTGAAGATGCTCTGTGGGGTTTAATAGAGAGCAGCATGGACGAGGCTGCCAGCCAGCTGGAGAGGGACCATGTTCACAGCGTGTACGAGAGGATCGCACCCTACTTCAACGACAGCCGCTACAAAGCTTGGCCCAAGGTCAAACAGTTCCTGTTAGAGCAGGAGCCCGGCAGCATCGTGGCTGACGTCGGTAAGGCTTCATGTTCAATCTTTAATGCATTTCAAACAAGAACAAAAACTCTCAGAACAGCAAGATCAGTACATTTTTAATAGTGTTACAGTCAAGCTTTCTTTGTAAACGACCGTTGTCACGTTTTTCTCTGATGATTTGCACTCATACTGCTAAAGGAAACCCATTTAATCTTGTCCTTGTAATTTTGCTTGGGGAAAAAACTCTGTATGAGTAATGGCCTGTTATATCACAGAGACTTTCTCAACAGCTTTTCACCATTGTCTGAAAGGAAATGCAATTATTCTTATTAAAGTTTAATAAGGATAAATGGGCACCAAAGTTATTACACTACGACACTGGGATAAACAGCCCAGTGAATCATCCATGAGGAACTATTATATGATTTTGATTCATTTTATGAGTTGATTCTATAATATGTACTGATTTAATTTAATTATTACAGGATGTGGAAATGGCAAATATCTGCACATCAATGAGGAGATCTTCAAGTTGGGCTGTGACGTGTGTCGTCCGTTGGTGGACTGTGCGTGGAGTCAGGGTCACGAGGTGCAGCTCTGCGATGGCCTGCGTTTACCCTACAGAGACGGCTGTTTTGATGCAGTGCTCTCCATTGCAGGTAATGCATCGACATAAATATCCGAAAACATTCAGTTGGATTTATTCTGGTTCTCCACTTAACGATTAACACACGAGGATGAAGCTCATTGGTTCTCGCATGCATCAAGCAAACATGCTTGAGCTTCCGTTTGTTTTACGATCTCTTTATGAACTTTTTGAAGCGTCAAAAGTGGTAGTTGGGTATCTGTCAATGGAGGGACAGAAAACGCTCAGATTTCATCAAAATGATCTTCATTTGCGTTCAGAAGATGAACAAAACTTTTACAGGTTTGGAAAGACATGAGAGTGAGTAATTAATGACACAATTTTCATTTTTGGGTGAACTAACCCTTTAATACATTCAAATGAAATCATTTTTTTTTTTTTTGCTGATTCTTATACAAGAATCAACTCGTAAAAGTCTCCGGTTTTGTTTTTTGTTGTTGTGTGCGACCACCAAGAAGCATTATTAAAACATTCAGTTCCATATTTTATTCTTTTAATATGCCTCTCAATTCCCATCCCAGTTTTTTTAAAAATTATTACATTATTTTTATGATTATCACGTGTTCTATTTTAGAGCAGAATGTACTAGAACTGTAAAAGGTCATGTTGGTTTAAAAGGAACATCTGGTGTAGACATCTGCATTACAGCTTGATGGGCTCTGATATGAGATCATTAGCATAACCATCAATGTGGATGTATGTTCATAGGACCACATTTCATGTAATGCAGCCAAATTAACATGCCAGTATTTCCATGATCAAACCATTCAATTTCAATCTGCTGGTAATGCTGTCGTTAACTCGAAATGGAGCGGTTATATAGGTTTATTTAGGCTTTATGAGGTATAGGAAACAAGAGGTGTTACTAGGCTACAGGAGATTAGTGGTTCTTGGAAGAGGCCTGGGAGTGTTTGTTGTCAGGCTGTACCGCTGGGTCACCTGGCAACCTCTCGTCAATCCCCAGAGAGAAGATTCATGTGGCCATTGATGATATCAGAGTCTCATAATGGTTTGAACACTCTGAAAGCCCATTCTAAACGCATGAAATTGATTTTGGTTTTACATTGTTCAGATTTGTTCTTCATAGGGATACTGTTTCAATGGTAAGTTCACCAAAAATTGAAAATGGTCATAATTTAGTCACGTAACATTGTCCTTTAACAAACTAATAAAGTAGTAGAGGTTTGGAATTTGAAACAATTTTTTTTTTTTAAGTCAATTTATACTCTTTTCCACATTGGTATAATTTGACCTGGTCAATTTGGTCTTGATTTTTATTTATTTATTAAAACTTTAACTGTTTTTATCTATGTATTTTTGACTTGTATTTAATAAAAACACTATTTAGTTTGGATCAAATTCAATAATAATAATAATAGGCAACGGTATGAGACAATATATTTACTCACTGAATCGGTAGATTAATGTAAATTAATATTAAATTAAAAACTGATTCCTTTTTCATGATTTATAATAATTATAATAATTAAAAAATAATGATAATAATAATAAACTGGTTTTCAAATAATTAAATTATTTTTTGATTGAATTGATTTTCTGAATCAATATTATTATTTTTTTTAAATATTTAAAATAAAATCTAATTGAAAAAATACCTGACATGATGACCCTTTTTACTATTTATAATAATTTCAAAGTTTTCAAGTTAGTTTCATTAAAATATATTATTGTTATTATTGATCATCATAAATACTGAGACAAAAATGTAATATCAACAGACTACTAATTATTCCTTACTTTATAAAGCCCAATAGTTACATTATCCCATTAAAAGGAAACATTTAGTAACAATTTTATCTTTGATGTACAGTCTAGTGATTTCGAGGATCAATTACTTATGAAAGTGATTCTTTTTATTATTATTATTGAATACTAACTATTGTAACTCTGCAAGTACATGTCAACTAACTAACTACATGTCAACTTAATATCTAATACTTTATTTTGATGGTCCTCAAACAGACATTCTACTGTATTGACTGTAAGTAACTTTGCAACTACATGTCAACTTATTCAACTAACCCGAACACCAATCATTAGAGTATTAGTAGACTTTTGCAGACTGTTAGATTAAAGTTCACAGGTAGTTGCAAAGTTGCTTCTATTTAGTAGAATGTCTAAAGTGGACCATCAAAATCGAGTAACCATGATTTCTTTCAATTGCCTAGTCATCCACCACATGTCCACCAAAGAACGCCGCATCCGAGCAATAAAAGAGATGGCGCGCACCCTGCGTGTGGGAGGGCGGATCATGATTTACGTTTGGGCAATGGAGCAGAAGAGACGCAAGTTTGAGAAGCAGGACATCTTCGTTCCCTGGAACCCCAATCCCCCTTCATCTCCTGCCCTCAGAGTAACTGGCCGAACCCGACCGCGAGGCAATGGAACCCAAAGCATCAGCGACGACAGCGCTTTCAGCGACAAGCACAGGAAAGTGAAAAGCACATCCTCCATGGTGGACGAGGGCGACCTGATCAGCCCCAGTCAGCAGAAACAACAAAGGCTTTGGTTCTTCTCCAGGTCTTTGGATTCAGTGATGGACTTCGGCAGCCTGACCATGTCTCGCTCCTCTTCCAGCTCTTTACAAACTCCTGTCGACGAAGTGACGGAAAGCAAAAGCCGACGAGCTAGTAGAGGCCTCATCAGGCAAATGTCCAGCCTCTTTTCTTCCTCTTCCAGAACCAGTCTAGAAGAAGACGTCTTCATCTCTGAACCTCATGAACAGGTCCATAAATTTGACAGCAGAAGTGCTGGGAATGGAAATGAGACCGTTCCCGTGGAGCTTGTCCATGATTGTTCCTCAGTTCCACTGCCCGACTTGGTGTCCTACCAGAGAGATCAGTCGAGTCTTGAAGGACATGAGGAGGTAGTTGGAAAATCAAGCCTACAAGAGCCCTTGCAGAGGCAGGAAAGCACAGCGTCTCTTCTGGAAACTGAGGGAATGAATGGCCGGAGCAGCGAACAGATGAAGGACTCTTGTCTGCGGTACTACCACGTATTCAGGGAAGGAGAACTGACACAGTTGATCCAAAACCATGTTGATGACCTCTATGTTCTGCACACTTACTTGGACCATGCCAATTGGTGCGTGGTGGCTGAGAAGATCCAAGTCTGGAAGGTTTAAATCTCATTTTAAACGTATTTTAATTTATAATATCTGTTTTGATGTCTTTTAGTTTGAGATTTTAAGTATTGGGACCAGAGAGCTAATATTAAGCATTAGCTGTTCAGTATCAATGGCAATAACAAGCGAGGTATTGATGCTCTTACGAGACCAGTGTTGGTCCAAATTGTAACACTAAAGCTAGTCGTACTATGAAAACTGCTATACTAAATTATTAGCCTATTTTTGTTGCATTCAGTTGAAAGTTACAAATAATCGACTTAACTTGCACTGATTTTAATGGAGTATCACTGTTAACTGTCTTAAGCAATGCCTGCCTGAAACGGAAAGCATAGCACATCATTTTTTCTGAACCAAACAATGTGAGCACATTACCAGAGTTTTCTTAGGAACACTCCTCGGGAGTTTGTCTGTGTTGGTGTTGTGTTGTGTGGTTAGTATTACCATTAAAAGCAGTTGTGTTGTGGTCTGAAGCTTTTAAACAAGATTTTAACTAGTTGGCTGCTTGTTAATCGACTGCACATGAATTTCCATGTTGAAAACTTGAACAATTGAAACGTGTTTGTGCCGTGTTGTTGTGAATTATGTGTGTTGGATTTGTGTAACTTGATCATGTCATTGTCACAACAAAGGTCTTTAATTTTCCTTTAAACTTGAACCATTTTTATGTGTATTTTCGACTTAAATATAATAAATGCAGTATATTTTGTTTTTATCTGACCTATTGGCTTCTTTTGTCTTTTTAGAGAAAGAAGTATTTTTTCCAGGTGATTTGAAATATTTATAATTATTCTTCTTGTTACTTAATATTCTTCTCTACTTTGGAAAATGCAATTTATAAGACTTTATTTATTAAAAGTGTGTGTGTGTATATACTTATTATATACACACACATAATTATTATATACACACACACACACACATATATAAATTCTTATAAATTGTATATAGGTGTATTTATTTATATCTATTTATATGTAAGAAAATCTATCTGACCCACTGGCTCAATTCCATGTCTTTTTAGTGAAAGGTATTTTATAAAATAATTTAAAAAACAAATCTTATAAATGCAATATTTTCATTATTTAAAAAAAAAATATATATATATAATAAAAACAGTTTTTAGCTGAGACACTGGCTCAAAATAAGATGCAATTACATCATTATCATTAGGTTTTATTAAATATTTAATAATAATAATAAGCAAATTTTAGCAGACAAGTACAAGTTTTTTGTAAAATTTGTAACACCCAACCATTTATGAAAATAAAAAACATTACTAAAGAGGACCAACATAGTTCACCACTTGAATAAATATGGCTTTTTTTTAAATTTGTTAAATCTATTGCATCCAATAGCAATGACACAAAAGAATGTTCGGTAACACTTTAGTTTAGGGTCCAATTCTCCGTATTACTAAATATGTACTTCTAAAGCACATATTAATGCCTTATTTTGCAAGACCATATTTTACCTCACTTAATCCTACCCCATACCTAAACTTAAACACTAAAACTACCTTGAATATTTATTCCCCAGACTAAAGTGTGACCGAATGTTCATATTGTCCCACTCCTCCAAGTACCAAGTGATTTTAGTTTTGTTTGGCATCTGCTGTCCATTTCCATCCAGGAGTTAAAGTCCATATTCTCTCCAAACCTAAAAGCAGAAATATGAACCATTAAAAGCTTATAAACCTCTTTTCACTACTGCTATTAACATTGTTTTGATTAAAATTCTATGAAAGTGTTCAGCAAACACTGCTTCATAATAACATCTACACGAAAAACAGCAACATAGCACATGCCCTTTTCCATTACTTTTTTAAAGGAAAAAAAAAAATACCCTGTTTTCTCAGAATCAAGATATATATATATATATATATAGATTGGTAAAAGGCACAGATAATATCCATGTTCATTTCACTCAGGTCCATGAAATACCATGTTACATTCATTATGGATTCTGTGACCTCACATTTGAAGCAGCTCTGTGAATTATTGAGTGCCTGCATGCCAGTCGATCAATATCTCTTGAATAGCCTCCTCCAATGACAGTGGCCACAGGAATGCCCTTTTTAATGACTGTCTGAAGTACATAAAGATCCCTCTGGTAAAGTCCTAAGTTGGGTAAAGACATTAAAGGGTCAATTACATAAAATACTGCTTCGATTATTATCATATCTGTTATATGTGCGTAATAGAGTGGAATGATTCACCTTCATCTGTGAGACGAAGTCTTCCAAGTTCATCCTCCCAGTGTGGATCCACTCCCGAATCATACAGCACCAGATCCGGGTGGAACGTCTCCAGTAACCAAGGGAGGTGTGCCTGGACTGCACAGGAAATGACTTAATGCATTTTACCATAGTACCACAGAGAAGCTTAATTAAGTAGAGATATATGAGAACGTCTCAATTTATGTAAAAGTCAAAACTGATCTGTTTATGTTTTTGTGTAGGTGTAAAAATAAATAATACCTTGGGAAAGATACTCTTTGTCTTCAGTGCCATCTTCTAAACTGACATCTAGGTCACTCTGCTGCTTTCGCGAAGGAAAGTTTTTCCCACAGTGCATTGAGAAGGTAAAAACATTGGGTTCGTCCTTAAAGATGAATGCTGTGCCATCACCCTAGTGAATGCAGGAAAGCAAAAATCAGGAAAACAACAGCACAAAAAAGTGAAAATAAAAAAGAATTCTGTTGCCCTCTCTTGTTTGATTTTCAGATGTAAATGATTCATCTGCTATTATTAAAGTCAGCATGAAACAACAGTTGTGATAGTCTTTTCATCCCTATTGTCAGGTATATCTGAGTAAGAGCTTCTTGAACAAGAAAAAATGTAGGATGGGACTTGATTTTGTTATTCAGGAACTGGTTGGTTCGATGATTGAGGTTTGCTATTGGTCAATCTCATTTGAGTGACAGGTTGTCCCGCCCTCGCGCCAGTATACATCATCAGAGAATAGAGCTGCATGATTTTGGATCAATTTAGAATTGCAATGTTTTATTGTTTGTTTGTTTGTTTCAGAGATCTGAAACAGGCAACTAAACAAAATAAAATGTAATTTACTAGAGGATCTGTCAAAAAAGGTTAATTGCTGCAGTCCATTTAAAAATGTTGAATTATTTTCAATGAATTGTTTATAAAAAACAAACGCTTTCAATGAATCATTTATTGACTCATTTTATTGACTCAGACCTGGACAATTGACTCACTTTATTGAAATGAATCACTGATAGATTAATCAGCATTTTTGAACGAAACTATTGAATGAATGATTCAATGACAAATACATTTTTGTCGCCAACTACTGGTGTAACGATGCAATGATACCAGCGTAATTCGAAGTGCCATCAGATGGCGATTTACTCCATTTTGCTATACTAGACATAAGTGTTTATATACGAATTATAAACTTTCATCCCAGTACTTCAACGATAACTTGAATTATTGTAACAGAAATAGTGATACTGTGTGTTAAAGACAGCTGAAAACTCATCTCTTCCGTGAACACTTGATCCCCTCATAAAATAAAAATAAAAAAAACCCTATCCTTCCCTTTTTCCCTTCCTACTCTAGCTTATGTTACTGAGCAATGTATGAAAGTTGTATTGTGAGCACTTCCTGTGCCTATTTGCCAATTCATGAAGAATCACTTGTTTGTTTTCCTCACTTGTAAGTCGCTTTGGATAAAAGCGTCTGCTAAATGACTAAATGTAAATGTAAAAATGTGTGGTTGAAAAGGCTGTGAAGCTGTTTAACCTTGACAACTTCTTGCTTTCTCTGGCTCAGCGTCAGCGCCAATGCAGATTTGAATGTTCCGGTGTGATTTTGTCAGCGGTGTAAAGTATTAGAGTAAATGTAATTAGATACTGTAGTATTTTTTTTTTAGCTACTTTGTAGTTGTACAGTTATCGAAGATTTTATTCTGTACTTGACTACATTTTTGAACAAGTAAATGTACTTTTTACTCCAATACATTTGTGATGAGTAGTGCCATTACACATTACATTTTGCATGGCACCTTACTTTTTCTACAGCAGTTTGTTTCTGCTATAAAGAAGCAATATCGCCATCTTAGGGCATTTAAGGTACCATATCTTGTGCGACAAACTCCAAGTTTACATGAATGCGAGTGCATTAGCAGGTAGTTGCGTATCGCAGCGTTTGATTTAGGAGACGCGGTCATGCACATCCAGGGCAAGAAGACTTTGACTATTCATTTTACTTAACATTATTTTATTTGTCCTTTATTTGTAGGATAATGATTTACTTAAGGCCTTTTTGTGCACTTGAGCATCAGTGAGACTTGTGTAGGCGTTTAAGAGGCTGTGATGTCGACCTTGATTTATTGCAATATTGAGGTATACAGTTTTATTATGATTCTAGAAAATAAACATGATTTCTCATCTTACAAATGAACTGTTTCTTATTTTCACTGGCATATTTCTTAGCTGTCGAGGACTAGTGCATCTTTGAGCCTACATTTAATATGAGTAAAATACTTATATACTCTTAAAATCAGATATTCTTAAGACTTTTGCTGTTTTGTGACTTGTAACGGAGTCATTTTCCCTGCAAGTACTCTTTTCACTGGATTTTGTCAAAGGTTTAAAAGACAGGCGAATTGTCATTTAGTAATAAGATGTTTCAATGGATATTGCGATCTTTTAATCATTAATAATGCAGCTCTGTCGGCGAAGAGATGTCACAGCAAGAGGGATGGGAAGTTATTTTGATTGAAGATAATGAAGGCACATGAGTAATGATAAAACAATTGCACAGGTAAATCATTTATAATAAATAATGCAATATTTTATAAAAATAGGATTTGATTTTATTACGACTAAAAAGTCTTGCACCTGATGTACATCCAGATCCACGATGAGAATCTTCCTTTTGGATGCCGACTCGCCCATCAAGTGTTTGGCGGCCACAGCCAAGTCATTGAGGAGGCAGAAGCCTGCGCCGAAGCCTGGGAAGGCATGATGGGTCCCTCCGGCTGTACTGCACGCCAGTCCCCTCTGCAGGGCGACCTCTCCTGCCAACACAGTGCCACCTAGACCACATCTCAGATGAGAGAAATACATCACATGAGACTCCTGAAGGGGGAGGACCACTGGACAAGTATACAGTAGTTTCACAATCTAGTACTGACTTCAGTATGCAATAACAAAATGGGTTAAATGATTAAACAACACACACACACACACAAAAAAAATCAACATTTCACTCCTTAATCGAAAGGAAAAATGGTTTTGCTTAAGAAAATTAGGACTTTTCCCATTGTGACATTATTATTATTTTTATTTTTTTTTACTGAAATGCAAAAATAAGTAATGGACCAGATATGAGGTCCACTCCACATGTACTAAATGACCTGTTTCATATCTGCAGCGTTGTACTAAACCAGAACTCCAAGGAAATCCAGTCCGTCTCTGATCTTTCTCACTGATTTTTCCATCAATAAAGTTGGATAGGTACTCCTCAGTATGCACACATCCCAGAAGCCCTTTGGAGGCAATCGTGGGCGCCCACACCTATAAGACGATGTCAAGTAGGCTATACTAATATTACACAAGTATATTAAATCATGTTTTGTTAAATATGCTTTACATGTCCAACCTGTTTATCTGTTATGACTTGATCTCTGAGCAGACACTCAAGGACTTTGGGGAACTTTCCCATAGGAAACCTGTGGTTTTCAGGGAGGTCACAAATGTACTTGACGTGATGAACTAAAGGAAGTGCTCTTGATTCAAGGCAAGTCTGAGAAAAACAGATGCAAATGAGTCACATAAATTCACAGCAATAGACTGTTAGTAAATGTCACGTCTGGACTGGTTTTACACTCTGGGGGTTTGAATATGATAATACTGAGGAAACATTACATGTTCAGCGTTGAAAGACCTCCTCCATGCCTCAAACACTGGCTTTCGTTTCAGAAGCGTTTTATTGTGGACCACATGCTTGCATTTGAGAGTTGATTTCTGACGTAATAAATGAAACATTGCTGCAATACAATCATACGTAACAACTGCGTGTTTGCAAATATCGCGATACACAATCAGCACTTATGAAATAACTATCGCTAGATACGTGAAATTTTTAAAACGCGTTCTGAATCAGTGCTATTGAAGATACGCACGTAAGAATACAAAGTATATCCACAATCATCAGTCCGTAGATCTATAGGTGTGTGTGTGTGTGTGTGTGTGCCGTATTTCTCTTGTTGTAATGAAAGTGTGCTACTGCCACCCTCTGTTGAGGAGCGAGAAAGATGCAAACAGGAAAATAAATGTGGTGCAGTCATTTTGCAAACGTTGTATGAGTGTTTCTACATTTATTTAAGAGGATATTGTCCACTTGAAGGAGCGAATGGCTAAAATAAACAAACAAACAAGTAAGTATAAGAGTCCTAAATATGTATGTGAATTTAAACCAGAAGGGTTTTGTCAGCTGACTGTAGATTAAATGGTTTATATAACTAACTATAGCAAACGCACAACACAGGGAAGCAGGAGCCCATCATGTATGGAAAGCCGTTTTGACTTTTATTCAGTCTCAGGATATGATCTGAACAATTACATTTTCACTTGTTATATTGTTGATATCAGGAATTAGATTTCCACTAGAAACAATGACAATTTTTTGACATCAAGAGTTACATTTCCACTAGTAACACCGTTAATTCTTGCTATCAACAATTCAATTTTCACTAGTTAAAATGCAAATTTTTGATATCAAGAATTATATTTCCATGAGTAAAAACTATACCTCTTGATATCTGTAATTGTATTTTCACTAGTGAAATCTCACCATAGGCCTCCATTCAAACTCTATTGTTGAAATCAACTATTGAATTCCTGATATCAACAATTGTCATTGTTTCTAGTGGAAATCTAATTCCTGATATCACATGTTAACTACCCTTACAAAAGATTACTGCAGTTTTTTAGAAGTAATACTACAGTTTTTGTTACATATAGAAAAATGCAGTTTTTTGGACACGAAAAACTGCAGTATTGCAGTATAACCTAAAATGTCTGTAGTTTTACTGGAGTACAATTATACTGCAATACATCTAAAGTACTAGTAAAATAAAACTGCAATACAACTGCAGTTATACTGTTTTTATACTTCATGCAACTTTCAGTTGTACTTCATTTTACTGCAGCTGTACTTATACTACAGTTTTACTGCAGTTGTACTGTGACTATACTTCATTATACTGCAAATCTATGGTTGTGCTTCATTAAACTGCAGTTAAACTACTTGGTACTGCAGTTCTACTTCAATATACTGCAGTTCTTTTTTGTAAGGGTAGTGAAAATGTAATTGTTGATATCACAAGATCATATCCTGAGAATGGATAAAAGTCAAAACGGCTTGCCATACATGATGACACATAAAATACACGTCTCACCTTGGTCCGGCATCAGTGAAATACTGTAGCCTACTTTATGTTGAAACGACCATGTAAAATGAATCTGAACTTTAGCTTCTTAAATTAGGCTTTGATTAAAGATAACTTAAAATTTTAGTTTAATGCTTATTTTATTTATTTTAAAAATTAAATTAGTTTAAGATTATCTGGTAAAAAAAAATTGCTTCATGCAGAAACTAGATGTGCAGTTTTCAGCATTAAAAGTCGCCTAAGTTTTGTGATTGATTTGATGTTATTTTCAAAATTTATTAGCACAAAAATGTATTTTATTCTAAAAAGAGAGCTATTAATCGTTCTTTTATTTCGTCCTTAACGGTTAGCTAACAAAAATAGGCCTACTGTTTGTACCAGATCCAGACTGGAATGAAAAACAATTCCAGAAATCACATTCTGGGTGCAAAAATTGATCTCTTTTTTTCATGCGACTCCAAGGTTTCAATATGAAATACAAACAATACAGAATCTAATATGAACAATGGGGGAATACAGAGAAGTAAAATAAGGTTACAATCCATGTACAGGGATGCAAACAGGTAAAGGAGAAAAAAGGTGAGAAGATTGCGTGAGGCGGGGACATGTCCGTACGGAATTTGTTTTTACGATATTTGCTTTACATGCTTATTTGTAGTCACTTTAAGCGTTTTTTTATTAATTTTTTTTATTACCATAAATGTCCAAAACTGTAATTTTCCATGAAAAAACAAAACAAAAACATATTAATGCCACATTTTACCAAAATCAAGATTGAATACGTCATCCCATGTTCTAAAATATGAAGTGCTAAGCAGGCCGATTGATTATAGATGTCAATACTGAGCTGAACGGATCTCAGGTATCCCACAACTCAAATATTACCCTTTATAGACAGTTTTTAAAGTAAAGTGTAAATGGAACACAGTACAGTACTTTCGGATACAACCAGTTCTTTATTTACCCTTGTAAGTTCACAGGTACTTTACAGTTTAAATTCAAGGTATGTTTGTGAACGATCACTGATGTGCACTTGACGCAACATGGGTGCTTCCTTTACGAAAAAGAAGTATACTTCAAGTTCATTTTATAAGGTATACTTGGGTAATGTTCAAATATATATTTTTAAGTATACTTTATGTGGAAAGTATACTAATGTCCATGTACTAGTAGTATATTTGTAAGTGTATTTCAATACTGCTTGGGACTAAATTGGCCCACTTTTAGTACAAAAAATGTATACATTTAACTATAAGTGTAACAGTAGTAAACGGAGTAGTTCACAACTACGTTTCTTATTTGTACTGAATCTGTACAAGTGAACTTATAAGTATAATACTATTTTAATACTTGTTGCACATTTTTTAGTTTACTGTTTATATATTATTTTTACACTTTAAGTATACTATTGCATGACTATTTAGGTTGAAATATATCTTTAACTGTGCTCTAACTCATTCCATTTTAAAATGATCTAATTGTAGCTTCAACACTTGATTATGGGTGTTTCATTACAGAAAATAAACATTTTAACCAGCATCAGTTTCAAAATAAATTTTTGGTATTTTTGCCTTGTGATAGAACAGTTAGACAGATAGACAGGAAGCAAAGTGGAAGAGACAAAGGATGGGATCAGGAAAAATACAGGAGCTGGGACCTAGGGTGCTGTATGTCAGTTTGCTGCCCACTGGCATATTGGTATGAACAAACCAGACAGAGTTTGATAAATATCAAGTGCCTGCAATGAATCGTTTTTAATTACTTTGTCATGTTATGCAGAGGCATATCTATGGAAAAAAAAGATTATTGCGACTTTTTATCTCAGAATTCTGACTTTTTTTTCTCAGAGTTGTGAGATATAAAGTCAGAATTGTGAGAAAAAATTATTTTTTCAGTGGTGGAAACAGGCATCCATACATATCCCACATGAGACTATAATAAATTACGAGATAAAAATGGATGCCAAATAGGCAGAAATGTAGGCAGTTGTTTTATTGTTGAAAAAAAAAAGTGCATTACAAGATGTATAACGTATGATGTATAAGATCACATAATGCATCTGATAGTTCGTCAAAACATACTTTCAAAGCCAAAGGGCAGAGTCTCTTAAAAGAGCCTTTAGGGTGTAGTTAGATCCCGTTGACACATGCAAAAGAGAGAAAAAGTAGAAACATTATTATTTTTCATCAATGATTATTCACAAATGACTATATACATTATGAACATGATAAATCACAGATATAGGATGACTGATCATTTACACAATCAAATGAAAAACAACACTGAATAAAATATATAAAAATTGAATTCAAATTCAATCCAAAAAATATAGGCCTATATATATTTTAGGTTAGCAGGGAGAATGAGAGAGCCTTTGAGAAAACGTGCAACTACTTCAAATGACGTCAGACACATTTAACGGTATTCATTTGACTGACGATTAAAACATACCATAACTGACCGTAAAAAGACATAAAACCATGGTTCGTGTAAATACTATACTGGAAAAGGAAATCAATTATATGACAATTTAACGGCAGTTTTTGAGGGAAATGAAGTTTCCTCAGACTGTCCTCTTAGAAATAGCCAATAATTACATCATTTACTTTCTTCATATTTAGCTGTATTTAGTTGATACTGGTAATGGTTTACGTTGTAAAAGTAACTTATAAAAGACATTTGTTCAAAATTAGTAGTAAAAAGTACCTACCTCAAGAAAATTGCCCATCCACTCAGAAGGGACGTCTATTATGCGCGCACTCGACACAAACCTTTGTGTTAATGTGAAAATTAATTTTAATTTAGTGAGGTGAATGCAAAGTTTATATACTTTTTTACTCATTTAAAAATTATATTTTTATCACCACACTTTTGCTGTTATTACCATGACATTAAAAATAATTATTGCACTCAAAAGAAATCTGTCTTCATTTACAGTAGCACTACTGCTTTTGTGTAAACAGTTAAGTATGGTAAATTTTCATATACATTAAGCTACTGTAAACTTGATAAAAAATACCCATAATGCAGGGCATATTACATGGTTAACCATAAATAATAAATATGGTATTTTACTGGGCTTTTTTGAAGTAGTTAACTGTAAAATTACAGCAAAGTCTAACAGTAGGTCGTGAATTCGGACAATGGTACTGACCCTTCCTCACTACACATTGGGACACTGATGGCTATATTTCCAGCAACTTTTGGCAACTTTTTGCACAATGTCACTACTGGCATTTATGAACAACAGCAGCACATGTATTTTTCTGCCATTATTTGTTTATATTATTTTAAAGTACATTAGGATAAATACTTTGATTGTTAAATATCCCTGCAACATTTCAGCCATACTTCCATATTCAAATTACGAAGAAAGTGTAAACTGGCATCAGGTGTAGGACGTAGTGTAAGCGTTTTGAACTGCGAGAGTTTTACATAAACTAAAAAAATTTACATAAATAAAAGCTATATTTTACTTCATAACTTGTTTAATATGAATTTTTTTTTTTTTTTTACACAAATGCTTTGCTTGGCTTCAGGAGGCCTTTATTAACCCTCTGGAGCTGTGTGGAATATGTTTATGTTGGATGGATGTAGATGGAAACACTTTCTTCAGCTCATACTTGTTCATCCTCGCTCACTGCCATTATAAAGCTCGGATGCGTTAGGATATTTATTAATATATTATCTCCGATCATGTTCATCAGAAAGAAGAAAGTCATATATATCTATGGATTGAGGGTGAGTACAGCTTGGGTTAATTTTCATTTGAAAGTGTTCTAATTCTTTAAACAAGACAGGAATCATGACAATGTTAATATTTTCTTATTTCCTAAGCTTTTGACCTTTCTTGTGCAAGAATGCCCTTGTGTAACTTTTTTCCAATATGTTAAGTGCACATCATGGACACACCTTTACAGATAAGAATGATTTCATGGTGAAGTAAATACTACATAAAAAACACATGCAATTTCTACATTAAAAAAGTTGGTGAAAAAATGGGGGGGGGAGTCTATTCTATATTAGTACTCAATTCAAGCTTGTAGAAGAGTTACTTGAAATTGTTTATGTTTACAATGATTATTTAAGTATCAAAGTTACTTTATGATATAAATTCACAAATTTTTAAAAGTTCTTAATAATTCTAACAGTTCTTTTCGAGCTTCATTTAGAGAAAAATAGCGTTACTAAATTGTGAATAAATGAAACCATTCCCTTCATTTGATAGGGTTACACATGCATTTTAAAAGCATGCTTTAGTGCAGTGTTTTATTGTTTGAGTAAAATGTACTTGAAATAAGTAAGTAACTAGAAATTATTCCAACTTTTACCAGACAAATTGTATTCTTTGATATTTTCATATAACTTAGCTAAGTAGATTTGACTTAATTGCATATGTGAAATTTGCATTAAAAATCTGCTTGCAAAAACTTGCTAAAGGAAATGTACTTAGTTTTTTCAGTGTATTTGAAGTAGAGTTTTTCAAATCTAACTGGCCAAGTTAAATGTACTTATCCTACTTAACTTAGCTAATTCCATACATGGGAAATTTACTTTTAAAAATATGAGTGAAACAAATTGCAGAATTAAGTAAAAAAAAAAAATTCAGTGTAGACAAAACAAGAACTAGACCTTGAACACTGGTACACACGCACACAAACAGGAACTCATGACACGCACGTACATTTGATCTTTCTTGTTGCTATAATTCTTATTATGCCATATATGGTAAGGTTTGATCTTTGAGTATGACTGGTTGACCAGGTCATCCTGGATGTTATTGCCTGATCTTGTGTGCATAAATATGACCCATCTTCCTTCAATTAATATGAGAATGTTATGGCATTACACAGGCTCTGAGATTCTTAAGGTTAAAGCTAAGGGTAATTTTTGGAACAGAAACTTATTGAATAAATTTTCTAACTAAAGTATATTTTTGTGCTTTGTATTTTAATGCATTAGAGAATCCCCAGTGTGCAGCAAAAGAGTGCATGCAGACATTTAACTTTTCCTGCTTCTTCGTTTCAGGTTCATCATGGCAATTTTGAGAAGTTTTCTGCTTCTTTTCATTATCTTCTCCATGGGGAAAGCAGCAGGTAAGCAAGACTTTTATATGTAAAAACCCTTGCTTTTTAAAAACATTTTGGAAATGTACTCATTTCATTGACTATTTGCATGATTAATGAGGGGTTTTACAGTGTCTAAAGTACAAATTTTCAGCACATAATCAATAATATGCACATAATCTGCTATAATAAAAATATAAAATCATTCTTTTGCTGTGAAAATTACAAGAACCCTAATGTTGGATGCAGTTGATTTACCAAAAAAATTGCCAGACTGGATGGGCAAATTATGGACTCCGACGCTACAAATACTTCTCTCAGTCAGCTGACTGGATCACAGCAGAGGTAATGTGTTCGGTCACACTTTATTTGAGGTGTCTTTAGATAGATAGATAGATAGATAGATAGATAGATAGATAGATAGATAGATAGATAGATAGATAGAGAGATAGAGAGATAGATAGATAGATAGATAGATACAGTAGAGAGATAGATAGATAGATAGATAGATACAGTAGAGAGATAGTTTTTGTATTGATGTAAAACACTTCTGGTTATGTTCAAGGGTGGGTTAAGATGTAAGGGAAGGTCAATAGTGTAACCATCCATCTAATTACAGAAATTAGTTAAAGCTCGTTACATGCAGGGTTTAAAAAAAATAAGTACAATGTCAAAATGTATGTATACACAATAAGTGCATTGTATCAAGTGATTAATTTAAATGTTAGTACAATGTTAAAGACACAATATAAAGTGGGAATGGTTATTTTTTCATAGTAAAACTTTCTTTTCTGCAAATAAATAATACAGAGTTGTATAAAAAGTCACTTATGCTTTATACAACAAAAATTCAATTTTGTATTGACAAAAAAAATCTTTCTCTTTAGAGAAACTGTCAAAGTCTTGATGAGTGCATAATAAAATGGAAAATGATTTCCTGCTGAGTCTGTTGCCTTCTTCTTCCACACAATCTTGGGTTGGTGCTCATGAAGATGTACAAGTAAGTTGATTTGTGTGTTCCAAAGAGGCCTATTTGTTTGTCTAAATTGAAATTTCTAATGAGGATGGTTTGACTTCAAAGCTGAACGTATTTAGCGTCTGACTAGTGGACTTTTGTGTTCACTCTCTTCGCTCTTCAGGACGATCAGTGGTTGTGGAGTGATGGAACTGTGTCTGGCTATACCAACTGGTGCTCTGGAGAACCTAACAATCACCTTCGTCCCCAAGAACTGTTTGGAGATCAACCCATTTTGTGAGAATGCAGTCTATTTTTTGAATACTTTCAATTATAATTGACAATACTATAATTTCATATCATACTGTAACATGAAATGACTCGTGTGGATTTCACAAAGTGCCTTAAGTTGGACATTCTATTTTAGTTTGATTGTAACACCACTATAGTGATCAGAATAACTTATTTCATTATTCCAACCTACAGCTAACCGTTGCTGAAATGATGCACCCTGTGAGAACTCAAAGAATTATGTATGTGTTAAGAGAGTTGGTCATGCAGCTAAAAAATGATTTGATTGAACTTTCACTTTTACTTTCTCTGATCTTATCTTTACAAAAATGTTCAATCAAATCTAAAGTTTCATTTATTCAATATCTTCTTTGAAACACTCCTCAAATTAATAAAAGCATTGATAAAGCAAATCATGTGCATTGTGGACGGTCAAATTCATGTACTATGTAAAAATATAAGTGTATAGTGGTTAGCACGCTTTGAGGATATGTTAGAATGGCAGTTTGTATGTTTTTTTTTTTCTAAATGTAAGCAAATATGGACCTCAAACAGGGCTCTTTTTTTGTTTTCTGTCAAATTATCCCATTAATATTTCAGTGTGGGAAGCCTCTGCAAACGAATCAGTGATTGAAAACTGTCTGAACGAACCAAACTGAATCATTTCATTTACCAAACCTGCCTAACCAATTAGATTCATTCACTATTCTGGCATCGCTAGTCCTGATTCTAAACAGCTGATTGAAAACGCAAAGGACATGATCGGAAAAAAAATATTCTCCTGTCAGAGTAAAGTATCTCCAACATCAGAGAAGGATTTATCAGTATTATTTTACTGGGGCACAGTGTTCCTATTTCACTGGTATGTCATTCAAAAGGGTGTAGTGCTTCTGGTCTGATCTCTATGGTTTTGCAAAATTTTAACATGATGCTAATCAGTTTAATTTAGCGATCTGCATCAAAATGGCGTTTTCTAGGTGGCAAAATGGGTTTGGTTTATTTTTATTTGATTCATTTTAATAACGTACTTCATTTGTAGATGGTCGTCATTTAGTCATCAATTTATTATTCTTGAAATTTGGGCAATTTCAGTGAGCAAATATATGAGTTACATTGAAGTGAATCGATTCTTGATTCCAAAAATGGATTCATTTCATGACCAAGCAGCATGCCAACATTACAACTGTCCAACTGTCTTAATCGACACGACATTGTGTCGCAGAAGAAAATAGACTAGTAGATTCAAAAGAAATGTAGCATATTATGCGCATATAATCTCTGACGCGTACGATCACTCTGGTGTGATTATAACGTTCAGTGCATCATGTGATCAACTGCCAAATTCAAAAGTTCTTGCTTACGTCGACTGGTGCTGAGCCAGTGACAGACGCGCTCTGCGCTGTCAATATATCACAAATATGCAGTGTTTTCAACCACATAATGTTTATTTTACGTTTCAGACATTTCAATGCACATAAATACTAACAAAACAATACATTTAGAATTTGTAAATTACACACTGATCTATGGAAGCGGCAATAACAATCTTTCCATAATAATTAGACAACATGTTTTATTCATATCAGATACACATTGTGTAAGTAACTTTAAAGTTTACTCTGTTCTTCTCTCAGTCCACCGACTCACTTACTTTCAAGTATTTCGGGAGAAGTGGATGAATTCACGTGTTGTAAATCCAACAGATCTGATTCTCTGTACTGCGGTGCAAACTAACATTGTGCATCTAGCAGATAAAGGCAGATCATCGGTCATACAGCGCTATTGTGGCTGCGGTGTGTCATGTGACAAGCAATGACGCGTCACCTTGGAAACAATAGAGTGATGCGTTCTAAATAACGGTCTTGAAAAACTCCCGCTGGGGGCTCAGCCAGAATATATCAAATGTACGTGTGAAAGGGTTAATCCAAAAACACATTGGACTGAATGGAGTGAAGCAGCTGTTTTTTTTTTCAAGCAAGTTTTATCATCCTCAGTTACTACCTCTGCCTTAACATTTTCTTATTTCGGTTTGATTTCGCCTACTTAGATTCGTCAAGTCTTGTCTTGAGAACTTGCTCAAAATTTGCTTTTAACGCCTATTGGCGATTATTTCCCTTCAGTGTTATTATTGGTGCTTGCCTAAGGCAAGCATCAATCTTACTATTGTGCCGGACAAAACTTCGGCGCGTAACTCGTCCCGCACCGTTTGTCCTAGACCCATGAATGAGGTGTCAAATCGACCGGCTCATTGAGGAGAGGTGTGCTATGACTTTTATAAGCGATCGGACCAACGACGTTCGTACAGCGGACAAAAAAAGCGACGAAAAAAAAGTCCCATTGACTTTGCATTGAAAAATAGATGAGATGGATTTAAGTGAATCAAAACATCATTGAGACACGCGACAATGGCATTTTTGATTTGGGCACACATGCAGTCTATTAGTTTAAGCCTGTTAACGGCCTAGCCGTGCCCTAGCAACCATTTAGAGCACCCTAGCAACAAAAGTCCCATTGACTTCCATTGAAAAATAGATGAGATGCATTTAAATGAATCCGAACATCATAGAGACACGCGAGATGGCATTTTTGATTTGGGCACACATGCAGTCTATTAGTTTAAGCCTGTCAGCTGACAAGCCACTCCCTAGCAACCAAACAAAGTACCCTAGCAACTGATTAGGAAGACCTATATCTCTGCATCGGAACATCGTACAGACATGGTTGTTGGGTCTTTTGACTCATGCTAGCAAACTGGACTTTCAACATGCTACACATGCTAGCGGTGAATAGCTACATGCTAATACTGATTAGCTAAGACCTAAAGTGGGCAAAGAACATGCTACGAAGCCTATCTAACTCCATAGTAACTATCTGTGACAACTACCAACCACCAAGTAACACCCTAGCAACCACCCAGGTTACCATAGCAACCACCCTGGTTACCATAGCAACCGCCTAGGAACCACCCAGAACACCCTAGCAACCGCCTAGCAACATCTTAGCGACCACCCAAAGTACCTTAGCAACTGCCTAGCAACACCCTAGCAACCACCCCGGTTACCATAGCAACCGCCTAGCAACCACCTAAAACACCCTAGCAACCGCCTAGCAACATCTTAGCAACCACCCTAGATACCTTAGCAACTGCCTAGCAACACCCTAGCAACCACCCCGATTACCATAGCAACCGCCTAGCAACCACCCAGAACACCCTAGCAACCGCCTAGCAACATCTTAGCAACCACCCTAGGTACCTTAGCAACTGCCTAGCAACACCCTAGCAACCACCCAGGTTACCATAGCAACCACCCCGGTTACCATAGCAACCGCCTAGGAACCACCCAGAACACCCTAGCAACCGCCTAGCAACACTGTGGTGACCACCCAAAGTACCTTAGCAACTGCCTAGCAACACCCTAGCAACCACCCTGGTTACCATAGCAACTGCCTAGCAACCACCTAGCAACCACCCAGAACACCTTAGCAACCGCCTAGCAACATCTTAGCAACCACCCCAAGTACCTTAGCAACTGCCTAGCAACACCCTAGCAACCAGCCCGGTTACCATAGCAACCACCTAGCAACCATCCAGAACACCTTAGCAACCACCTAGCAACACTGTGGTGACCACCCAAAGTACCTTAGCAACTGCCTAGCAACACCCTAGCAACCACCCTGGTTACCATAGCAACTGCCTAGCAACCACCTAGCAACCACCCAGAACACCTTAGCAACCGCCTAGCAACATCTTAGCAACCACCCCAAGTACCTTAGCAACTGCCTAGCAACACCCTAGCAACCACCCCGGTTACCATAGCAACCACCTAGCAACCATCCAGAACACCTTAGCAACCACCTAGCAACACCGTGGTGACCACCCAAAGTACCTTACCAACTGCCTAGCAACACCCTAGCAACCACCCTTGTTACCATAGCAACCACCTAGCAACCACCCAGAACACTTTAGCAACCGCCTAGCAACATCTTAGCAACCACCCCTATTACCTTAGCAACTGCCTAGCAACCGTCTAGCAACCACGCAGAACACCTTACAAACTGCCTACAAACACCTTAGCAACCGAGTAACGAATTTTGCCACTGCAAGCACCATTCACATTTCCTTCAGGAAATGTACGTTCTAGTTGTAGCTACTGTAGTATTATTATATGCTATTATAGCATTTAATACTTTATTTATATTATTATAGCTGTGTGTGTGTGTGTTTAAATAATTTTAATTTTGGTTAACATTAACAATTATTAATAATTATTATCAATAATAACTTTTAGTAATTTGAATGAATAGAATTAGTCTAATTAATGTTGGCAAACTGCATTTATTATCACGCTACAAACCTACAAAAAACAGTGAATTGTCTTATACTTCACTAATGAAGACAGTGTCTGCACTTCTATACCATATTTATGATTTGAATAAACCTAAATGGAATGCTATATTTCCACTCTTCATTATTAGTTAATTGTGCTACAAGTAATTGTACTCTCATTTCCTTAATGTCCATTATTCAACTAACTGTGCAGCACATATTTGTTCAGACATCTCCCGTGTCTCTCCTCCTTCATCAGGCTTATTTGTCAATCATCCACCCACTCTCAAGGAGGTATGTGTCTCAAATTTTTGTATTCTATCATTTCCCCTGAAACGTTGTTTTTGAAAAGGGTTATCCATAATGCGCTGCTCTCACCATACCTAAAATATTGACATTCTCAGTCTAGCCACAAATGAAATGAATGTGCATCTTCTTTTTACAGCTCTTCTTGTGACATTATCTCTGCTTTCTGTCTGGAGTGGGTGCCTTATGTTTACAGAAGAGGCTTAAGATGTTCCCATGCCTTGCCTAAGGCTGTTGATTTAAATCCAAATACCATTCTTCAGATACTTTTGCCATTATATCATACAGCAAGTCTGTGTCGTGCATCTGTTCAAGCAGGCTGGCTGAATAGTGTGTGCCACCACGCAACGCTTGCATAAAGGATCCTTCAAATGAACAACCAGTCAACAACAACACATGAGCGCAGCTGTGAGATGAGAGAGCAGACCAGGCTCATTCACTTACTGAGGATGTAAACTTACTGCAGCATCACTCAGAGAATTTCTTGATTTGCTGGGTAAATGTGATCTGTTCTACAGTCAGCTTTAATAATAAAAATCGTTTAGTTACCCTGATGTTTTTCCAAACCTGTAAGGCCTTTCTTTCATGCATGGAGCATCTAAGAATATGTTTAGGAGAATGTTCAAACCGCCCTTTCCCATGAAATGAAACTGAATGGTGTCCAAACTCCGAAAACTGACAAAATGCAATGTAAGAGCATCATGAAAGTAATTCACGTGACTGTATTCCATGTCTTCAGAAGCCTTCATGTGAAGAAAATGCAATTTCACTGAAGAAAATAAGTTGAATGGAGTTTGGAGCTACGTGACGATAGTTTGTGTCAATGTTATTTGACACTTCAGCAAATGTACAAAAGGTTAGGGAAAGCTTAATGTTCAAAGATTTGACCTGGTAACCCAAAGGTTGTAGGTTCAAAGCCTGCAAGGTGCGATGTATGAACTTAGAGTTACGCCACTGTCCTTCAGCGAAATGCTTAACCCTTAGTTTTTAGTAGTTTTTTTTTTCCGGGGCCTGTTCCTGTTCTAAGCTTGCTGGTGGTTCCTTTAGATAAGAAGGTGTCTTCTCAATGACAAATTGCATTTTAAGTACACTAGGTCCCTAAGTCAAGCCGCCTGGAAATCTCCCCAGATGTGTTGAGGATGAGCTGTCATGGTTCAGTCCCTCCAGCACATCCACCATGGTATGTATCAGCTACATGTTGAAACGTTACCTTGTTTGCTCAAAGCGTGCTCAGGAATGATTGTCCATTGAATAGATCATTTTATGTTAATTTTCACTAATGCACCATCTTAGAATCTTTTCATAGACCCTTTCATTGCCAATCGAGATGCAGCTGGTTTCCACAACACCATATTCAGGATCTATAAGAAAAGACACTGTATTTATTCAAATGTTAAAGTCCATTAATTTACATGAGCATATATTCAAACTTTTTTTTTTGGTAATACACATTATTATTATTATTTTACATAATTATCCATCATTGTATTTGTTTAGAATCAGCTACGGTATAATAATGTACTAAACAAATAATAGAAAATGTTTTACTTCGACTGAGACTTCAAACAGATTTCAGTCAGTAACTGATAAAACTTTGTAATCAGTTTTTTTTTTTTTTTAGCTAGATGACACTGAAAAGTCACGTTTGGTAGAAAAAAAGGTTATTGTCGGATAAAGTGTAAAATAAGAAATAAAGTCACATTTTAATATATAATATCACAGTATTAAATATGCTACAAATATAAGTCCAAACGTGTAGTTTCTGTATCACTACTTGCTGCTGTATAATATAGTATTCGTGAATTACCCATAGCAGATCTATACAGGTGGAGCTGGGGAAGGTGGAGGCTTACTAAGAGTGTGCTGCAACTGCTACAGCAAATGCTGACCAAGTATTTGAAGGGTGAGCAGCGAGCTCACTGGCTACTGATACAGCAGTAACCAATCAGCTGTGCCCTATAGAGAATGATGTGACTGCAATCAGATTGAGTTAAGGACCAATCAGCCTGCGCCATCTAGAGTTTGATGACAGAAATTTGTATTCCGTGTTGCATTTCCATAATGCGTTCAAGTTTCTCTGTATAATGTAGTTGTGTTCAGATCTTAAGGTTTTCATCTTAGCATAATATATCCATTATATGCACCACAGGGCTCTTTCTGCACCCGTCTGCTTTCAGCGCACTTGCCGCTATTGTTCAGTCTGTGATGGGATAATGAGATCATGACCTCCTTTTGTTAGTATTCTGCATGACTCTGAAAGATTTCAACATTACAGTCTCACTCCCAAAACATTCAGTGTTGCAGAACCGTGAAACCGTGCTCACGTTTGACCATCATTTCTGTTCTGCTTCCACAGGGACAATAAGAAAAATCTGTCCCCTTTGCACTTGCCCAGAGTGCTTTGACCATGTGACAGTGGTCCCGTGTGAATTCCCTTTGACTTCTTATCTTCCATATGGCTTTCCCCTCCTCTGTGTGCTCACATTAATCAGGGATCGGTTTGATTGAAGGGGGTGGTCGCCTTGTTTCTGACACAATGACAACAGTAAAAACACTTCATTGCGACTAAAAAGAGAAGATATTCATGACAAAATCAAACTGTACCTTCAGTAAAAGGTGGTAAGTAACAGACATTATTTTTATTGTCATTATTGTTATAGAGCAAATGATAAGACATTGAAGAAGGAGGTGTTGATGTTTAAACAGCCATATAACTTGTGGGTTTCTTTGTTAGAAACACTGATTGGTTACAGAACAATTGTTAAGTGTGGCAAATCTGAGGACAGTGAATGTTTTATTTGGAATTTAACACTTTCTCTGGTTGAAGTCAAGTTCAGTGTCTTAGTGACCATTTTTGTTCCTTATTGTTAGAGCCGATCTTATGTATTTTTGTTAATGTAGTGTTTTTGGGAACACTTTATAATTGCTTATATGTCCTGACTGAATAATTCCTTCCCAAATTGAAGTGATTCGGTCCTTGAGTTTGACATGGTGGCTTAATAATCCACAGCAAACTGGGAAGATTTTCTTTGAATAACAACTTAATTTCAATCTGTTCCTCAATCTGTTCCTCTGTTCCTTCAGAATAATGCTTGAGTCAATTGTACTTTTATTATAAAGATAAGCCAATAACTATTTTCATGTTATGGTCGACAATTGATATGAAAAAATAATTAAACATGAAACTAAAATCAGCCATGTTAAAATTCTATCTATATATATATATATATATATATATATATATATATATATATATATATATATATATATATATATATTTATTTATTACAGAATTCAAGTTTGACAATTGTTTTATGCTCAGGCCGCATAAAGGTTAAAGTAAATGTTTATGTTAAAGGCTGCATTTATTTGGTAAAAGTTCAGTAAAAACAATAATAGTGTGGAATTTTACATTTGAAAATAATTGTTTTGTTTTATAATGAAAGATGAAAGATTTCCAGGATTATCACACGATTCTTCAGAAATCAAACAAATATGTTAAAGAAACACTTCTTCTTATTAATTTTGAAAGCAGATGCTGCATAATATTTTTGTAGAAAATATTTTTTTTGTTTTTAAATAATTAAAATGCATATATATTTATGCTTTTTTTTTTTGTTTGTTTTGCAAATTTATGTGAGAATCTAAGAGAATGTGACAAAAGAATTGTTTCTGTGAATTCAGAGACAGGCTGTCTGATCATAAGCCCAAAAGGAAGTGCCAAGAAATTGATTGTGCCTGCACGTACAATATGTGCAGTACAAGATAAAAACTGTTTGTGCGGAAAGTGAATCCTCTGAAGTGTGAAATGCACTGAGATGTTCTCAGGTGGAGAAGTTGGTTCTCTCGTTAAAAAACAGAAAATGAAACGTCCAATTCAATAACCACATTCACCTTCCCATGCTCCAGTTATTCAATCACAGAGAACTAGCCTCATAATGAAACCCTGCGTGATACAATCGATTTGCCACCTTATTGCAAATCACATGAACAAGAGTCCTCTTTATTTCTTTTCATTCTCAGCGAACATCTTGTTTTATGTAGGTTTGGTTTCAAACTGTTCGCTCATTAGGAGTGGTGAGTCACAGCGTTGCTTTGATGCACATGATAGAGAAAGGCAGCTGTCTTGTTCAGTTGGTGTCGACTGAACAATAGACCGACAAGTGCTGGTACAACTGTGCTCCTGGCAGCTCCGCCTCAGTCTCACACATGCTGCATCTCAATGTCTCCCCCACCAGTCCTTTATGGCCTCTCAGATGGCCAGGAAGAATCAAGTCTGGCTGTGTTCTGCTGTTTTGTTGGCCTGGAAGATTATTAAGATGTTTCTATTGGGAAACACTGACACTGACATGAAGGATTAAAGGGATAGTTCACCCAAAAATGAAAATTATCCCATAATTTACGTGTTTTGAAGCCCAAAAAAATTATTATCCATCGATCATAAAAAATAACCCATACAGCTCCACAGGGATAATAAAAGCCTTCTGAAATGAAGTGATGGGTTTTTTCAAGGAAAAAGTGACCTGACGCCTGATGTAATGACGAACACGGAAGCATGAAGAAAAAAAAAAAAAAAATAAATAAAAATAAACACCAGTGAGAACTAGAAATTTTAAGAGAAATGTCAGAGGATTTCGATGAGGAGCTTGAGTGTGTTGCACAGCCATATTTGTTTGAACCTTGAGAGGCGTCTAAGCTTTACGATACTCCTACATCCTGCATCATACATCGCTCCAGGGGTTATTCTTGTGGCGCAAGCCGACTTGCACAGTATGCGTACGGTCGTCTAATGGAAGCTAGCTATTTTACTTTATAAGATTTTAAATTTTTTTTTTTTTTTTTACAAAAACCCATCGCTTCGCTTCAGAAGGCCTTTATCAACCCACTGGAGTCGTATGGATTATTTATGATGGATGCATTTATCATTTATTTTAGGCTTCAAAAAAGGCCCATGTTCACTACCACAATAAAGCCACGGATTCAAATCTTGAGTTGACAGTTCTAACTAATTCTAAAACGTCAGTTTAGAACTAACAAAGGAACGTTGAGTTCCTCCATTGAAAGAGATAGATAGATAGATAGATAGATAGATAGATAGATAGATAGATAGATAGATAGATAGATAGATAGATAGATAGATAGATAGATAGAGATAGCGATAGAAAGAGAGAGAGAGAGAGAGAGAGAGAGAGAGAGAGAGAGAGAGAGAGAGAGTGGGCTACCACCTGTGTCTGATAAAACATTCATTCTTCAGGGGGTATTCCAGAAAGCAAGGTTAACTTACCGTCACATATAACCTGAACTCTCGGTTGATTAACCCAAACCTTGCTTAACTCGAGGTATGCTGGTTTCAAAAACGCATCAGGGAGTATGTTCCTGGTTAATCGCTAAAATATTGCATAGCTATCAGCCAATCAGATTCGAGAACCAGAAAGAACTGCTGTTTTTGTTTGTTTGTGTGAGTGTGTGTGTGTGTATATATATATATATATATATATATACACACACACACACACACACACATATATATATATATATATATATATATATATACATACACATATATATATATATATATATATACCCGCCAACTCACAATATTCCTAGTGAAACTGACATAATGTCCAAAAATATATATTTTTAAAGTTTCCTTTTGTGTTCTAAAGAATGGAGACGTCTGTATTGGTTTCAAGCAAAAAAGAGCGGGACAAATTAGATGCAAAGTGTTAGTGTTTGAATACATATTTTTACCTTGTGAATAGCTTGTATGAATACCCCTATTTATGTGCCTTCTTTTTCAAAACAGATGATTACCATCAGCAGTGTTTACAAAGCCTTGTAAGTCACCTTGTGCTACTTGAACCTCTGACAGAAAACAAGTATTTTCTCAATGTCCACACGAGGTAGAAACAGTAACCTTTGGTATGTTTATATACCATTACCGTTATCAGCGTTTTAGCACAGTTAAACAAAACAGAGTGCTACTCAATCATGTTTTCTGACACACCTGAAAGGAATGAATCGACTAATTGATTGTTACTGTAGATACTGCAGCCTGGCACATAGAAATAGATGAAATTGTAAGTAATTAGCCTTAAAAAGGCAATCTAAAGAGATGTGATTTTAAGAGAAATTCCCTTGACTGATGCAGACTCATTCAGATGTCTTTATCTAGGCATCACTCTATTGTTAAGTGTGACTGATCAGTGACCAAACACTTCATGTTTTAATGAAGATTCATTGTAAGCTGAAAAGCGTGTTACAAGCGTGCACACCTGTGAGCTGCATGTGCCTGGGTCTCTGTTGAAACAAGCTTGGCCTTTGTGAACTCAGCAGAAGCTGAAACTGAAGTTATCAGCTGCTTGTCTAATCAGACACCTCCTATGACCTCCCGCACTACTGTTATTGAGTCATTAGGCATGAGAGATCCGGCTCTAGATGTGCATGTGTTGCCAAACATATCTCAGTGGCTGACATGAATGTCTTGAATTTCCTGTCCTGTTCTTGTAAGTATGTATAATGGAACACATTGTTTCACTGCTAATATAAAGAGAACCTCATGTTTCCAGGCCGCATTCGACAATTTCAGTTGAATCCAAGGACTGTAATACCCAGAGGAAGCTTTTCATTAATCTCAATGTCAGAATTAAACAAAATTATTGAAGATGATACATGGGAAAGTATATGTGCAGAATGCCATAGGTCAATCAATAGTCATAACTGGAAAACAAAAATTAGGTTTTATAGAACATCATTAGCAATATCAAAATTTGTAAAATATCAAAATGCTGGAAGGGGTGTGGGGAGGTAGGAGATGTTGCCATATTTTGGGGTTGCTCGAAAATATCCACATTTTGGCAAGGGGTCATGGAAATTTTGCATATAGACCTGCCCTCTACTCCCCTGTTTTTCCTGCTTGATGGGATACCACGGGATTGGTGTCGTAAAAACAAGAAATATATATTGCATGTACTCTGATTAAGTGCACGAAAAACTATAACAATTAATTGGATGAAGCCACATTCTCCAACAATGGCCCAGTGGATAGAAAAACTTGAATCTATTAATAAAATGGAATATTTGACTGCCCAACTCCAACTGAAAGTGGACGTCTTTTTACAAAGGTGGACACCTGTTAGTATATATCTGGATGCATTAAAAGCTAATTAATCAGTAAGAAACTTTTACTTATTTGCAATTGTATTATTTGATTTTCATATAATGGTGTTGTGTTTACTTTCTATTCTTTTAACTTATTTAATGTTTTTATTTTTCGAGTCAATGCTGTTGTCAAGGATTCATTGTTGACTGTTTGTGATTTGTTCTAATGTATAAAAATAGTTATATATATATATATATAAAAAAAAAAAAAAAAAAAAACGATGTAGTATACTTGCCAGACCAGTATTTGGCATTGTAATTCTGCTACAGAGAGAAAACGGAGAAGACTTGGAGCTTGTGCATAAGCCTTGCGTGCTGTATACAAATTTTAGTAAAGCTTAGTAATAAAGCTTTTCTTTAGTAAAGCGGATTGGCTCAGTAGCTTCTGCAGCACAAACACAAGCATGTAGTCTGCCGTTGTTGTTGGTGTCACATGATGTAGCGGCGTCTGAATAGGGTCGAGACGTGGGGTGATGACATCTCCGTTCACAAAATATATGGATTAGCTGTACATACGAAAATTGTTTTTAGATTTATCCACTCTGGAACCCAGTTTCAAAAGATGGCAGTTTCAGGCTCCCAAAATGCTGTGCCGATGCAATACAGAATTTTTACGTATACATCTAAACGCCTCTCCATATGTACGGGGCTCTAAGTGTAATAAGCTCTCTGCTTTTGGGTGCCCAATCCTGTTCCTGGAGAGCAGTGTTGCCAATTGCTGAGCTGAAAGTAGCTGAAACTAGTTGCTAAATGTCTCTAGATGACGTCCTATTGGTGAGTCCACTGATCTATATTAATATAAATATAGATCAGTGGGCAAGTCACAGAATCTTGATAAGGTTTGTCCATGAAGTTTCTAGATTTGTCACTAGGCTTTTAAAAAGAAGTCTCAAAAGGGACGGGCAAATTGGCAGCACTGCAGGAAAAGCTACCTACCTTCCTTCAAAGTTCACCTCTGACCCTGATGAAATACAACTTAATCAGCTAATTAAGATCTTCAGGAGCAATTGATAATTACAGAAAGGTGTGTTAGATCAGAGTTAGATCTGAACTCTGCAGGTAGGTAGACCACCAGGAACAGGATTGGGCACCCCTGCTTTACAATATTAACGTTATTATTCGTTATTTACAATACTTTTTATGGAATCTTTGCTTTTGCACTTTTTCTCACTTGGGCTTGCTTCCTGAAAATATAACTTATGCAAATGTAGGGTTCTTTTCATGCCATAAGTGAAAAGAGTAAGCTTCAGGCTGAAGGAAATGCAAATTCACGCCTGTTCAGTAGAGGGCGCAGCTCTAACAAATCTTCCAGCTGTGCTGCCGTTCTGGATTGCAGACGAATACGTTCAACACTCTTACTTAAGCAATAAAAACAAAACAAAACAAATTTTTAACTAAAGTCAGTTTTGCTCAGTATGGTTGAATTGGATCATCAAAGGTCAGCAGCAAAGACATAAAGTGAGATTAAATGGATAAAGTATATATTTGATTATTGCAGGTTTACATAATATCCTGAGTTTGTGTTTTATTGTCTGCATTTTAGAGTAGAGTACTGAATCTGCTTTGTGTGAGATGAGTAAATGCATGTTCACATTCATTCTAGAACTACAATATCCATGTTTACACGGCGCACACACCGCCTCTGCACTTACTCCTGATTTCTCAACATGCGGACAAGAGAAGTGTCAGTCAATAAATGGGAAAACAAAGTAACTCGAGTTAGTTATTTGAAAAAGTTACTCATATATATTGTTTTACGTTTAAAAGTAATGCACTACTTTACTAGTTGCTTGAAAAAAGTAATCTGATTACATAACTTGCGTTACTTGTAATGCTTTACCTCCAAGAGAACTTTGCAGGATTTGGAGACTTAGTAAATTCTCTATAAATGTATGTCTGTAGCTGTTTATATAAAACCAAAAGGCTTTTTGAGTATAGAAACAGAGAAGTTTTATACTCATCACAAGAATAATGAATTTCTAAAACATTTAGAGAGAGTGTTTGTGAATAAGCCATTATGGTTAATGCTCCTTTGTTCATTTTGCTTGTGTGTTATTTTGCATTAGGAAATGAAATTCACCGTTGAAATTAGATTTATTATGATGATGCGGTCAATGTGGACTGTGATTTAAGAGAATTTTGTTGCTTACAAAGAAGTAAATGTGCATGTGATGATAATGTAACATTAAACTCTATTTGTTTATTTTTTTTAGGAATCTTGATTCTGTTGGCCATCACAGCCCACGTTCCCCATGTCTGCCACTGCCTTTCAGTAGAAGGAATTTTCTCTTTGATTTTGCCCATCGACAGAGCAAGTTACGGCAGGTGAGGCTGGAGTGTGTTTGTAAGGTGAATTAATTTGCTCCTCATTCCATTCCATATTCCTGACATGCAGAGTTTTTCTCCGATGAACACCGCAGAGGTCACATAAACACACGTAACAACTCTGCATGCCATATCGGATAATCACAGGGAGATTCTGATTTACACTGCTGAAATAACAGGTTTCTGACAGGTTTCTGCTGTCACGACTCTTGCGTTGTTAATCAGAGTCACTACTCGAATGTCCGTCATCACACATCGTCATCTGCTCATAAAAGACATCTGCTGTGTACAACAAACAGACACGATCAAATCAGTGCCGTCTGAAATGAGGAGGGACAGTTTGTTTAGGGTTTTTCAGTGCAATGCAAATTCATGTTCGATTTGGGAAAGGGAATACCATTTAACTTAGACAATCAACAAGCAACCAATCCTTTTTTTTGTTATAATAATACTTTAAATATATTTTCCTGATATTTATTAGTTGACAAGTGCCATCAAGTTAAGCCTAATACATATCACCTTTAATACATACATATCTAATTAAATAAATATGCAATAATTTGCATACATTTCCAGAACAGAAATCTTAAAAGCCAAGTTCAAAATCTTGTTTCATTTTGTTGACATTAGGGTCAAAGATTTTTACAGAAGGGATTTTTGATATCTTCAATTTTTATCACTCTATAAATCAGAAAATACTGTCAACAGCCACGATATTTTTAGGAATAAAAGGAAAATTGTTGTATAAAATTAGGTGAATGATATATGAACAAACCCCTCTGTAAAAACCTGCAGATAGGAAAACTGTAAAGTTTGGTGTACGTGCTACTGAAGTTGAGATTTCTGGCTCCAATTTGAGAAAATAGCCTTTAGAGATATGTAGTGTAATTTAAATCAAATAAACACTTAAGTGTATTTTGATGTTTTCTTTCCACTAGTTGGAAACAAAAAGTTATGAAAAGATTATGAACATCTCAATATGTCAAAATAGATCAGTGCGTGAAAAACTAAATATCGTAGGTGTGAAGGTCACAGAGTGCTCACTAAAAACACCTCGCTCACATATCATCAAGTAATGCAACTGATTTTTCCATCCGTTTCTGTGGAGCAGTCGTGAACATGATAGATGGGTATTATTGTGTTGACAGGATAATCAGCCAATCACAGTGATGTCAATGTCATTTAAAGTTTTTTGCGCTTGATTTTTTTGGAGCGGCTCTGCTTCCATCCCTCCTCATAGAAAATGTTTTTTACTCATAGTCATAAAAGTGGTCTGATCTATTCCTGCAGCATTTGCTCTTTTAGTCCATTTGTTCCGAGGCATTTTCCTGTTGCTCGGTTTAAACCTAGTGTTTTCAGCTGGTGCCAGAGGGGCGTCTAGAGGCCCCAGCGGTTCACTGCTATTGGTTTTGCAATGAATCTGGAAATCTATAAACCCCAAAAGCACAAATGAGGGAAAATATCAACACTGAGGTTTCTTATAATCCTCTTGGGAAGTCACCAACCAATCATGTTGTCATGAAAATAGGAGCGAGTCCGCCGCACAGCCGGAGCAATGACACTCTAGTTATTCATAAATCTGTGGAATGTTGTCATCTATTGCCACATGGCCTGAAATATGGGCGAAACGCTTAAAATATGGGATGCTGGAGATTTGATGGAATGTAAACGTAAACCAAAACCAGTATTTAAGACCTGAGATATTTCAAAAATGTTTCTGCATAAACGTGTCATGCAGAAATACTGCTAATAGGAAAATCTACTGATAGACACACAATGGAGCTTTGTAAGATCAGCAAACTGGTATGCTTACTGAACGATTGCAAGCATTAGTGTTATTTCTTTAAGTGAACTAATCTTTTTGCAAGTCAGCAACAAGTGCTTGTAATGCTAATAATTCATCGGCATTGCTCATCAGGGAACGCTTTGGGTCCACGGAGCAGATGGACTCAGTTTAAGACATGGAGTTGATCAGTCAGCATATTCTCCTGATGGGTCATCTGTAGTGCCATATGCATCAGATATTGCTTGACTGATGTGCTTCTCTTCATAACTGGTTCTCAAAAAATGCCCCCCACTCCCCCCACCCATTTCCTAAAAGCCAAATAGCTCAATATGTCAAAATTGACCCGAATGTGAAAAACCATATATTGTAGGTATGAAGGTCACAGAGTGCTCACTAAAAACACCTCGCTCACATATCATTATTTCAGGTAATTTCAAGCTTATTACAGTTGAACGCAACTGATTTGTCGGTCCATTTTGCCCCATTTGGAGCGGTTGTGAACATAATAGATGGGTATTATTGTGTTGACAAGATAATCACAGGGATGTTTTTAAGATATAAGTGAAAGAAGTAATTAAGCCTTTATTTTACACAGACACAGGACCGCAACCTAACAAAGAACAGTATTTTTTTTTTGTATTTTTATTAACTAACAAGATTAGTAATGTAGTGCTCATTGTTAGTTAATGCATTAAGTAGTGTTAACCAATTGGAACTCATTGTAAAGTGTTACCAAAGGACTTTTTTATGGAGCAAAAACGTCAACATTCATTCTAATAGACTTCATTCTTAATTATTTAGAATACTTATTCTCATATTTGTTTTCAAAGATAGTATCTTGACTAATTTATTTGGTGGGTATTTTTGTTTAACCTGTTTTAAACATCACACCACAGCATTTATCAAACAAATAAATAATTCTGAAATAAATCTGTCGGAGAAATATATTCAAAATACCTTTTCTGAAAATGTCCTGAAATCTTATGCATTTTTAAGGTAAATTAATCAATTGTTTTTTTTTTTTAAACATGACATAGGTACTCACTAAAAATATGATTTGCAGTGTCCCTATAACAAGTAGTGGGCTAAAGAGGGCTTAAAGGGTGCAAAATGATATCTAGATCTTCGGTTTTGAAATCATAACCAGCATTGAAATCCTTTTTGCATGCTCTTATTTATTCATCAGCAAATAGACCATCATCTTTTCTGGTACACAAGTCATGTACAACAACCCTTAACCATAAACAACTGCTTTGAGAACAAAGTGAGAGCTTTGATCCATCGCCTCTTCTTGAGCCTGACAGCAGCAGATAATGCAAACCCAAGGCCGGAGTTAGTTGCCACCGAGGGCATTAAGTTAGATTTATAAGGATGGGTCAAGTGTCTTGGGGTGAAGATGTAACTGGAGTGTGAGGTTGAGGAGATAATGCGGAACACCTGCTTAGGCTTTCTGGAATGTCGGGAATCTTTCCGAAAATTGAAACGGAATGGGAATATGGAGACAAAGATAAAGGCATCGTTGGAATGTTCTTACAAGTTGTGGTGCTGGACTGTTTTTTATTCCTCTTTGTCTGTTGTGCTTTTTTTAGAGGTAGTTTAATGTTACATAAGTGTCTGAATCTCAAGGTTTAGTGTGGGATGAGGCTGGTTGGAAATGCTGGAGGTTAAATGCCATTTGAGCATGAAAATATTGGGCAAAACATTCCAATCCCTCACCTGTTTTCACCATGACTGGCGTTAGAGTGTTATTAAAGCCCAGTGTTGGAGTTTTGCCAGACTGTCCCCTTCTTTACCCATGACTTAATACTGTAAACGCACCAACACTCCAATGTTGCCCAGTATATTCAGACATATGTTGTTTTCACTCTTTTCTTCAGTCTCTCCGTTAACACTAGTTGGGTGAAACTTCATAATCTTCACTTAGAAAAGAGCAAACAATGGCACAATAGCACCATTTCCACATTAATCTGTGGAATGCTGCTTAGCCAATGCTTTGACTTTTTGTTTTTTTCCCGAGTTAAAGTCTCCTGCTCTGGCATGTTGTGATTTGAATTATGTTATTATTTTTAACCCTCTGACATTGAAATCTGGATTTTAAATAGTGGAATGTCACATTTATTGGGTATTTGTGGTCCAAATTAACCTCCTGTCTTGTTTATACTGATGCAGAGATTTGCGAAAAAAGGAACAGGCCTGATCTGTGCTGTATGGAGGTATGTAAATATTTTTAGATTTAACGAGATGCACCCTGCTTGAGGTGCTGTCATATTTTATGGCAGATTGTGGGGGTTGGCATATCGATCATGGTGGATGTTTCTATACGGCTGACAGCATAAGTATGTGAGGAGTAATTCACCACTTGGCCTTCATTTAAAAAAAAAAATTGGTTTTCATGATGATTGGCTCTTTATGTATTTTTCTGCAGACAGACCACTCAGTGGAATTCAGTAAGAATGAATTGTGTTGCTTCTTAAAATTAGTGTTTTAGCACCCAATTCACTAAAGAAATGATGCAATTCGAGTAACCATGCGAACACAGCCAAAAATTTTGAGCTGAATGCCATTTGCATGGGCTGTTTCCCATTTTGCAGGTCTGCTTTGAGCAACGGGTTGTGAAGATCTTGCATGCTTTATGGGACTGTTTTTATCACTGATGTGATATGTAATCTTTAGTTACATATAATTTTATTGTTTATTATAGGCCCACATGTTGGCATTTATTCAGTAAACATGTTCCCTTTTTTATTGAGTTAAAAATTGTTCCACCTCACGTGAGTGAAAATGTTTTTATGCACCTATTTTATATTCATCTTGGTGATTATATCAGCTAATTTTATGCATACATTGAGTGGTTCTTATTAGCAAGTTCTTTTTAATGAATTCGTCAAAAACAACTTACAAATCCAAAATTCAGATCAGTAGATAAATGTCATAGATCATGTTGTATAGAAACAGCAGAAATAAATGATTAACTACAGAGAATGCTTGATCACTTCAGGCACTTTTTTTTTAAAATCATTCTGTCTGTGCGGCTGTCTGCTTTGACTGTCACACTGTTCCCCTCTGGACCAGTCTTCACATTGCGTTCATAGCCTCCATCCATCCATCCATGCATCCATCCAACTTTCTAGAAACAAGCGACTTTGGGGTACTCGGTGTGTTTCGGCTGCAGGAACCAGAGTCTAAATAAAGTTCAAGGGAAAAATTCCGCCCTCAAAATGTCCCTGCTTGCAAGGTAGTACTTCAAAGTTCAGGAACTTTCGGGGATGGGACTTAGGGGCTGAACATGCTGATTGGATGAGTTTATACAGCATTTTATTTCAACCAGGTTCATATATATATATATATATATCTATATCTCACCACAAAGTGCCTACAATTGGCACACAAGGATCAGAACTGCACCTTAAAGCAGTGGAAGAAGGTTGTCTGGTCCGATGAGTTTCTTTTACATCACATGGATGGATTACCTGGGGAAGTGATGGCACCAGGATGCACTGTGGGATGACGACAAGCCGGTGGAGGGAGTGTGATGCTCTCGATGTTCTGCTGGGAAACCCTGAGTCCGGCCATTCATGTGGACATAAATTTGATATGTGCCACCTACCTAAACATTGTTGCAGATGAGTATACCCCTTCATGACAATGGTGTTCCCTGATGGAAGTGGCCTCTTTCAGCAGGATAATGCACCCTGCTACACTGCACACATTGTTCAGGAATGGTTTAGAAACATGATGAAAAGTTCAAGGTGTTGCCCTGGCCTCCAAATTCCCCATATTCCCCATATCTCAACCCAAATGAGCATCTGTGTACTGTGGACCAGTTAGATCCACGGCACCACCGCAACCTACAGGACTTGAAGGATCTGCTGTTAACGTCTTGGTGACAGATACAACAGGACACCTTTGCCTCAACGGTGCTGGTCTAATAATTAGAATGTCATCAAAAACGTGATTTATTTCACTAATTCCATTCAAAAAGTGAAAGTTATATATTATATTCATTCTTTACACATAGACTGATATATTTCAAATGTTTATTTCTTTTAATTTTGACGATTATAACTGACAACTAAGGAAAATCCCAAATTCAGTATCTCAGAAAATTTGAATATTGTGAAAAGGTTCAATATTGAAGACATCTGGTGCCACACACTCATCAGCTAATTAACTCAAAACACCTGCAAAGGCCTTTAAATGGTCTCTCAGTCTAGTTCTGTAGGCTACACAATCATGGGGAAGACTGCTGACTTGACAGTTGTCCAAAAGATGACCATTGACACCTTGCACAAGGAGGCCAAGAGACAAAAGGTTATTGCAAAAGAGGCTGGCTGTTCACAGAGTTCTGTGGCTAAGGGAAGGAAAATATGTGGTAGAAAAAACTGTATAAGCAATAGGGATAACCACACCCTGGAGAGGATTGTGAAACAAAACCCATTCAAAAATGTGGGGGAGATTCACAAAGAGTGGACTGCAGCTGGAGTCAGTGCTTCAAGAACCACTACACACAGACGTATGCAAGACATGGGTTTCAGCGGTCGCATTCCTTGTGTCAAGCCACTCTTGAACAACAGACAGCGTCAGAAGCGTCTCGTCTGGGCTAAAGACAAAAAGGACTGGACTGCTGCGGAGTGGTCCAAAGTTATTTTCTCCGATGAAAGTAAATTTTGCATTTCCTTTGGAAATCAGGGTCCCAGAGTGTGGAGGAAGAGAGGAGAGGCACACAATCCACGTTGCTTGAGGTCCAGTGTAAAGTTTCTACAGTCAGTGATGGTTTGGGGTGCCATGTCATCTGCTGGTGTTGCTCCACTGTTTTTTTGAGGTCCAAGGTCAACGCAGCTGTATACCAGGAAGTTTTAGGGCACTTCATGCTTCCTGCTGCTGACCAACTTTATGGAGATGCAGATTTCGTTTTCCAACAGGACTTGGCACCTGCACACAGTGCCAAAGCAACCTGTACCTGGTTTAAGGACCATGGTATCCCTGTTCTTAATTGGCCAGCAAACTCGCCTGATCTTAACCCCATAGAAAATCTATGGGGTATTGTGAAGAGGAAGATGCGATATGCCAGACCCAACAATGCAGAAGAGCTGAAGGCCACTATCAGAGCAACCTGGGCTCTCATAACACCTGAGCAGTGCCACAGACTGATCGACTCCATGTCACGCCGCATTGCTGCTGTAATTCAGGCAAAAGGAGCCCCAACTAAGTTTTGAGTGCTGTACATGCTCATACTTTTCATGTTTATACTTTTCAGTTTGCCAAGATTTCTAAAAATCCTTTCTTTGTATTGGTCTTAAGTAATATTCTAATTTTCTGAGATACTGAATTTGGGATTTTCCTTACTTGTCAGTTATAATAATCAAAATGAAAAGAAATAAACATTTGAAATATATCAGTCTGTATGTAATGAATGATCATAATATACAAATTTCACTTTTTGAATGGAATTAGTGAAATAAATTTTTGATGATATTCTAATTATGTGACCAGCATCTGTATGTTTTAATGACATGTAATCTCTCAGTATGAGGTCGCTAATCTGAGTTCAAATCTTTGAGTCTGTGTGAGACAACTGTCATAACTGGACATGAACAACATTTTGAGTTATGATCTTTATGGTTTTTTAGGATTGTTCATTATGCTGAACAGATCCAGCTCCTGCGATGATTAGGAAAAGAGCACTACAGAAGCACAACGTTTTGTGGCATTCAGTTGAACGTAACATGAGTTATTGCTCTTCTGCAGGAGAGAGAGTTTCTTGTTTTCCTGCTTGTCTCAGTAAGGGAGGCCCACAAATCTGAGAGAGAGTGTCCAGCAAACAGGGCTGCTTTTCAGTGCTGGAGGAAAAAGATCAGAAGAGGGCCTCTTTGGCTGGGCTACATGAAGATCCGGCTGTGTTTAAGCTGGACCTCCACAACGCGAAGAAGGGTCATCTCACCTCCAGAGCTTCACCGCTGCAAATAAAGACATCCATTCACACAGTCCTGCCAATCGCTCAGCCTGCTGCTGCTTTTCATCTGCTGCCCTTGTAGTGATCCCCATGTAGTACTGACTGGTGGTGACATAAGCCCTCTCTTTTTTAAGGTCTTGCTTTTTCCTTGCTCGAATGCCTTTGAAGATTATGGAGTCTCCGAGTAAATTTTGGCAGCATCCACAGCAATGCTGAGCCAGCTTTGGCTGCCGTTCAGTGTTTCTATATTTCATTTCATTTTGTTGTTAATGAAATAAGAGGGTTATTACCATATCTAATGATATCAAATGGGGTTTAAAAAATAAAACTCTTTGATTTGATGTAAATGCGCTGAAATGGTGGATATTTTGAGTCAAATTATGCTTTGGCTACAGAGTTTCTGTATGTTGTGACTCATTCTTTCTGTTTTTAGCTTAAACAATTCCCTGAGTATTAAACTTTGGCTGGTAACTCTTTTTTGTTTGTGCTATGAACATGTAAGACATGCTGAATTGAGGCATGCTTTTTTTTTTTTTTTTTTTTTTTTGATAAGCTGCAGATGCTCTGTTTCACAGTTTTCTTGATGGATAAAATAACTTCTAGAGACTTGCAAGGAAGTACTGATCTAAGCCTTATCTAGGGTCCAGAATATCATGCAAACCGGAACTACAGCTCTCAGGTGTATCCAGTAACATTAACAATATGATACTTGGAGGTCATACAAGTGACAATTATTATAATTGATTAGTCAGAGAGTTGCAAGTTTCATGTTGTTTAAACTTAAAGTAACCACAGAAACATTATGATAAATTGGTATTGAGGTTTCTATTTTTGAACTAATGCGAAATGGGCAGCTAACAAGAAAGCATTTGATGATAGTGTGAAATGGCTGCAGGCAGAATGGAAGAGTGTTTTGTGAATGAATAGATGGGGTCAGCTGGAGTCCGTGTTGATTTGTGACCATTGCTTCCTCTAGGGTGAACGAAGACAGTGATGAACGAACAAGTGGATGGGTGTTTCTCAACAGAGAGGGAAATGCAAGGCAATTTAGGACGAGAACGTCAGTGTTGGACCTCATCAGATAAATGTAAACATCAAGGGAGGCTGTGTCAGAAACCTGCTGCTTCCTTTGGAGAATCATAATCATGTCTGAATCCAGAAATGTCATTTTTATCAATTATTTTTTTGTGTTTTAAACATTTTAAACTAAATATAGAGAATCAGAGCATGATTGATTCCAAAATTTATATAATCAAAGGTAAAATTATTAATTAAATGTATATATTTATATATATATGCTAGAAGCATTTTAAAATCTATATATTTTTAAATTATTTTAAATGGTGTTTTTTTTTTTCTTTTTTATGCAGATTGCAAGTTATAGAAGTGTCGTTTTTATAATTTTTTTTTTTTTTTACTTTTCAACCCTGAGATTCCTTTTCTACCAAGAGATAAGATAATGTATCCATTAAACATTTGCTTGGTTATCTCTTGAATTTTGTTCCAGATCATTAGATGTGATGTTATGGTTCCCTGGAAACTGAATTGAGGTGCCTTCATAAAAAAACGCTCAATGATAAGCCATTGGCATGTGCCTTAGGATTTGGACACAGCCAAAGAACTTCCTGGGTGATCCAGACAGCTCTCCTGATGTAAAAAAGCCATGGTGAAGTAAAATATCCTTTCTTTCCTGGCCCATCCATTCCTTTTGTTTTTAGAAAGTATCCATATGGCTTTCTGTGGATAATGGTGGCGTAACCTGGAATGATTCCAGCCCTGTTGAACGGGGGGTCAGAGCCATACACTGAGACATAGATCGGTTCTCCTTCACAATTAAAGCCAGTGCATGCCATTTACATCCAAATATACTTTGGGCAGCGCCATGTTTACACAACAGTATCTCCTCTCTTCCTCTCTCTCTTTCACCCTTTCCCCTTAGCTGTGACTCCTCCTCCAGACCATCATTCTAACAACTATACATTCTTCCTCCCCTTCCACTCTTACTCTGAATGTCTTAGTCACTGCATGCTGAGGCTTCCCGTTGCCTGTGGGGATTCTGGGGAATTTGTGATGACAGCACCTCTCCCTCTGCGGAGGAGTTGCCTTGAATATCCAAGGAGAAGCGCAAAAAGAGGCGCTTTTGAAGGCTGAGCGCGTCTGCACGCTTGTTTCCTTGTTTTTTAATGGGACCTTAGACACTTTTCACGTTCCTCATCATGACCCTGACGCCTGTTGGACTTCCCAGCATATTCTGAAGGACTCTGAGGTGAGATAGTCTTCATTCTGTCTTAATATACAGAAGTCAGTCTTCAGTTTCAATGCTGACCTGCTGGAGACTCTTCAGTGCAGGTGGATGACGGCTAAAGTTCATGACAGAGAATACTTGCATACTTTGAAGTCAATTTGAATGAAAGTGTCTGCCAAATGAATACATTTAATGTGAATGTACATGAAAGTGAATTATCAGGGATCATTGGAATACATTGTTTCATATGATTTCCACAACTTTAGATGTGTAGTTCACATGTTCTGCGATGTGACATTCTGCATCACTGGATCTAAAACTATTTTAAGTTTGTTAGTTACTGTATAATTATTTATGCACGCTGCTTGAGCAATAATGGAAAACTGCATAACAGATGCCTGTTTCCCCTCTCAGAGTATCTCTATTTCTCATGATTGCCACAATATATCTCACAATGTGGATTTATATCTTGCTGTTATATTGTGTAATTGTGGCTTTTTCTCTTAACTGCAACTTTATTTCTCATAATTATATGTTATATGTTTCTTTTTACTCAGAGGAGGAAACGGGAAACATTTTTAAATTGCAGGACCATTTAAAATAAACTAGTGAAAGTAAAAAAAAAAAAAAAAAAAAGTGATGAAAAGGGTGAGGACATTGTATACTGTATAAACTTTCCTTACATATTCATACAATCTCACTAAGAAATTCAACTAAAATACTCATGGCTCTGAATGAGGCAAATCAAACACCAGGAACATATGGTAGAATCCACAGGATTACTTCAACTCACACGTGTCAATAACTCTGTGTACGTTTTTACTGCACCATTACGGTCCTGGTGAAATGTTCACTGTGTAATGAATTAATAACGATCTCTGTAAAATGAATGGGAATGGCAGCGTTAACAGTCACTCACAGTGTGTAAAAGCAAAAAGAAAACAATGCTCGCCCCTTTTCATGTATTTCAACACTTTGCGCTTAACGAGAAACTTGTAGAACGCTTGAGTGACATTCACAGTGCAGAATCCTCTTTGGCTGTTTGGATCAAGTCTTTTATACAGCTGGGAATGAGGAGGCCTCCTTTTTCTGTGGCTTTAGAGAAAAACAGGCTAAAGGAAAGGAGGTGAGAGGACTAGATCTAATCAGGGTTACACTTGCAACACTGTTTCTCATGAAAGACAAACTTTTTGGGCAGTTTCAAACAAATAACTTGTTGTAACTTCTAGTATAGTCATAATTGCAACATCTAAATATGAATGCTGTGATATTGAGTTACTGATTACCATAATTAAAAAGATACTGAAGCCAGTATTCTCTAGTTTATGCACATTTCATTTTAGAAGTTTTTTGGAAGATTTATTTTAAGGCTAAAATTTACATGCACTTATAAGTGTATAGGTAAGGTTAGGTATTAGGTTCTATGACTGGTCACCAAAATTGTCACAGTTTAGTCACCTTTTTGTGCTCATGGCTAATTATTCCATTAAAAACTGATTAATGTAGTTGTAAATGTAGTGTAAGTGTAGTTGTTCGGCAAGTTGCATGATATCTTCCAGAGTATTTAAGTTCTTGTGCATTGAGATATTTGACATATAGTGCTGCACATTTCATAACCTCTGTTATATACCGTGTGCGTTTTCATATGAACATGTTTGCATGTGTGTCAGAGGTGTATGGCTGTGAGTCACTGACCTTGTCAGGTGTTTGGTCATAGTTCTTATCAGCTTTTAAAGGTTAAATGTTTTGTTAAGTGCAGCAGGTGTGTGTTTTCCTTTCTCTTGATTAAATTGGACCATGTTTTCGTGAGTGTGTGACATGATAGAGACAGAATGAGAGCAAAGCACAAGGCAAAGTGTTAAATGAGTGAAGGCCAGAGTCAGGGCTGCCAGCTGGCCCCCTTCTCACATTTAACACCACAGCAAGGAGAGCTCTGATTTTCTGTGCTCGCTTGAAAGTACAAAGGAATATTCAGTGTTTCCATCTGTTGATGACCACTGGGAAAAGTTCCGTACTGGAAGGTGCATGAAAGTTAAATGTATCAGTCAGTGAAGTATGCTTCATTTTCATCTCTTCTCTGAGTTGACAGCTGAAAGAAACTTTAAAACTTGAAGATGGGAAAACTTGAGAGACCAATCTTTTTATGGCTTATATGTATATATACGCTGATAATGTAATTTTATAAAATGCATGAAACTATATATGATACTTAAGTTTATGTAAAACTATAAAAAGCACCAAACTATTCAAATATTTAAAAAATAAGTTAAATTCTCAGTTCTCAGTTAAATTTCTTAACTGAGAATTGCCCGAAAACAAAGATGACATTTTTGTTTAGATCTCAAAACAACTTTGAATAAATATAATGGCATTAAAACTAACAATTCAACAGTGATCTGGTTATTAACTGCTGAAAAAAAACAACAAAAAATAAAATAAAATAATTAGTCACAAATATCTTTGTTTTTGGGCACTTCTCAGTAAAGAATGAATGACTCTTATTTTAATATTGAGTAGTTAGGTGCTTTTTCTATCGATCAAATATTGTCATTTATTGGTTGAACGTGTAAATATGTGTGTAAAGTATTAGTCTCTTTTCAAAATTGTACACAATTATATGTGAGACTAAATGGGATATTTACACATTTTAAAAATTAATTTTTCACATTAGATTACTAATTAAGTGCTCAAAAGATAGTGAAAAAAATATACACTTTTCTATTATTAACTCATGAATTTAAACCTAACGTCTAATTTTTATTAAAAAAAGAGTAATGCACGTTATTTGTAATTTACCTATTTCTTTCCACACCTAACGTTTACTTCTGAAATGATCACGGACGTTTTTCCCAAAAGCATTGAGAGCCTAAGTTGATCGTAAACCAATTGCACCAAAGGGCTCCACGATCTGCTTAGGCTAATGATGCTTTTGGGAAATGCAGTCCTGGCCTGTCAGATGAAATTTGCATACTAAATTGATAAATCAAACCAATCACATCTTAATATAGCACAATTGAGTGGTATGATTTCATCCTATCAGTCACTTGATAGGAACGTCCTGCCAAGAATAATCTCGATCGTTCACAGTTCATCTGTCTTGATGCTGTTCTTAAGCTAAGGTGTCAGAAAGGAATGTTCTTTCTTTCTCCACCAATCCGACACTTCCTGTGGTTTAATGTGTGTTTTTGTGCTGTGGGGTTTGGGGGGGGGGGGGGGTAATAAGGGGGTTAGCAGGGTTGCTAACCACAGCCTGGTCTGGGACATTTAGGTCGTCTGATGAATGGACGGGTACATTGTAAATCAGCCACTGGAGAGCGACGAGCCAGATTCCTCATAGCACTGATGTCACCATCCTCGTGCCTTCAACAAATCCAGACTTGAACGCTCTCAGCCTGAGCCAGATGTTCAACCCCTCAGATCCCCTGTTATTCCCTCTTCTACTTGTGCAAGATTCCCTGTTATTCCCTCTTTGCCTCTCTGGGATTCCATTATCCCTTCTCTGCCTCTGTGAGATTCTCTGCTATTATCAGAGTGTCTCTTTGGGATTCAGTCTTTCTCCGTCTTTGAGATTCTTTGTTTTTCTTTTTTTCCCCACTAGTTACTCTTTCTACCCATTTTATTCTCTTATTTCTCCTCATAACTGCATATTTCCAGCTCCTTCCTTAAAGTCTTTAATAATTGTCTGTGAAATATGTGGGTTTCCATAAAATCCCATATGAAGCAATGCTCCAACCCTCATCTAATTTAAAGCAAAATTCTGGGTTAAACACTGGGACATATTTGTCATACTGACGATTACCACAGAGAATATAAAAAAGTAATTTAGACTTTTATATGAAATGCATTTGTCTTTGTTGGTATGATCCTTAAGAAGCAATGCTGAAATGTACTTTCCTAAATTTTTCATGCTGAAAAGAAAACGCAACTTGAACCCATCTAAGATGCATTTCTGGTTTATGGTGGTCTGACTGGTCTCAGCCAGACTGACCAGCTAAAAAATGCCTAAAACCACTCTTAAATTTGCTTTCCAAATCGTCTAACCAAATGTGACCAGCAAAACAGAACTACACCATCAGAAAGGTTATTGAAACGTGATTGCTTTGACATCTTTTAGTCTGTTAAATTAAATAATCACACTTAAGTATGCCAAGTAAGTAAATGTACCTATATCTTGAAAAAAATCATGCAGACATTTAAAGCAAACTCAATACAACTTCTGTTCTTTCTTTTCAGAATGACAGGCACAAAGTGCTAATTTTGAAAGAGGAACCAGTTCAGTCCAAATGGTGGAATATGGCAGTTTCTGGCATTATACAAAAGCACTTTGGGATATTCCTTATGGCTAGCTATAAACTGTAGATTGAAACATGGACAAGCGACCCATGATGACTTTAGAAGGACAGCGGTCATCAGCATTGCAAGAGGCCCCCAAAATGACTTTCTCAGTAGAGCTTTCAATGGCAGACTCAACCGTGGATGGAAACCTGATATTAGAAGATAGTTCCAATTCACTATTATCTGTTATAGATGACCAAACACCACTTGAGTTGAAGAACAAAAATTCATTAGAGAAGATCAATCAAATTGTACCAGTGCTAGTCAGCAAGGATGGACCTTGTCTTCAAATCGCAAATCTTCTCAAAAAAGAAAAGACAAAGAAATGCATCAAACATAAAAGCACTTCTGCTCCAATATCAAGCCCGAAACATGAGATGAATGGCATTTTTCGTGAATCTGACCTCCAGCTGGACAGTGAGACAGGGTTTAGGTGTTTTTTGACTTCCTCAGATAATTCAGTGACCAACAGCCTTGATGTGGATTCCTCAAACACCTTTCCTATTTCTTATCCTTTCTCTATTTTGACAGCAAGATCCATTTCAGACCCTGCTTACTCTTTTGCATCTGCTCCATTGGGACCGTTCAACCTTGAGCACCCATACTCTGCTCCTTTGCCAGTCTCTAAAGGTACTGATCTACCCCGAATCATAAAACACAAGCCCAGCTCCATTACCTTTGCAGATTATGACAGCTTTTTGGGTGTGATCCATAATGCCCAAGCCAATGAGAGTTCAGATGCTTGTGAGACCTCTTCTGAAGATGACTGCCATGGCGATGAGGTGTTCCCAGAGTGCAAAGAGTTTCTCCCTGGCTCCAGACGAAATAGGGGTGGATTGGAGAAGCAAAGGAGAAAAGGAACCTGTGGACAAGCAGGTGGAGAAGAAAGTTCCGGCACCAACCTCCCACCGACCAGCACCAGCAGTTATGAGGCAGAGGAGGAGAGTAGCAGTACAGAGGTGAGGATGCAATGATGGTTAGATGTTTAATAGGCTTTTTGAGATTTGTTAAAGCTTAGTGATGTCTTTAAGTGGGATATCTGGTTTGGTTTTCAGTGTTTGTAAAGATTTTTACAGTTCAGCACTGTATTAATATTCCTCAAATGTTCAGGTTTGTTCTCAAACTGTAACAATAAATGCTAAGCTTCTGTGATTAATTAATTATTTGTTGATCGTTTCAGCTTTAGGTGCTATGCGGATTTCTCATTTAATGGTCTTGGAAAACTAGGAAATATCAGAGTTTTTGTGATTACTAGCTCTGTGAAAGTCATGGACAAGTAATGGATATTTGTATATGAAATATAGATTTTTATCATTTTGATTTGATTTAAAATGTTTTATTGGCTAGATTTTGGTCTTGCTTACTCACAATTTTGGTATTGTTTTTTTTCAAGTCAATTATTTCCTTTAAGTCAGTTTAACAGGTTCACAAATCTGTCTGAAAGACTTGGAATTGGTCTGAATCTAAATGATTTTAAAACTACTTTTCCAGTTACAGGATAAATCATGGAAAAGTAAGGAAAATTCATTGGTCAAAAAGCGTGTAAACTTTGGCTGTTTTTGGGATTTGTGAACTTAGTACTTTTTATATAAAGTTATATAAAGTTATATAAATTAAAAACAATTCCTGTTGACTTTTCTAGAATGTTCTGAATTCAAAATTTAACTGACAGCAGTGACATCCTCACAGTGTTTGCATACCGAATTGCGATTTGGTAATCTTACTTCCATGTTAAATTGAGAAAGCACTGCTATATCCCTAAGGAAAATCTAAGTTTGTTGAGTCACATTTTAACTTTGTGATCTGCTGTTTTTTCCTCTGCGAAGTGATATAGAGAATGCTTAACTATAGAGAATGCTTGGAAAGGAATGACTGGTTATTTGTATTGACTAAAACATTCCAAAACATTGTCATACTGATGGACTGTTCATGCCATAAAGCCAAGCTTTCCTGAGCATCTGTCATATAGTCTCTTTTTCGTGGAAAGCAGAGTCTGATGTCCTTCGACTGTCAGAGCTCTATTTTGCAGTGAACTTCGCCTTCCATTTCTTACAGCTTCATTTAGTTGGAGCGAGTCATGGATGATTTACATCTTTCTCCTAAGCTTATGCCTGACCTGACCGTTGGTAACCTGTGACCTCCCCATCCCAAGTTTATTGATGTCACATGGACATATATGAAAACACAATAGCATATTCCCTACCATGCTCGGTTAAGAGCTCCTGTAAAAATGTCCCATACCATTCATACCAGAGATAACCAGGACAAAGTGTAAAGTTGAGCCTATCACACCCTTTTACTCTGTTCTTATCGCTACATAAACTCTTAAGTTAGTGTTGTTCAGTTTAGATTCAGTTTGACATATTTTGCTGTTGTTTTTTTGTTAGAATAGGTAGGCATTCCTTTATATCGTTAAGTTTTTGATAAATATTTACACGTGCACACACACACACACACACACACACACACACACACGTTGTGTTTTCATTTTTTATGGGGACATTTCATTGGCGTAATGGTTTTTATACTGTACAAACTTTATATTCTGTCCCCCTACACTACCCCTACCCCTAAACCTACCCATCACTGAAAATGTTCTGCCATTAGATTTTCAAAAAAGATCATTCTGTATGATTTATAAGCTTGTTTCCTCATGGGGACCAAAAAAATGTCCCCACAAGATCAAAATTGACTAGTATTACCTATACATTCGGTCCCCATAACATAGGGAATACCCCCCCCCCCCCACCTCAGTTTAAATAGGTTAGAATTTAGTATATATAGATATTCTATTTCAGTATATATAATTTAATAGTAATAATTTTATTGCAAAATCTGCCTTTTTTGCAATTCAGTGTTTTTTTTTATTTTTTGTAAAATAAAATGTCTTTGTGTGGATATTATTACAGTTAAATTGTATAGAACATTTTGTGCAGTAGTTCTTGAAAGGTTGTTAATAAAATCTATTTAGTGTTATTCTAAAAGTAATTACAATGAAAATCTACAATTAAAGAATAAATGGGTATCTCTTTCTCTTCATGTAATATATTATATATACTATAAAAAGTATTATTATAGAATAGATGTGAATAGTTTTATGAATATATTGAATTTAAATGACTATAGATGAAATATGCAATTAAATATTATTAAATTACATGCAAACGTATTTATAGCATTTATAGCAAACACTTTTATCCAAAGCGACTTACAATAGAGGAACAAAAGCAATTCGTCAAAGATCCAGTAATATTTATAATATATTAAATATTATTTAATCAATTATTTTTTATATTTTTTCCCCCTCATTTAACATAAATGTATTTATTTAAAAACAACTTTTTACAATATTACTGTGGTGCAATTACAGTAGTTGTACATTCTAGCAGGTGAGCTGAGAATGACTCGTGGTTCATTTGTTGGCCCCATCACCCCTCTGTGCTGCACATGCTCAGCTCTCCCCTCCTGTTCCTCGTTCTTTGTTCATGCATGATTTAAGATGAACGTGTGAAAGAATGTTGTGCCCCTCACGTGAACGCCGACCTTGCCTCGTTTGCACCTTCTCAAGAAATACCAGAATTAGCTGTCAGTGGATATGAACAGAAAAAATCAATTTGTTTGTCAAATTTGTATAAAATATATATATTTAAATATTTTAAAAACTATAGATGAGCTTCCTTGGCACAATCTATATAGAAATTAAATATTTGATATTTAATATTGTACACAATTCTCGGGGTTAAGATGCATTTTGCCTCTTCACCATTTGGAGGCGCTCTTTACAAACCTTTACATATATTGTGAGACCAATTGCTCTGGTAGAGTTATTTATACCTGTTTATGTAAATTTTATTTGTGCTTATGGAATGGGATTGTTGAAAACTGCAGCATCTCTAGCCGTCTGTGCATATATCCTCATGAGGAAAGTTATAGCGCACGACTTCTGTAACAAAAAAGCAGGAGGATTGTCCTCCTCTGCAGAGACTTTTCTGACCTGGATTTGAAGCAGTTCAGCAAATGGATTATGGCTGGTGGCCTTTAAGGATGACATATTGCTACATTCTCTCAGTGGAGCTGGCTGGCACGCTCAGTGGGTGGCATGGCCATGGCAGGAAGCCCAGAGCCATGGCAAAGCTAGGCACTTGACTCCTCATTTCCATGTCAATGGGCCAGTGCTGAGATTTACAATGTGGCCAATTTGCGGCGGTGCAGTTATGGTCCTCGGCCATTCTGTCCACCGTGGAAGATAACAATGATGAGCTGATCTGGTGGGACTGACTCATACCGGTCTAGTTGCCATGACAAGTGTATTTTCTCACGACTGACAGGGCGGAAAGGGGTGTTGTAACCGATGCCGGGTTGTTGAATACCACAGATTCTGTGCAAGGAACAGATTCCTAGGGCTTCCACTATGGACCAATACCCTGTACTTTATAATACTCTGTTCCCTTTCTTGCAGAACTCAATACTATTTTTTAAAAAGTAAAAAAATGGACATTGGTAACACTTTACAGTATTTGTTATAAGTTGACATTAACATATTATGTATCATCAACTAACAATGTACAGTACCTTTACAGCATTAATTGTACTACAGTAGTGTTAATTTGTGTATTACACTAATACATTTTTGACATTTTAAGTCACATAAATTGCCCATTAGTTCATATCATCAACAAACATGAATGCACAAAAGTATTTTTATCAATAAACATGTAAAAATGCTGTTTATTGTTAGTTCATTGTCAGGGTACTTAATGCATTAACTACGCTATTGTTTTTGTGGAACCCTGATAGATTTTGTTCAGTATTCTTTGATGAATAGAAAGTTACTCTCTTGACGATGAAATAGATTTGAAATCGAACAATTTGACTACTTTTGTAGCATTAGAAATGTCTTTACTTTTGATCAATTTAATGCATACTTTTCTGAGTAAAAGTATTAATTTCTTTCAAAAATTCTTACTGACCCCAAACTTTTGAGCGGTAATTTAAGTTGAACCTTTTTTTAGTGTTGCGGTGAACTCAGAAATCAGACCTCAGCTTTAAAGTCTTTGTGACATTGTCTGTTTAGTCGAACAACATCCTCCTTTAGTTCTGAGAGAATGAGAGTGTTTTCACTCAAGAGTCTGCATGGGGGGCCAGATTTGAGCGTTATGAGCAGCAAATGCATCCTCTTTTGTCAAAGTCAAGAGGGTTAATGGCCCGTTGCAGAAGGGCAAGACAGAGTGGCGCTAATGTCTTAAGAGGGACAACAAGAAAGCCTTCTCAGTAGCAGTGTTGGGGAAAGTTGCGTTACTCCCTAAAACAGTAACTGCAGCTTTGGTGAGCTCTTCTTTCAAAAAATGAAAAATATCTACACTGACTCCAAATGTTTTGAACTGTAGTGTATTATTTTTTTTAAACTGTCCTAGAAAGGGTGATTCTGTTGTACTCCTTTGTTCACTCTCTGAAGGAATGTCATCCTCTTGAGTCTAATTGGTTAAGGGTCTTACCATAGGCACATTCCTTGAGATTTTACGTGCTTCCTATGCTGCCCCCTTTTCAACCGAACCATCTATTTCTGCTGCCAGAGATAAATGTGTCCCATTCTGCCATGACAGTCGTCAATAGTATCATTGTGTGTGGATGAGAGAGAGCCGTAATCTCTGCCTTGGGGCTTCAGATCGCAAGAAAGACTAGAACATTTCCGCCTGCTGTGTCTCCCGCGCTGGGATGTTACTGTTAAATGTTCCTCACAGTTCATCCTTGCCCTCTTCCTGCTCCTCTGGCCCCTCCACTTCCTGTTGGTAAAGGGGCAACCCTGTTGATTTATGACTTGGTGAGTGAGGTAGGTGAGGGTAATTTATAGCCCAGGAACCCTTGGCTGTGTCTGAGCTGGATGGGACAGTCTATTTATAATCTTTGGCAGTGGTGTTTGGGGAGTAGTGAAAGTAGCGCTGAAGAGAAAGGAGAGGAATACCGTACAGCTATGTTTTGACCACAGTGGCAGCTGGGTTGCTCGCTAGTATTGGTTCAAATATGTGCGGCACTGGAACATTTGACCCTCAATGCTATTTACTGCTCAAGGGAGGCTAATGTCTCTGACATAACTCATCTGTCCATCCGTCTATCTGTCTGTCTGTCTAATTATTCCGTCCATCTGTCCTGAAATGGAGTTGACATTCATTCTTTAATATTCTATATATGGTATGTACACACACCAATGAGCCAAAACATTGGGAGTGAGTCTGGCAACATTGTGAGTGTTCTGGCATCTTGCGTTTTTGGTATCCACTATTTTGACCAAAGAAATATTACAGCGACAAAAGATTAGTTGTGCTGAGCAATGTTAACGAAAGCACTTTCGACGGAGGAATGTTTTGCTTATACGTGGAAAGACTGCATCACTCTTTCTTGTTTTTATGTTCAGCATAAAGCCTTTGGATTTATTTGTTTATTGTGGGCTTGTTCTTGTTCGCTGTTTTTCTAGCAAATCTGACTTTCCCTGTGACTTCTTGCATCGCACTGTTCACACACAAAGATGAGAGAAACATTTCTGATGCAGGTTAAAAAAACGTCGTTAACAACTAGATGTTCAGTTTGGTTCTGTACGTACTGAGTAGAATTTTTGTAAATGCGGTTCCACCAAATTTAGCTGCATTGTGACCGCCTGGCTAATTTGCTGTTGGTCCTCCTCGGGTTGCAAAAACAGTGCCGATCAGCCGAGGCTGAGGACTCTTCAAGAGCCCTGAAGGTGTCCTGTGGTATCTGGTACCAAGATTAGCAGCAGATCCTTCAAGTCCTGTAGGTTGTGCAGTGGCTTGAACTTGTTGGTTCTGCACATCCCATAAATACTCAATTGGATTGAGATTTGGGGAATTTGGAGGCCAGGGGTACACCTTGAACTCTTCATCATGTTACTCAAACCTTTCCTGAAAACGTGTGCAGTGTGGCAGGGTGCATTTTCCTGCTAAAAGTAGTCACTTCCACCAGGGAACACCATTGTCACGAAGGGATATACCTCTTAAGATAGGTCGTATGTGTCAAATTTATGTCCAGATAAATGGCCGGACCCTGGGTTTCCCAGCAGAACATTGCCCAGAGCATCTCGCTCCCTCCATCTGCTTGTTGTCTTCACCCAGGCATCACTTACCCAGGTAAACGACACGGCCGTCCACGTGATGTAAAAGAAAACTGGACTCATTAGAGCAGGCGACCATCTTCCACTGCTCCATGTGCCCATTGTTGACACTTTTGGCAGTGGACATGGGGTCATTATATCCACTCTGATTAGTCTGGGGCTACACAATCCCATACGCAGCAGAGTGTGTTGTGACACATTCCTCCCATAGCCATCATTAAAATTTTGTGACTTGTGCTACAGAAGACCTTCTGCTGGTTAGGACCAGACAAGAAAGCCTTAATAGTAGTACTGTAAATTTCCTTGAAAATGTGTCCAAATTTCAAAAACGATTGCAGTGAACTGTGCGTCAAACTGAACTTTCAATACAAATCAAATATTCTCATTAGATTCTTCAAAGTCAGAATTGTCTGGACTGTTATGTAATAACAGAAATAAAATGGAAACAAACAAGACAGTAGATACTGAAACTGAAAACTCCATTAATTCTAAGCATTACAATTTTTCTCTGGGAAAACAATTGTTGGCACGGTTCTGTGTTTTCATGCATAGTAGTTCAGTGTGACTTTGAAACCTTAGTTTGAGAATAAAAGATATGGCTCTAAAATCAGTTCTGGTTCATCAAGTTGGTTATTTTTGGCTCTGTACATCAAAGAAAAACAGACCCTTGACTGAATGACCGAGTCTAATGTAATGACTCTGCCTAATCAATTTTATCTTCAATGCTTATTTTTCTGTGATGTCCTACAGTGTTTCTTCTGTGTATATGCAGGAGTCTTCTCAGGTCCTGTCTCCATGGTCTGAGTCTATGACCCAGCTAATAAAGAGATTAGATCAGCTCAATCTGGATATAGAGGAAGAGCTCAGTGCTGGCTCCTCCCCCTCTGACACGCCCAACACCACCAGGAGACACACCGCTAATGACAGAGCATCCCTGCAGGTCACTCGTATTTTCTTTCTTGTTAAATATAATGTAAATTTTTTGGTGATTAACTCTTTCCCCACCATTGACAAAAATTTCCGTCATTTGCGAGAAAACGCTTCCCGGTCATTTTCCGGCTTTCCATGTTTTCACTGTTTTACGGTAGGGGGGCACTATGACACATCATCTGAAAGAGGACTGAACAGTGTTGCCAAGTCCGCAGACTTCCCGCGGAATTGGACTACTTTAACTGTGTTGCCGCAGGTTGTTTTTCATGTCCACGGGTTGAAGTGACCCCAAATAACATGATATTTAATCCCTGGAATGTCAATTTTACACCGATTTTACCCGCTGGAACATGATTTTTACCAAAATGTTGCCTTTTTAAAAAATTTTTTATGAAACTTACTTAGATTCAAGTGTTCATAGCTAGCATTTTCAAGCTAGAATTTGTTTAAAAGTTCTTTCTTTTGGTGGCTATGAAATTTTTGAGAAAATGATCAAAAAATCCTGGCGGTTTCTGGCAAAAACGCTGGCGGGGAAAGAGTTAATTGGTATTTTTGGTAAATATGCTGCTTTACCTTCTTTTAAACAGGCAGAATCTTTCCATCATCTGGATTTTATCTGAATCACAATCTGATCTCTATTCTATTTGAGATTAGATGATTAGTTCACACTTGTGTGTGTAGATAACTGATAAGAATTCAGTGGGAACAGTAAGTTGTCTGATATTGCTCGATGTGCCAGTGCATGGCGTCTGTCTGTGACATGGGTTACATAGAATGTGCTGCATGCTGGCAGAGAGTTGACCAGACTGGTGACACTGACACAGGGGTCCATTGTTTTAGGAGCTTGCCATGGGGAACTTTCAATGCAAGTTAAAAAAAAAAAAAAACCTCATGCAAACTCGCGACATAACTACCCTGTAGCAAGGGTTCACGGCGAGACAAAAGTGCCTATTGGTTCTTCAAGACAACGATGTCTTGTGCTTGGGGTCTGTTGTTCTGTTTATATCACCATGTCCATTAGGGGTGGTTAAAAGAATGACATTATGGGTTTCAGAGCCCTCTCGACAACCGTTCCTGATTTTTAACAAGAGAAAAGATTTGCCTTTGCATGCTGTTTTGGAACAAGGTCAACCATTTTTTTCTCAAGTTCTTCCCTTTTTGATAGTTTTTGGGCGCTTTACAATGTTCTGCTGAGTCTGTGACAAGCTAAGAGACTGCTTCTTCTTCTGATAGTCATCTCCAGAGGTCATCCATTCCAGACAAAGTGTCCAGTCCCATGCTAAAAGTTGTCGTGCTGTCGTTGCAGAGCGGAGCTGTGGGGGTAAACCAGTCCCTCAACTGGAACAACATGGCCAGAAGATCTGACATGAGGGAAAGGCACGGCCAAGAGAAACTTGTGGGAGCCACTTCCTCTCTGGGGAGATCACATGGTAAAAAGACAGAGGTGAGCATTTGAACTTACTCAACTTGATTTTTTTTTGTCTCATATTGAATTATTTTCCTCAACAGTGTCCTCAAAAAGTATTTAGGAACTTCAAAAAAAGTTTCACTTAAAAATATTTGAATGTCTATATGTAGCAAAATACTAAATCCAATTGGCATCTAATTGGCTGAACAGAGCAAACCATTAAAAGGAAAAGAAGTTTGTTGCTAGTGGATCTCACATTGATGGTACTGGTATTTAGAAGTCAGAATTGTTATATTTTTAGTATCAAATTTGTCTTTACTTAAGAAGAGTTGATCTGTATGTAGACCGTGATCAACTGCTTAACTTTCTCTGTGAAGTGTTTATTAATGAAGACACTGCGTGTCAGTGTTCAGTCCAAGAAGTTTCTGGGGTTGAGGTTTGATGGCCTACGACTGCATTTCTAGTGGCTTTTTGGCATTAGTGGGACTGAGTTAAATTAGATTTTCCCCTCGCTAATCCAAACAGGATTCCCCCTTAGTCTGGAGAATTGAATTAATGAATTCAGACCGACACCAAAGGAAGTCTTTTAGTGGGCCATTTAAGGCCATCACATCTTGTTTGGATTCCCAACCAGTGTAGCTTAGCTTAACCGGTGATTTGTAAACCCCTAAACATGTTGTAAGATGAGATTTCTGATAGTTATTGCAATGCGTCTTTTGTTTTTCAGTTTTGATTAGTTGAGCTCAAGTTTTCTACATATAAGATATTTAAAGTATGCAGCTTGTCTGTTGTGACGGTAAGGGCTTTGTTTCTAGTTGTTCGTGCCTTGCAAACATTTGGAGTTTGTTTGAAACTGGACAAAGCATTCTCAAACAGAGATTAGAGGCCTGTACGTGTCCTGCTGTTTAGAGCAAGCACAGAGAGATCTGACAACTGAGCAATTTACGAGTTTGGGGCTCGTGTGAAAGATACTGAAAGGAATGTTCTGTCATTCTGGAAACAAATCCAGCATGCAAAGGATGGAAAATAAGACTCTTCATGGACGCTTCACTGCAGCTGATTTACAGCTGTCTTAGTCCAGCCTCAGATCGACCGCAATTTATGGTGGACATTGTGGACGTTCGTCTCAAGCCACACTTGCCTAGCAAAGACAGAAAAAACAAGCAATCGCCAGCTCTTCCTTTAAGCTCATCGTGAATATTTTTCATTTCAAAGGCACGCACTCCCTTGCATTGTTCCCAAAACAATATCCGATGAGCAACAGTGGGTTTAAATGAGCACAATATCTGTGGGAATTTAGTCCTTTTCCGTCCGGCTGGAGAACTGGGCCAGATGTGTTTGTTTAATCTCCGCATAGCAGAAGCAGCACTGGTTCATTCTGTGGTCCATTCATGGGAACCCCCGTTAAAGGCCTCTGGCATGGGGATCTTGGAGGTGATTGCGTTTATTAGAGTATGTGAGAGTGCAGGAGAGAGAGAGAGTTGAAGAGGGTAATTGGATTGGAGGGGGTAATAGAACGATTTGGCTTTGTGCACTCTGACAAAATGAAGTCTTGAGGTTCTTGGAGAAGATTAACAGGTCAAAAGCTCCAGAGGCATGTGGAGGCCTTCAGTCCAGTGGAATGAGTGTAGGCCACCCTCATGTAGATGACAAATCCAAATTTGGAAAGCTCCCTTGGCATTTTACCAACTGTCTCCTAACATTAACACAATTTGTGATTCTCACCAAGCCTGTTATCCTCGTTCACCTCTTGTTGTCTTGACCAAGTCATGAAGAAGGTGTTCCTGCAGTCAAACTACTGACCGGTTTTTAAGAGAAGAACAGTTTTACATTCTATCAGAGTTGTTACAAAATGTTACAAATTGCCTTTCATATATATATATATATATATATATATATATATATATATATATATATATATATATATATATATATATATATATAAAATTGGCTTATATACGTACATACATTTTGTGAAAGTTTTTTTCTGTTCTGGAGAGGACATACACGGTGTGATTTTTAACCCGTCAAGCAAGCAAGCTTCTGTTTTAATTCTATTTCATTTCATTCAAATTAAAATCCAATTAATTTTGCATCCTCAGTTGAATTCAAATTCAGTTCTGAAAGGCATAAAGCCCTAGTCTCCATCTTAACTTCTCTCTACTCTGACTGTGACGTACATTAACACTAACTTGTATTATTTCTGGCTAAAATTCGGTTGGCAGCTTGTGCTTTTGAATTTTTTTTTTTCATGGCAGTTATTGGAAGGTGAAAAGCTAGCTTGTCTGGTGAAAGACATATCAGCTACTTTGAAACAGTTCATGAATCAACACTGAGAGAATGTTTATGTTGATAAAGTCAATGTTACGAGAAAGCTGTACGTCATAAATATGACTCACTAGGATCCGGGCCAATGTAGCCCATCTATTTATTAGTGCAATAACATCAACCACTGTGAAAGAGGTTGTTTCAGTCAATCACGTCACTACTTAGACCACACCATACAGTTGACGCCGTCATAAAATCTTTAAAGAAAACATACGGCTCAGAATGCTTGTTAACTTGGAACCAGCTTTTATTTAAGATGTTGTAATCCCCTGTTTTAATGTAGCTTCCATAATGTAAAGAACCCACGATGGAAACGTAGCCATATTTTGCATTACATTTACATTTATGCATATGGCAGGCGCTTTTATCCAAAGCGACTGACAAAAGAGGGCCATTTTTCAGCTTTTTTTGACATTTTAAAGTGAGAGTCCACCCAAAAATTAAAATTGTCATCATTTACTCACCCTCATGCCATTCCCTTGTGACTTTATTGCTTCTGAGAAATATATTTTTTTGTTTGTCCATTTAATGAAAGTCAGTGGGGTCCAAAGTTGTTTTCATTTTTAGGTGATCTATCCCTTTAGTTTGCTTAATTATATGTTGGTGACTCACTTAGAATTAATAAACGTTTGAATCATTGTGTGAACTCACAAATGCTTTGGGAAAATGCTTCCCCACTGCCTCTAACCTATTCCTCACCCTCGATCTATTGTTGTAAATCTCGGAGGTGCTGGTGAACGAAGGGAAGCTGAGTCTTCTCCATCCATCTGTGTGCAAGGTCCACACCGGCTCTCTAACTCCCTGCGGGGTCCTCGGTTGGGGCAGGAGACGGGAGCTAAGCGGTTCAATAGGATGAAGATAGATTACGGGGCCAAGTGCAACTCAGGAGGCCAGGATTTGTTCTGCTCCAGCAGAGGTTAAGTCTCAGTTTGGGACGTTGGGTGAGGAGCGACCCTGCAAAGTGTCAAAATACGGCTGGGTTGAGAGGCCAATGCTGTGAGCTTTTGCTCTTTTTCTTTTGTGGGACTCTTTTAATTCCTTGTGAATCTGCATGAGCTGGGAGTAAGTTTTTTTTTCACTGTGAGAACTATTTAGTGTCTGACTTCAAGTTATATTTCACCTCAAAATGAAAATTGTGCAACCATTTACTCACTCTCATTGAAATCAATCATAATATCCTACTCAAAGATTGCCAGAACTTTTGCTCATCGGGGTTTGTAAATATAGCAGCATGTATGCCGTCAGTGTGCGAGTTCACATTTCCTGTGACAGAAAGTAGAATGCTTTATGTAAACACCATCCAATGACCTGTGATTCCCCTGGAGGTTCATCTGGCTGTCACTGAGGATTGTGGCTACAACTCCATTTGTTTAAGTGTAATATATAATTTCACATGCAGCTACCCATCTTTATAATTTTATTTATCCTATATATATATATATATATATATATATATATATATATATATATATATATATATATATATATAGGATAAATATATATATATATTATATGTGTGTTTCATATTTAAAATGGTATGTATATTTATATATTATATTTACAATGGTCTCTAGTTTATGCATGTTGAAAAACATTTAATGAAGACATGTAATGGTTGCCAATAGAGAAAGATTCTTTTGTGCCCGTATGGTGTAGTTGTAATTTTATACCAGGAGGGGCTCACTGGACCAAAACCTTATGTCAAAACCTTGACCCCTTGGGTACAAAGCCCATTTTTTTTGCACTTCCTGTTGGCCAGACGTATATGTGTGGAACCTGTGCATGAAATGCACATCCATTTACCCGCCTACACATCTTTGCAGTGATGCATGGACCTTTCACCACCACTAGCCTTGAGAGGCATTCTGGCAAAGAGCCTAGAAGCAGAACAGCTCTCAAAGCGGGTTTTAACATATACAGCACTTTAAGAAGCAGCAACATGAGGTGCTTATTCAACTCCCCGTGTTTCCTTTAAAAGCAGGACTAATTCGGGAATAGGTTTGATCCTACATTATCCTTCCTTTTTAAGTCATCTTTCATTTCCTCAAGTACTCAACCAGTTCTTTTGTTTCCTTTTCAGAAAACAGGCACATGCTTGTGCAAAAGATGGGCTGTATCAAGCCCATATACTCTCCGCTTATACATGCATGCACAGACTCCAAATTAAACATACACACAACATCAGATAAGTCTGCCTGCATCATCACCCGTGACAGTGACATATTCCTCCTTTTCTCTCCTGCTGCTTAACTGTGCATTTCACCAATGCTGTTTCTGTCATAACACAACCAAGACCCTGCGTCATGCTAGCTTGATTTCTTTGACATTCTCTAGATGTCAACTTCAAAAAAATACCACCAACTCCGCCGCCCACCTCAGCTTGGAAGATGGATGGTCCACAGCCTGATCGCCCAAACAGACCGTCCATCAGAACACCAACAAACGTGTAGAACAACAGTCCTGAAAAAGACTGAAAACAGCCTAATTTAAGAGCTGAAACATGGTGGATCATGCAGGAACCTGATAGAACATATTCCAGCGGGTTGAGCGAAGCTTAAGAGGAGAACTAAATATAGAAAAGTTGTCCTGCTACAGGGGGTTTCATGGAATGTAAGATGGATGAGGCTTTGCTCGTGGGACCACATCTGGCCCGCCCGAGCCCACTGGGGTCACTTTGAAGTGGATGCCGTGGGGGCTTTTTTTTGTTCTTTACAGCGCATACTTTCTGTCTTATCCCTCTATATTTCTTTTTTATCTATCTCTTTGTCTTTTATTCTCGGTCATTTTAAACCCCTAAATTTTTCTTAGCCTCTTTGTTTCATGTGACGCTTTGTTTCTTCCTTCTAAATAAGGATATTGTGTGTGCACAATGCAAAGCATTTTAGAATGTTAATATTGCTCGTATTTCGTATCTTCTCCAAAACACCTTTTCGACAATCAATCTTAATAACTGTCACATACTGACCACTTTTCCTCATCCAGTCCATTTTAGATGGACACAACCTCTCTTACAAAGTTCAACCTCCATTTTCTTGTTTAATAAAACAGTTTCTCTCCGAAATACTTCACATTCGGTAGTTCACATTGCATGTTGACTTTAAGTGAGTCGGTTTTGGCCAGTCAGCAAGAGCTCCACATGGAACATGTGTGTAATATCAAACATGTATTTTTGAATCTTCCGTGCGATGAATATTATGATAGATGTTAGTCATGCACGCCAAATAAAACCAGTAAAAATGAATTGTAGGGGAATCCCAGACATGCAAAAATACGTATTGAACTTCAGGGGTTGTTATTCAGAGTGATCCAAAATCTCCAACAGCTCATAATTCAGATTCAGCGCAAATGATGTTTGTGCGAACTTTATGTATTGGTACCCTTGCCTCTGGAAATGATGGCGTCTGTTTTCTTTTTGCTGCATTTAGGATCTTGTATCTCATTCAGTGTAACTTGCACAGTTACTTTTCCTGAGTTTCCCCTCAGGCATAATTATTTTACATCTGTCCATCTATCTATTATTTCTGACTGAGAAATGATTATACTTGTAATCCCATCAGCCTTCATCATTCACACAGTTCCAGATCCTACAGTTCCAAGAAAATGACATATATCCCAGGAAGGCACTCATTAGTATATAGACCACATGTCAAAACAACTTCCCTTTTCCGTTTCCATTGTTCTTTTCCTTTGCGTCTTGATCCGTTTTCTTGTATCTGATGGTGTAAACATTGTTTGTTTTCTTATTATGTGAAGGTCTTGGCTTTGATTTTCTTGTTCGTTTTGCTGTCAGGTTGCTTGATGAATGTGTGGATACTTCAGCGTTGCACCTTTTACATCCAGATCTGTTTTTGTAAGGCAGGCTCTTCCTAAAGCTAGTCATCATTCATTTGACGCTTAATTACATGTCATGTAACCATCATTTGTGTCAGTGACAATTACTACTTTGAAACACAGCAGGACTTTACTCCTGTCCACGCTCTTTCTCCCAAGAATTCATAGTAATCCTCTGCAAACTTGTTTTGAAAGGCGACATTCCAGTAAGCTGCCCAGTAGTCTTGTCAAAAATAACATGTAATATACATACCTTGAAATGGTCTCGCTTTACAGTTTTTCACGCGCTGTTTAAGCTGTTTTATGAGTGTAACACTCTAGGTTGTGTTAGCGTTTGAACACCATAACTCTTTGAGATGTGTGGTGAAAATTCAACCCCTCATTGCAAAATCTCACAACCTATAAGCAACCATGACATCATCCATCATATCCCCTCTTTCCGCTGTGTTTTTCAGACCCAGATCTCATTAAACGGAGGCAGAGGGCCCCGGTGTACATTTACAGCTGAGGGAATACTCGAAAAATGATCAACAGTTTTAACACTCTTAATGGGTTGAATTACACTAAAATTACTTGTGTTTTGTTGGTTGCTGTGTTTCCAGACAAAACATCTGCTACAATTAAATGTAAAAGGCCCCCAGACTTTGGAGACCATCATTTGTTTTACATCGTTGTTGTGTTTAGTAGACATCCACTGTCTCCACTACTGAAATTATCCATTCATCTGAGGGAAAAAAGTTGGTGCGAAAATTTTACAAATATCACAGAACCAATCGAGTCACAGGGTTTCGTTTCGTTTCGTTTCGTTTTCAACTTCATGCATTTCATGGACACCTATAGACACACATTTAGATATAACTATATAGTATAATTGAGAATGTACTATCATAATAATTTAAAAGTGTTAATATACATTTTTAAATTATAAGTTCAGTCTGAAATTGTTTGTGTCATGCTAAATTGCTTGGTAATGTCTTTAATGTCACTCAATGTAAATTAAGTATTAGTTATATAATAATAATAATAGTCAATAGTCAATAATAATTAAAAATTATATATATATATATAAATGAAATTATATTTATATTGAAAGATATTTACAAAAACATTCAGCATTACACTTTTAATTATAAAATAAATGTATAATATTTATATTTCATTATTATTTATTGTATTTTTTATTTTCATTTCATAAATTTATATCATTTTACTGTCCACATCCCTAAACATCTGATTAGCATGTATCGTCTTATAAAATGGCTGAGTCTCAGGCGGAAAAGTGGCATTTTTATTCCCTTAATGGATGGATTTGACCTTGATAACTCCTTTTCACAGGCCACATGATACCTGAGCATAGTAGCAGAAAGGTGAAACTTAAAAACAGCTGGAATGTGGACATGACCCTCTCTCTAAACAAGTAGCACTTTCTCTCTTGGCTGGACTAGAGCACTGTAAATCATTGTGACCCAGGTCAGCGTAGCGTTCAGCAGATCCGTGGGAGGAAATTCAGTGGTCAGGTGTTGATTTTATCCTCTATGGGAGAGGAGCAATACTTCAGGGCCTTTGTTTTGATGCTCCATGAGACAGTTTTATGTGATATGGTTACTGTTAAACTGTTATGAAAATATTAACTCAACCTTGATGCTTGTTTTAACAGATTTCATGTTTTGTTTTCAGATGTCCATCAAGAAGAGGCATGGAGGTGCAGGTGAGTACACATTTTCCTTATTATATATCAAACTGCGCTGGCAATAAGAAGTGTTTTGGATGAAATGGGCTGAGTAATGACTTTCAGTCTGGTTTAAATGCATTTGACATTGCTCCTTGGTGGTGTGAAAGGGTCTCTTTGAATGTAATTTCTGAAAGTTATAAGGCTATATAAACTCCCATGTTAGATTAGGATATTATGGCTTGTCAGTTTTTGGGATTGATATCTACTTGCAGGTGTGAGTTTCGAAATGTCCCAACTTATAGTAGCATCTCGAATACTGTCTCTCTGTATACTCTCGAATACTGTATGTATTCTCTTATCAGTAACCATAGTGACAGTGACAATGGTGATAAATCTGAGAAGTCTTATCACTTTTGACAAGACACATTGTATGATGTGACCAGTCCAGTCCAGTTGCGTTCACACAATGTGAGTTTTCTGAGAATGCATTTGTGAGTCCTGAAAATTTACAGGTGTGAGTTCGGCTATAGAATGTGGTTGTCACTTCTGTAAATAACTGAACTGTGTGAACGTGACCGTATTAAGGACTTAAATACAGGAACACTGACAACAGTATTCTGCACCTGTGTAAACATGGCCTATGTCCTACATCTTTGCTCTAATAAAGAGACATTCACTAATTAGACCGTCTCATTGTGGAGTTTTGTAATTAATTCTTTAACAGGGTGTAGGTTTTTAGTGAGAGGTTGTCTGATTTTCTCCTTAATGTAATTAAATGACTGAAGCATGCAATCGTGAGACAGCTCAAACGTTCTAGCTCGAATTGCACCCCAGCTTGTCCTCAGTGTGACTAATTCGAGAATGAAACAAGATTCTTGTTGTGTTATCCTGGACTGGAACGGGCTTTCCTTTAATCTTGACTGATGTCACAGTTTGAAACCTCAGAATCTCTCATTTCTAATGTATTCTCAGGAAGTGTTTTGCTGTGTGAGATTGTGAACTGTATTTACAAGTTAAATATGCTCTTTGCATGCTAAAGAAAATGAATATTAAACTTTTTAGGGACTTTACAGGATAGTAGCAAGAGCTTGGAAGGTTGTGTGATCAAGGACATGACACTAGCTAGACTTAAACCTGAAAGCATGTGTGCTACTGTGCTACAGCTCTGATAAAACAGAAAGAAAGAAATGTGGGAGGAAGGAAGGAAGGAATAGGGGAAGTAAAGAAAGAAATATTGATGAGGGAAGGAAGGAAAAGAATGAAAGAAAGAAAGAAAGAGCAAGAAAGAAAGAACAAACAAACAAACAAACTGTGGATGGAAGGAAGGAATATGGGAAGGAAACAAAGAAATAAGGATGGAGTGAAAAAGACAAATATTGATGGAGGAAAGGAAAGAAAGAAATATGAAAGGAAGGAAAGAAGGAAATAATGAAAGAGAAAGAAAGAAAGTGAGAGAGATAGAGAGAGGGAAGGAAAGAAAGAAAGAAAAGTGGAAGGAATGAAGGAAATATGGGAAGGAAAGAAAGAAATATGGATGAGGGAAAGAAAGAAAGAAAAATATTCATGGAAGGAACGAAAGAAAGAAAGAAATATTGATCAAGGAAGGAAAGAAAAAATATGGAAATACATAAATGTGTGAAGGAAGGAAAGAAAGAAATTAAGAATGGAAGGATGGAAGGAAAGAAGAAATAAAGGATGGAATTTAGGATGGAATACAGAAAGAAAGAAGGGTATATGGATGGGAGGAAAGAAAGAAAGAAAGAGAAAGAAAGAAAGAAGAAAGAAAGAAAGAAATATTGATGGAGGGAAGGAAAGAACGAAATATGGAAATGAATTAATGTAAGAAGGAAGGAAAGAAAGAAATTAAGAATGGAAGGTTGGAATAAAGATATCAAGAAAGAAAGAAAGAAAGAGAAAAAGAAACAAAGAAAGGGGAATGTGGATGGGACGAAGGAAGGAATACAGAAAAAAGAAAGAAAAGTATGGAAGGAAGGGAGGGAAAGGACATAAGGAATATGGGAGGAAAAGAAAGAAGAAGGAAAGAAAGGAATATAGAAGGAAGGAAGGAATATATAAGGAAGAAATAAATAAAGAAAGATATCAGAAATATGGAAAGAAAGAAAACTGAGAGGAAATTTGTAAAGAAAAAGATTATTTTTCTTTCCAATAATGGAAATAAATACGAAAAGGAGGATATAAAAAGAAAGATGGAATGACAGAAATATAGAAGGAAAAAAGGAAAAACACATGGAATAAAAGAAAGAAATGTGGAAAGAAGGAGGGAAAGGAAGGTAAACAATAGAAACGCAAAGCAAGCAAACTTATTCGGTTCATCCACATGATCAAACATCTGTTACTTTTTCTTTTCTCAGTCTATTCTCTTCTGATTGTTAATGGTCCAAAAGTAGTGTGACAGACACAGACAGGTGGTCTTCTGTTACTGTGTCTGTAGAATGTGGGAGACGTAGCTCCTCATTTATAGCCCTATTTCTGTGTCCTGGCTTGCAGTGGGACCCAGTTAAAATTAGGAGGGCATAGCAGAGCATTGTTACTGTTTAGCTGAGAAGAATTGTTTGACTTGGCTTGATGTGGCCATGGGGTCATTTCAATTTTAATTAATTATTTTTCCAAATCTGTTTCAGCTTTAGTTTAAATGGTCTGCCCACTCTGGGTTTCGCCCGTCACTTTTATTTAATCTAACAACTAACCATGTGTCTTCGATTGGATATCCATGCTAATAATAACAATGATGATGCTGTAAAAGAGAAGCGTAGACTTAAGGGCACATGTGGTGTAGTATTTCCCCTCTTGCATTTTACTGCGGGGACGTAGAGACTGTATGATGTCACTGTGCTGCAGAGCCAGATGGCTGACCGGCTCCATAATGTACTACACACCTCGTTAGTGTGACAGTCTCCAGAAAGATTCTGTCCAGGCTTCGCCTACAAGCACTGGAGCATTTAATGATGACTTCTAAAATTAAAACATGTTATTTCATTCAGATCACTGTAAATGCTGTTATTAAAAACTATGTTGTGTAATTGATTAGGGTTAAAGATCATGCTGTGGAGCAATGAGCAAAAATAAGTTTTAGTGGCTATAAAATTCTGTTCAGAAAGTGTCCTTTAAAAGAAAACCTAACCTGTTTCTTTTTTTGCCATTTGATTCGACACAAGCCAAAATCGCAGCAGGATAGTTCATGCTTTAGATCAGCCACATAGATAATGAGAGACCTTGAGAGGAAGACAAAAACCAGAGGTTGCTAGGTCACTGTTTGGGTGTCCTGCTAACATGTGAGCCACATCTTCCAATATTTTCAAGTTTATTAACTGAAGCCATAATGAAATTCACAAAATAGCTCTTCAAAGAATCAGTGTTATTTTATTATCATTGACAGTGTTGGAGAAAGTTGCTTTTAAAAGTAATAAAGTAACTAATTGCAATACTTAGTTACTTTTTATGAAAAGTAATACGTTACATTACTTTTGAATGACTTCTTCTCACCTGGGCTGGGCTTGTTTGTTTTTTAATAACAACAAAAAAAGTTCTATTTTTGGCAAATGTTAAGGCCCTTTCACACCAAAAGTGAAATGAATAAGCCTCAGGCTGAAGGAAATGAATATTTACGCCGATACGCAGCTTTAATCAAGGAGTAGTTCAACACTCACATTTCTAAATCTAATTTAAAGTAACTTTTACTTCTTAGTATGGTTGAATTAGGTCATTGAAGATCAGCAGCAAAGACATTGGTTAATGAAGTGAGATTAAATGCATAAAGTATATTTGTGTTATTTAATATAGTTAATTATTACAGGTTTATATAAAATTCTGAGATTGGATTTCACTGTTTTTAATATTTTGAGGAATATTAAAAGTTTCGTTCAAGTGAGATGATTAAATGCATGTTCATATTTAGTCTAGAACTACAAAAGAAATCTGTTTACAAGCGCACACTATGGCTCTGCACTTTATTTCTCTCAACATGGGGACAGGAGAGACTGGGGATTGACAGGTCAGTCAATAAATGTGAAAAGGTATCTTGCATTACTTATTTTAAAAGTAATTTGGCTAATCTATTGTAAATTGAAAAAGTAATGTGTTACTTTACAAGTTACTTGAAAAAAATAATCTGATTATGTAACTGAAGTTACTTGTAATGCGTTACCCCCAATACTGATCATTGATATTCTAATATATACGGATATAGTTCCCTTTTGAATGGGAACTCGCACTGCGTACTCTAGAGGACACTATGGGGAATGCCTGCAGTGTGACCTGTATTCTGAAACAAAAATGTGACAGTGTCATTGGCCAATGACAATCTGTGATGTCACTACCAGTACGACCGTGAGTAAATAAGGGCACCTGTATTAGACGTCATCAGCTCTTTGTCTTCTTTTGCCTGCACGGTTTGTTTTGAAGCGAGACTAAGGCAAAATTTAAGTATCCTCTGACAATTGTTTAAGGAAGTGTGTGCTGCCGTGTTGGCGTTATCTGACGCCGGATGATACACATGACTGTGCATCTTTTGTCTTGGAGAGGATCGTGCATGTTCTAGCCTTGAGGGGGCAGAATGCACTGATAGCAAGGGCTTCTCTGTGAAGAAGCTCTGTTCAAGTCTGCCCCTTTTCTTGAGGGAATTAAGACAAGCGTCTGCACCCCGTGGTTTGGGACCCGCTGCAGCCAAGGGCCAATGAAGACTCAGATCGTGGGGATTGCAAGTCAAGCTGGCGAAGGGATTTAATCGAGGTATGGTTATCTCTCCTTCCCCTGCCGCTCACACGAGCAAGCTGCTTGAGGCAGATGTCCTTTCTCTTGAGTTATCTGATCTAGCAGACAGCACTCATTTGGCTTCCAGCCAGGAAGAGAAGGATGTGGCTGTGGAGGGCTTAGAAATGCTTATGGAGACCTCCCAGCCTGCCTGCCCTTCATACGATGAGATACTGGAAGTTATGGCCCATGGTACAGAGAGATTAGATCTCCCCTGTAGGCTTGGGAGGCTGCAGATCGCTCACGGACGTTTAGACATGCGATTTCTGACTGGCCATAAATGTGCAGGTCGTATTCATCCTTTGCATTGCATGAATTACATGAAAGTTTAGGGGATGCATTAGCATGGATATGCGTCAATGCCTCCTATGGAAGATGTGCTCGCGAGCTATCTTACTATGGTAGAAACATCAATGTTGAAGTCTCCAGTCCTGCCATCTAAGTTGCTGTGGGTTGCATCACAGTTGAATAACAGGGTGTACACAGCTGCGGGTCAGGCTGGTGGGGCAAACAAACTAGCAGCTGCCGCTGTCAGTCGTGCAATGGTGGCTATGGAGAGACATCTGTTCTCAAACCTGTCCTGTCTCAAACCCACCACTGCACAATTTGGATGTTTCCCTCATCTAACACACCCAATTCAACTCTTGCAGTCTCTACTAATTAGCTGATGACTTTAATCAGGTGTGTTAGATGAGGGTGACATGCAATATGTGCAGGGGTGCGGAGTCCCCAGGACAGGTTTGAGAACCAATGAGTGATCCTTGCTGACATCGGGGAGAAAGAAAAACGCCTTATCCTCGATGTGCCAGTATTACCCCCTGTGCTTTTTGTCACATGTGTTGAGATGGTCAAAAGATTCAGAGAGGTGAGGGTGCAGTCTGCAGTATTTAAGAAGTTTATACTGCGCTGATCTGCGTAGATCTGCACCTCAAACCTCTGGGGACCCTGGGTTAGGGAGGTTATTGAGAGTAAGTGTGCTGCAGCCGTGTCTTCTGGGTATGCTTTAGAGGGAAATAACATCCTCCCTCCTCTCACATCCCTTGCTTCTTCTTGTGTCATTGCAATGTACTAAGGTAGAGGCTGCCTCCCCCTGATAGTGGGACCCTTAAGTAGGCAACTCCCTTAGATAGCGAAATGTGACTTTCTTCCCCAAGTCCTGGGGCCCCTCCCTTTAAATAGGAAGGTCCTTCACTCATAATGAATCAATCCCTAATTCTGTCAGGCTGGCGGGGCGAGTAGCACCTTCCTCTTTGAGGTTCCTCCCCCTGCCTCCCCCACTCGGTGCCCCCTAAGCAGGCAGTGCTCTGGAGGTCGATAGCTTGGTCAAGCCTAGACCTCCCCTTCAGGGTTCTGTAAATAGGTCCTCTGCTCCCAGAAGAGAGCTCGAGATGACCCACAGACTGCAGGGGATAACATGGAGTATACCATCCCCATTACCTGGATACGTTCTCTTTGGGTCTTCCACTCTCTGTTCCAGCTAAGATAGACTTTTTAGACTTTAGCACAACTGACACTAATGCAGCTGTTTGCTAGTGTCCTCTAGTGGGTGTAGTCCACTCTTCCCTTGAGGGGTTTCTTTCTTAGGGTCCTGGTTTGAGCCTTGTCGAAGTTGGGGATCACAGTCTTGGGTCTCCCCTCACTCTGAGTCCTCAGCTCCCCATAGGAACCCATCTCTGGGCCCCGGTGAGAAGTGGTTTTGCCCAAGCTAGCATCCCTTCTTACTGGTTTAGGACCCTTAAATTCAGTAGCGCTGGCCTTGCGAGATGTCAGACAGCGTTTAAGCTTTTTGCTACAAAAACTCTGCCCTTAGGTTTTCAGGAGTTGAACCAGATCCCCCTAGATATATAAGGTTGATGCCTCCCCCTAATGGCAGGTTCATTAAATAGGCAGCTCCCTTATGTTTTGTGAAGTCGTGGCTGCCTCCCTAGGGTAAAGGGATTATTATTATTAATATTATTATTATTATTATTATTATTATTATATTATTCCCTAGGGAATAGTATCACTGACAATTAATCTGACTCCGGAATCTAAATCCACTGAGACCTTGTTTGTGGTTGTCACAGCCAATTAGGCAGTCATTCCCTCATCAAGGCAGAGTGGGCATTTGTTCCCCATAGTGTCCTCTACAGGAAACAAGTTTCCATTCAAATGGGAAAATCTGAGGTTACACATGTAACCATGGTTCCCTGAAAAGGGAAATAAGACACTGCTTCTCACTGCCATGCATCGGGCCTGCCACTACATTTCCTTCAGACAAAGAAGTAGATGGCGTCTAATACAGGTGACCTTTTATACTTGCGGTCACACCGGTAGTGACTTCTTAGACTGTCATTGGCCAATGAAATTTTTGCATTTAAACATGTTCTTCAGATTGCATTCATGTTGGAGTCCCCATAGTGTCCTCTAGAGGATGCAGTGTCTCGTTTCCCTTCTCATGGAACCATGGTTGCATGCGTTTGTTACTGTTACATCTATATAGCATTTATACATTTTTATTTATTAGTTTTAGTTTATTTCATTCATTATTTTGGTAGTTTTAGTTTTTCATTTGTTATTTTGGTACTTCAAACTAAAAAGTTTTTTATTTAAATTTTTAAAAACAATAACAATTAACCTGAATTTCAAGTAACAATTTTTTTTATGTTTTAATTTTAGTTGATAATAATAATGATAATAATGTTGACTTACATCGGATAAGCAAATGCATCATTTCTGATTAACACTCAGTTTAACACTCAAATTTGGCTCCAAATTACAGGGCTTTTTGTTTCGTCTTTTTGCCTGTTTTTAAAATTTCTTTATTAAACCAACATTTATGCTTTATTTTGACAAAAATAATTTTTTACACTTTCCTTTTTCACTAATGTGAAGGTGCAGTGCAACAGTTTAAACAACAACTATTTTATTTTATACTGCACATTTTATTTTATTTTATTTGGCCACATAACCAAGCTTCTGTCTATACTGGTCACTCTGACCCACTCACCAGTGCCGCAGGGTCCTATAAACAGAAGTAGCCCTGCACCTCGTAAAAGGCCATTAGCTCTGATGCAGTCCAGTGCCAGACCCATGTGAAGAACTCTAGAACACTGTTCAATTTTTGGAATCCTTGACTATACATAAAATTCACATTCTCTCATGCACCAGCCCCACCCCTTTTGAAGGGTTTGATAGCTGTACTCAAAGAAACTTTACTTTATCCATGTCTTGACATGTCATTTATTGATTGAGAGGCTTGTCTTATGACCAGATGTGAATTAATAATACATATCTTATGCTATATGACTCTTCGTGGGATTACCAGAGATGACATGACTTGTACAGCAGATTCCTCAGTTCTCATGTTTAAGAAATGCAACTGCCAGACATATGGAAAATTACTCAACCCTCCTGACCCGCTTCATTTTTTTTTTTTTTTTCAGATGTTTGTCTTTCCTCAGATTTAAACAGAAAGTTTGACCTCTTCTCCAAAATCACCACGTTGATTGAAATTATGTTGTATAAGAAAGGATACACTATCATTCAACGTTTACTATGTAGGGGTTAAATCCTGGAAAATTTCCCATATGCTTTTTTTGTTTGGGGGAAAAAAACAGCTCTGGATTTAAGACGGTGTTCATGTTTGCATGTGTGTGATGAAACACAGGTTTAACATTTTGGAATTCGTCCTTTATTTTGCCCCCTTTTCAGCACTGTTTTAAGAAAACGCATGGTCTTTTTGTTATGGTAAACATCACCTTGTCAGACCTCCCGTCTCACAAAGAGAGACATGACTGAGACAGGCAGAGTAAAAGGCGACCCAGAACTGTCAGCTAGAGGCCACTGGTGCTGAAGCCAGAACCTGGACAGACAGCTCTGAACACGGAGTTCCTTCTCTCAGCAAACGTCCTTAGTCTGCTCTGACAAGGAAAATCCAAAGCCTTTCAGCCTCTGAATGAAAACAAAGTAGGACTTAGAGGTTTCGAAGGATTCTTTTTCTACTTTGGACACTCTGTTCTCTCATCAGCTTTAGGAGGAAGCTCTCCAAATGACCACATTGAAGATGTGTAGATGAACTGTTCTATGTCTATCTGTTGATCTGTCGTGATATTGTGCCATCGTTCTATCATTCTATCTTTCAGCACACTATCTATTGTCTGTCTCTGTCTATATATCTTTCTGTTCATTACTCTTTCTGTTCAATCTATCATTTTATTGTCCTGTCTTTCATACTATCGTTCTGTCTGTCTTTTGATCTATCATTCTATTTTGACTGAATTTGTTTTAGTTGATTAGATAAAGCTGTAAAGCAATTTCACTTCTTCAGACAAAACAAAAAGCACTGCAATTATGTTATATTAAATTTAGTGCAAATTCGTTTCTGCTGAGAACAAAATGTCTCACAATAGGGGCCATTGCAATAGATTAAATAGACAGACCCTGCATGCACAAAAATGATCAATGCAACCATCGCTGTAAGGAAATTATCAATTGGCCTTTTTGGATATGATGTATGCTATGGTTATATGCCTTATTGATTTTGCACTTCTACTTTAGTTTCATCCTGCATCAATCACATCATAATGATCAATTTCATTTCCAACTTCATTGGTAATATCGACCCAGCAGAGTTAATTTAGCTAATGCAATTTGTGTTGACCGGATATGCCCAGAAGACTAAGTGCACATTAATCACTTGTAGCGCTTCCACTGTACTTCCTCCGCTTTGCCATGCTACAACTTTCCTTTTTCTTATTTTCGCTTTTATTTTCCATTCCCTTTATGTTCTGTTCATTTACTGTTCTTTTACGTATTCTTACTTTGCTTTTCTGTTCCTTTCCTTTATGCCTTTTCCCTTTCTCTTCTTTTTCTCACTTTCTTTTTCCCTTTTGTCTTCCATTTTATTTCATTTCCTCTTTTATTTTCTCTTTTCACCTTTCTTTTTTCATTTCCACTTCCTTTTCTATTCTTTTTCCTTTACCTTCCTATTTTCCTCTTTCCGCTTCCCTCTTTTTTTCCTTTCCACTTAATCTTATTCTTCATTTTCCATTCTTTTTCTGTTTTTCCTCTTCCCCATTTCCCTTCCTGTTTTGCTTTCCTTTAATTTTTTTTCTTTCCTACTGTAGCAGTGATCATGTAAACCTCCTATACTATATGTGTTCTGGATGAATCTTATAAATTCTTTCTCTAGCCAGCTGCTCTCCCAGCAGGCTGGCTCTCTTTTTCTCATTCAGGGTGGCTTGGCTCTTAGTGGCCAGCGAGGGTGACCCCCTAACAGCTGCAGCCGCTCACTCTGCAGTTCTGTCTGGCTGGCCTGTCTCAGTCTGTCTCCAAGGAGCCCTTTCAAGACAGAAACCAGGAGATCTGTGTCTGATTTACTGTGAGATAAAAGGGAGTGACGTCCTTGAAGGAGACTGGTTGGTCAATGCCTTTATATCTATATATTTAATATTTGCTAAGGGTGTATATTTTCGCACACAGCTTCCACTGTTGGAACCTATTGTGCTTCAAATTAGGGTGGAACTGTAAAAACAACCCAGTGCTAGACATTATTATTTTGACCTTGGTTTCCACCACATCTTTCAAAATACTCATGTCAAAAGAAATGAGTAGCTGACTGCAATTGCACATAGAGGCAAACCCAATAAATACTGTTAGATCATTATTTTCACTGCACAATGGCTGAGATACCTTTGACGATAACAGATTTATAGATTGTTGTTTGAACTAGACTAATATTTTGACGGTGACACAAAGGTAATGTGGTTTTCGGAGTGGCAGCCACAAAGTTTAGCGTTTAGATTTCAATGCTTCATGGGACTTTCTCTCACCAAAGCTTTTGTCAGATTTTCAAAAACGCTTTTGCTTCATATCAAAGGTTTTAATGTTGTGATTCACCTCGTAGCTGTTTGGCTTGGTTCATGGCTCCTTAACGAAGATAAATTTTAAAAGATTAATGGAAAAACAAATTCTTGCAGAACCACTGGAGCTGAAAAAGGGGATGTGCACTGTTGCACTCTATAGTAGTAGAAGCACTACTTCTAATTAAATTTTTTTCAATTTATTTAAAAGCCTTCATCTCTGTCGGAGCTGATAGCCTCGTGGGCAGCGCTCGAGTTCGAGTCCCAGCTCACCGAACTTTCTCGATCCCATCCCCCTCTCTTTCCCTCTTCCTGTCTACCTTTGACTTTGCTACTACAGTAAAGGCAAAAACAGCAAAAATAAAGACTTTATCTCGGATTCATAAGCAAGGTAGTCTGGATTTTCTGTTCACATATGAGAGCATGCTATTATGTGATCTTTTTAGCCTCCCTCTGCCTCTGCATGGCCCAAATCAATGACATCATGAGTTAAATTTATAGGCAGGTCGTCATGTGGCCTGGCAGGCTGTACTGTAAAGAGAGCCGCTGCCATAGGGAGAGCACGAAATATTCCACATGTGGAAAGAAGGAAAATGACTTGTGGCTTCTTGTGGACTTCCATTGTTGGCACTGGAAGTTTGGATTTCTGTAATGCTGTATTGCTTTTTGGTCTCAATTAAGTTTTATAAATTCTGTGATTGTTTTTGTGTAAGGATTGATGGATTATTTGGTAACCTACAGCCATGCCTTTGTGTTTAAAAAGCAATTTGCACAATGTAACATTTTAATTCCTTACTGCACCATCGCAGGTTCTTGCGGTAAGGAATCTTTCTCAATAATTCCCCTATAATTTGATTAACTCATGCTTGCCAGAGTGTGATTTCCTCTCAATGGGAGATGTCGTAGAGGGATTGAACGGCCACTAATTTGGATTAGGCCCCATTGTACAAGACTTGTCACCTCTGCAATCCCCATCAATTACATGCAGTGCTCTGGAAATCCCAGGATGAATAAATGTCCAAGAACAATATAAGCAGCTGGAACATTTTCTTCTCACTCTTTTTTTTTAAGCTTTGTTTTGTAACTTAAAATGCAGTGAAGCAGGTATATAGCCAATTCCAGAGCTGAGGGAACTGTGTGTGTGTTTGGGAATTGAATTCTTGTCAATATTAAAATCCATCTCCAATACTACGAGGAAACTCGAAAGCAGGAACAGAAGCTATATTTAAAGTAAAATGTGTGTTGTGTTGCATATGCACCATTCAAAAATTTGGGATCAGTAAGATTCTCTTATGCTCACCAAGGTTACATTTATGTGAACATAATACAGTAAAAACACTGAAATTATTACTATTTTAAAATAACTTTTTACTGTTTTAATATATCTTAAAATGTCAATTATTTCTATGATGGCAAAGATGCTCAAGAAACATTTCTTATTATCAACAATGGCTACTTCATAAAGGATGGAAACCGTGATGTATTGTTGTCTATTTTCAGAATTTATTTGAAATCGAAATCTTTTGCTACACTGTAAATGTGTTTATGTTCATTTGTGTTTATTGATCTATTTAATATGTCTTTATTGAACTAAATATATTTCTTAAAAAAAAACAGAATGAAAAAAATAATTTCTAGTCATTCCAGACTGTCATTCCAAAAACAAACTAGTTTTTACATGTTTGCAAATTATGACCACATTGATCTGCAATTTAGTAATGAAATTTAGGTTAATAAACTGACAATATAAACTTAAAATCATTGTGTTAGTACTTTGCATATAATTTTGCAAGACCTTTGCCTGTTTAGTGTTAATACATTGCAGTGTTTTATTTTAAGTCTATTTTTGCTTACTTATCCAAACACTTCAGCCTCTCCTGAGGCTCATGCTCATACATTTATGCAAAGCTCCTGTGTCTCTGGATAGTGGGGCTTTCTTGAGGTTAAATGCTTATTAAACATAAGCAATCAAAGAGGCAACAAATAATACAGAATCAACAGATGTTCCACTCTTGGATTTGTGCCGAGCATCTCGCCTGGATCACCTTCTGGTTTCTTTTTTATAATTCTGCCCTATTAGTTCATTGTGTTGTAAGTGAACGGCCTGAGGTGGGGTTTTTTTTCTTTCTGACAGATTTGATTTTAGTCTGTTTAAATCTAATCTAGGATTCATTTCCAGTCTTGCTGTATTTAGTCTGCTGCAAAGATGTAAGATGGTAAAACAACATTTGATTTGATTGTTTCTTTGCTTGTTTGTTGTTTATCTTGTATTGGGCCGTGTTGGGCTGTGGAGATGTCGTTGGATTTATGTGATACAAATCAAATGAAATGTTGACTGAAATCAGATGGTAACCACTTATATTGCATTCAGCCAGACAGCTTGAGTAATTTCCATTCAAATGGAATTTTTCACATACTGAGGCACATACAGTGGTGTTCTAGTACCCAGCTTGCGTATATGCAAATTGGGTAAGAGGGCAGTGCTTGTGTGTGTGTGTGTGTGTGTGTGTGTTATAATCCCCTCTCTGCTAATAGAAGCCAGGTGGAGTGTGTGACTGTAAATGTTTTTCCATGGATTCTGTGGTTGGTTGAGTCCTAACAGATTCTGACTTGACAGCATTACATGCTTTGTCATACTGCTAGTTTGCGACAGTGAAACAATAGCATTCTCAGACCCCCTCTGGTCCCTTCATGATGTCTGTGTGTGTAATTCTTTGTGTGATGGTCTACATGTTCTGATCACAAGTGACTTAAAAAATACAATGGCTGTTGATTCCGCTACTATTCGTTTATGAATGATTCAAGTGTTATATTTTTCGTTCAGATTGTTCCTGCTGTTCATTCATTTCGAATTGGGTTGCAAATACTATAGTGACTATTCTGTTATTGTTCATTGATTCACTGATTGATTCAGTTGTTTGTTCAGCCATTCACTCATTTTGTTTAGTCACAAGTGACTTGCAAATATTATAGTCGCTGTTGATTGTTTTGTTTTTTTTATTGGTTAATTCCATTGACTCTCTCGTTTGTTTGTTTGTTCATTCACTTTATTTGTTCTATCACAAATGGGTAGCAAATATTATAGACTATTAATTCTATTATTGATCATTGACTCAGTTGTTTGTTTGTTCATTTAGTTTATTCTTTGTTTATTTCAGTACACATATTTTAGTTGCTGTTTATTCTGTTACTTTTCGTGAATTTATTGATTCAGTTGTTTGTTTGTTCAGTTCATCCATTGTTTTTGTTCAATCACAAGTGGCTAGCAAATATTACTTTGGCCATTGATTCATTAATTTGTTTGTTTGTTTAGTAGTTCACTCTTTTTGTTCAGTCCACTATAACAAATATTGCAGTAGCTGTTGATTCAGTTGTCATTTATTGGTTCACTTTTTTTTTTTTTTTAATTTCAAAAAGGGACAGTGTACATTAATCAACATTCATGAATGTAAATGTACCCAAATTAGCCCAAAGACTAGTTTTCATTGGTAGTCACTTTGCCAGATGTTATTTGGCATTAAAAATAGAGACAAGAAAAGAAACGAAATAGAAAAAACAACAATATCATAATACAAATAAAAATGATAAATAATGCTCTAAAATAACTAATTAAAATAACATAAATGAATGAATCAAATTTAAAATTGATTGATTCATTTGCCTGGTTGTCCGACGTTTGTTCAGTTGACTAATATGGTTTGGTCACTCTCAATTGACTAGCAACTTTTGTTAGCTGATAATTCTTTTACTATTCATTGATTCATTCATTTGATTCAGTTGTTTGTTTTTTTAGTTAATTCATTCTGTTTAAGTCATACGTTGCTAGCAAATACTATAGTATACTATAGTTGTTTCTGTTACTATTTATTGATTTTGCTGTTTGTTCGTTTTGTTCATTCAGTTACAAGTAACTAGCAAATATTCCAATGGCCATTGATTCTTTTACTATTTATTGATTATTATTTGATGCATTCATTTGCCTCTTTGTTCCTTCACTCATTGATTCAGTTGTTTGTTCATATGGTACACATCTCAAATGTTCATTAATTCATTTACTAGCTCAACATCTCAGGCACGATTAGTTACCTTTTTTAGGGAATAACACAGTATTGTAATGCATTACTTTTAAAAGTAACTTTCCCCAACACTGGTTATCATGACATAAAAATATTTGGCTATTTAATATTTTTATTTCGAAAAACTGTAAAAATGTCTTACCTTTTACTCATGGAGCGGCTATTTTAGAATAAAGATAGATGCTATATACACTAAGTGTGAACAGCAATTAAATGCTATTTACACTGTGAAAATAGCATTTTCTTAGCGACGTGCTATTTACACTTGGTGAAAATAGTCATATTCTATTTACACCATGTAAAAGTATCAGTTCTTTGCAATTAGAGTAAATAGTAGTTTGACGCTATCTATACTTTATATTGGCAGATACTAATCTCAGTATTTTTGTACATTAACAGGAAGCAATAATATCATAAAGGGTAAATGATTATAATTCTTAAAATTATTAAATTGATGCTACCTTGGGAGAATCAAAATCCTCCCTACACCTACCGCATTAAAGACTCGTTTGCAGTTTATTTCCACTTTTAGAACATTTTCATTTTTATTGAAAATAAATGCGAAACGGCAGATTTGAACCCTCGTCGATTGCGTTAAAAACCAGGTCTGCGAGCCTTACTCACTAACTGCTGCACCACAGAAGAAATTATATTCTGTGTGTAGTTTTTGAAACTTGAGTGACCTAACCAGACATTGGTGAGCAGAGCTAGTGTAAATAGCATTTGCCTTAAAGGGCAACTTTAGTGTAAATAGACACTCCATTAATGTATCTCATAAATAATAACTTCTGGCAATTACTTAATACATCACTCCAGAAAGGAGTGGATTGCATGTACGGTATACTGCAAAAATAGAAAGAGTATGCCAGAATGCTACTCCAAACATAGCCACAGTCACTCAATTACACAGTGTAACAGCGAATTAACAATATACGTCTAACCTCATGATTCTAAAGTGATGACCTGATGATGTTTTACACAATGAATCACATTCACTCAGTGAACTATTGCTTTAAGACCTTTCCTCCCCCTCAAGCCCACAGTCTAAAATCAGATATACATTACATTTGTGATTTTCTCTGGAAAACTGCAGGCCTGGCTTGGGAATATTTGTTCAGGAAATTTATAGTGCATGCATAAGATGGGCGAGTGCGAGTGGGATAAAAGGGTGGTTGGGGGAGAATTCCCCGCCTTGAATGCATTAGGCTGGGAAGCGTGATCCCCCCGGAGGATTCCTGGAGCCTGGTTTGGGACCTCACGGCCAAGCGAGTGGGCCAATTGGAGCCCGGAAGGAAAAAAAATCAGCTTCTCAACATCTGGGCCTTTTCTCATTGCAGCTCAGTGGTCAGTCGCTGGGATTGTAGCCAAACAAACAAGAGGTGCAAGAGAAGATCACATGTGGTTTCATGTATAATTCATAGTGCAGATTAAATGAAACCACTTGCGGTGAATACATATTTTATTTAGATGTGTGGGAACCAACACAAGGCATGAGGTTAGAGACGATTAATTGTGCTCAAGTCTTTCAGATAAACTGCTTTTCATCTAGTTTGCACCTTAAAGTCGGCATGAAACGGAAGATGCAATATTCTTTTCGTCCCTATTGCGACATATGGCTTCTCAAACGAGAAAAAATTTTGGTTGGGAATTTTCTACATCTGGAATTGATTGGATCATTGGCTGTTTGTGCTTTGCTATTGGTTGATCTCATGTGAGTGACAGGTTGTCCCGCCCTCACGCCAGTAAACACATCATCAGAGAAGAGAAGTGATGTCAGTGCTAGAGGGAAGAAAAGTCATTTTTGTTAAAGATTACATGTGCAAATTAATAATAATAATAAAAAAAGATAGATTATTTATTATAAATACCACAATGTTCAGTAAAATATAGGAATTGTTCATTTTGATTTTGTGGTGACTTTGAAGAGGAACAAAGTGCATTGTATTTGCATATGCAGCCTAAAGGCTCTGTTTGGAAAGAAGATAAGAGCTTGATGGGGTCTTGCCAAAACAAGCAACACCAGTGGGTTTGTGTGGACAGCCATTCACATTCTGAAGACCACTTCCTCCCCTTACATCACTGCTTTTTGTGTGTACCCTCTTGTAGACTAGCCATAATAATCTTATCCTCGATATCAACAGTCTTATGATGCTGAAGACGTCACCGCAAAAGGAATGATGGCACGGAGCCATGAGCGTGGGGTTTCCTGTCAAAGGCTTTGATCAGGAACGTGACCCACATGACCCCATTGCTGAGCACAGGACCAGACAGCGACTAAAGGCTTGCGTTAAATGGGCTCAAATATTTTTAAACGAGGAATTTCGGCATCTGAAAGTCCATGTGGTTTCAATCGCGTAGCTTGACACTGGTGAGAATGCGGAGACACCAGCTTGGCTACTGTGCAAATGTGCTGCCTGGCAGAAGTCCATCGAATCATCTGTACCACATTCATATTCTCCCTGGCGAACTGTGTAATTCTGTGAAACTAATTATTCAGTTACTTCATATAAACACTCACAGATCGATTTCTTTCACAATATCCATTTCGATTTTAATCTCTAAAGATCGGATTATTTAATGAGACATTTGGAACGGTTATGAATCCGTATCAAGTTGTATATAGTATAAGTTATGTTTTAATGCTTTCTGGTTATTTCATTGTAGATTGCTTGGAATGCAGCACGACAGCACAGACAGCAGATGACACATGCGGCATCTACTGCTTTGACAGCGGGGCCGAGAGTTGTCAAGGTTGTGCTGACCGCTAGTTTGGTATTTTGCTCCCTGGACTGGTTTTATAATGGAAAGCCTGCCCTGTACTGAAGTTTAAAGTGATGGGTCTCTTGAAGAGATCAGCTGCTGACAGACAGGAGATCAAGGGCTCAGAACAGCCAGCTGGAGCAGTGATGGAGTGAGACAGTTGCTGAGGTGGACAGACTCAACCTTACCTTGCAGTATTAAGTCGTCTGTGTGTTAAGACAAATGAATCTGAGAATAGCTGTCATTTAGGTGGTCTTCGTTTTGTTAACTTATTTTTTGAACCACTCAAGTCTAGTTAGTGTAGTTAGCTAAGAAGCACTGTATTTGTGTATTTTAATAGAGGTCTATCTATCTATCTATCTATCTATCTATCTATCTATCTATCTATCTATCTATCTATCTATCTATCTATCTATCTATCTATCTATCTATCTATCTATCTATCTATCTATCTTAGTCATTTTGTCATCAATCAGTCAATAGTAAAATACAAGTACTGATAAAAAATATATATATGTATATGTGTGTGTATATATATATATATATATATATATATATATATATATATATAATATGTATTTAATTTATAAACTGTTACTGTATATACACTATGCTTATTTTTACTATATATTACTATATATATTTTACTATACTTATTAATACTGCACTATTTAAAATATATGCTATTTAAATAGTAGTAAATAAATAATAGTGTTAATTAAATAAAGAAAACAATAGTGCATAAATAGTAGGCATATGATTTATTTATAAATAATATATAGTTCTAAAATATATATTAGAGATATATATAATATATATAATTAGAGAGAAAAATGTGCACTTAAATTGCGAGTTAAATCATGACAATTATACGATTAATCACATATATATATATATATATATATATATATATATATATATATATATATATATATTCAATTTTAAATTTGCTCGACCTCACTAGTTCCTAGTCTTTTCTTTAAGCGTTCAGACAGTCGTACCGCCAAGCCAGGCATTCCACTGCAGATCCCGCAAGAGGGGAAATGTTTGGCCCTAACCTTTGACCTTTGACACGTAAGCTGAGGCACAGCAGATGACCCCCACGTTCTCCTAGGAGGTTTTTCCCATCAGATGACTCCATTAGAGAATAAAGCTCAGGCGCATTAACACTCACCTTAATAAAGGCCACACACCTACTGGTTCCGTAGACACATGACTCGCTGGTTAACACTGTTCTCTCTGACCTCAAAACTCTAACTTTATGTTAGAGAAAAGCTAAACCTCATTCATTTCATAACAAACCTGGATCCAGGATGAAAGTAATGTTACACGTTTAACTTTATGCGAAAGGCATTCATTTCTCTTTTTACCATCACCTAATTTTTCCATCCCAGACATCTCCGCTTGGATCAACCTTTCACAGACAGAAAACCTGTCGCACAAAGCAATCTCCTCTCTGTTATGATGATAATGCCATGCTGAGTCCAAAATGGAATCCATATAGAGGCCCATAATTAAAAGAGCCGTCAGTGTTCATGGTATGTCTACCCTTCCTCAGCATGACCTTTTTTCCTCTATACAGTATGTATCTTCGTTTTTGTAGACTTTATATTTACTTTTTCAGTCAAACATAGAAATAACTTACACTGTTACGTTACATTTAATTTAATATTGCATTTTTAATATTATGTTTTACAAATACAGCCTTTTCTTAATGCCGTTTTTTATGAAAAAATTAACTAAAATGAGAACTAATATGGAGTGCATGATTTGAGAGTTTTGGTGAGTGTTAACGGTGAGCTGTGAAATGATGTCCTCCAGCAGTGAGTGAGTGTGAGAGAGTGAGTGAGAGAGTGAGAGAGAGAGAATGAGAGAGAGTTAGAGAGAGTGAGTGAGAGAGAGAGAGAGAGAGAGAGAGAGAGAGGGAGCGAGTGTGATCATATGTTACAAGCTGAAGGAGAAACTTCAAACAAACCCACATCTGCTCTGCAACACACTGCGACTCCAGACAGCGGCTGCGCGTCTTTTACCAACGCGTGGCTTAAACTGGATTATTTTGGAGATTATTAACACATTTTCCGTCTCGCTATGCATTTATTTTTCGGAAAAGTTTCCCGTTGCGGTTTGTGGCTGCGGGGCAGGTGAAGAAGAGTCTCGAGGAGTCTAGCGCTGTCTTTGAGATACAACGAGAGTTTGCGCGCGAGCCTCTGATTGATTATTATGAGCGCTGATTGACGATGACAGCGAAACGAAAGTCTCTCACACTGACACTCAGGCGATCATTCAGCGAGCAGCTCAGAGAATCCACGTCCAAAGCTTGGGATTTATTGTGGAAAAGTGTCAGAGAGAGACGACTTGCAGGTTAGTGACACTGTAGTAAAAGTTCACGCGCCCCGAGTTGTAGCGTTCATGCGAAATGACAGCGATATGATGACGTGCACAACATGGGATTAAAATAGTTTGCATTCATTTACTGTATTCTGAATGTAGTGCATTCATGATGAGGTTTAAAATAGCTTAACCTTCAGGAGGTATGCAGTATAAAGGGAGGGTATTTCTCAGGGTAGGTTTATTTTTGAAAGTCAATGTCTGTGTATATACCTTAAAATAACTTGCTATACGAGAAAAAGATAAAAGATAAAAAGATAATGTTCATTTAACATTGGTTACGTAGTCTTAATAGAACCTGCTACATGTCAACTGTTCTAACACAAACATTGGTTTGTCGTTCATAGAGCAAGGTAACATAATAACATATCTAGCCAACAAATATGTCCTGTTTGTAAATGTTTTAAGGTCGTGTATCGACATGCAAAATAGCCCATAAATATAGTGTACTACTTATACTAATATATATAGCCTCAAGCAACTTTATTTTATACACAACGAATGGGATGTGATGTTTATGTGTATTTGTTAAAGTGGAAATTTAATGGCAGACGTGTGTAACATTTTTAGAAACTACCATTTACTTGCATTGACTTAAACCTCTGGTGATTCAGAACGGAGATGCAGTGTTTGACCACTAGATGTCAGTCAATGCAACGTGGTGCCTTAGAGGAAAACACTAATCACTTTTCATATTGGAGTTTCACTCTTCTGTTGGAGTGCTTTATGGTGGTCCATCTGTGGGTTTTATTGGACAGTAATTATTAGATCTAAATCTTTAACAGCTTGTATATCTGTTTTCATCAAGGTTCTTTGTTTATTTGGGCATGTGATGGGCTGCCGTGGGGATGGTGATGAAATGTTGAGGCATTGTTGGCATTCTTATCAGGTTCATTTCCATATATGTATTTAAGGGATGTGCTATGTAGGTGGCAGTCATGCGCACAATCTGGCCTGGCTGTTTATACACATGCCAAACAATGAGGAGCCCTTTGAGGCATGACGGTGGAAAGATCAGCGTGGCTCCCAAGAGGGGTATATTTCAGTCTGACTTGAGCCTTTATTAAAAGTTCAACCATGAAGGATATTGTGGCAGATAGAGCTCCACCTTTCAGTTTTGCCCTTCAAAACAAAGTTTTAGACCATTTGAAATCGACTATTTATACTCTACCCTTCAAAAGTGTTAAATGTTTTTGAACTAAGTCTCTTACGCTCACTAAAGCGGGATTTATTTGATTTTAAATACAGTTAAAACAGCAATATTGTGAAATATTATTACAGTTTTAAATAACTTTTCTATTTTAATATATTTTAAAAATGCAATTTATTTCTGTGTTGTCAAAGCTGAATTTTCAGCATCATTACTCCAGTCTTCAGTGTCACATGATCCTTCGGAAATTATTCTGATATGATGATTTCCTGCTATTTTTGTGCGAACCATGTAGAGCTGCACAATATTGGGAAAAAAAAAAATTGCGATATTTTGTTTTTCTGTGATATATATATTGCGATATGAAACTAAAAGCACTAGATGACTTAAATAGCTCTATTTGGAAAGAATTAATAATGATGATTAATAGAAAATAATGAACAAATTACATTAATGTAATAGAACAAAAAGGCTTTATTTTCAGGTAAGTCTAGCATATTCAGGTTCGGGAATTGAATAATCGAATGTAAAATAACACTGCATAATCCCACTGTATAAATTAAACATAACTGATCACTACAAAAGTGATTTTTCTCTTTTCTATTGTTGTTTAATTCACATTCATGACACAGAAAGCAGCAGGGGCTGTCGACGTGTTGTCAGTGTCCTCTTCGCTCCGCGATGTATTTTTCACTCCGTGAGAACATGATGTGTGGCGTGAGAGCGTTGTATATGTTGTGTTTGTGATTGTTGTGTAATCCATATTAGATAAATTTAATATATTATGAGTATCTAAAATAGATTATACCACAATAATAAGCTGCTGTAGTGTGGCAAAAATGGTTCAAATAAAATTTCCCTCCAAAGGTAGTAAATGCTCATTTCACAGACATAACTTATATCACAACATTTTTTTCAAAGATTTGACCATATGAAATTTGGCCTATCTGGTGGTTATTCCTCTCTCAAAAGTGCTCGCTGTACCGACCTGGTAACTTTACAGTTGCGTTACAGCCATTCAGATTAGAAGCTGTTATATCGGCTATATATCAGTTTCCCATTTTTGTGTACAGTGCGTATCAGAGAGTCAGTGAGTGTGGCATCAAGACTAAAGCAGACAGCCCGCATACCGTAGAATGAGGGATTTGTGTGGAATTGCATTATTGGTTGCATTATGGTATCCTTTTCAACACTTTTGTTTCATGATCATAGGCTAGCACACTAAAGCATCATTCAAATCTCCTTACAAGCCATTTGCAAAAGAGGCACTTAAACTAAAGGCAACAGCTATCATTGGCCAAGGCGGGAAAGACTGATTACAACAACATTTAGCTCATTTTGCACGCGGTCCAGTCGGTGTTACCATATAAAGATACGCTTAAAGAAAGGACCGGATTCCTTAAACTCATAAATGTGATACGGCTTTGACATTTTCAATGGGAGATTCAATCAAACCAGAATTCAGAGGAGACATTCGTTGTCTGCCGTCTCTCCCTGCCTGGAGCGAATCGTAAGCACCTGCTGGTTTTATCTGGCAACTGCCCATATTCGGCGGCCCTTCCCAGAAACCCACAGAGTAAATATTATGCCGATAACTTTTCTTTCCACTGGCTGTGTTGATATCTTCGCTCTCTGTACGCCTAAGTTGTGGAGTCAGCATCCCAGACCCGAGTTTCTCAGCCAGGACGTTTTATTAGGAATCAGCTGTCATTCTGACAGGCCTCTCTTGTGGATAATCCTCATCTGACCTGATTGTGGAAGCCACAAAACTGTTTATTTTTGTTTCCATCAAAATGTAGCTATTAATTCACGAAGGTGTACAAATACAGCTACGCTTTCTTGGCAGATGCTCCTGGCTTCTGCCTCAGCTAGTGGAAAAATACACAAATGAAGTACCAAGTGAAGTAGCGCTGTCTGTATAACATCCAAAAAAACATCCACTGCGCTCTTAAAAGATCTGAGGTTGAGATTTCTTTTATGCTGTTGCCATTGAGTTCAAACGTGTTGAGACGGCTAAGTTGAATATGGAGCTGTGGTTCACTTTCTATCTAGGCTAATGAATAACATCGCACATGAGTAGAAGAGTCGAGTGCCGTCTGGAAGGTTTGATCTGCCGACGATGAGGAACTTGGTTTTGCTTCTTCGTTCTATTTTTTTATGAATGAGATTTTGTCATCAGAACAAAACCTTTGTGTTTCTGTCAGCACTATTATCGTCACAGATGACTGACAGTTGGCATACAGTTGGGATTTGCGGGAATGGTTCTGTTCTGGAACTCCACGCCCATCCATGCAGCCTAGTATGAGCCTGAGCAAGGAGCGGAGCGATTACCCCCCTAGGGTAAACAGAAATGAACCAACATAAATGTACTACAGATATCATTAATGTTCTTAATGACAATAATTTAATGTAACAACATAAATCGAGACAAATTACAGTGTGATTCGAAGAGAACTGCCAGAACAAAAGCTACGCTAAGCTTCATTCATTCATTTACTTATTACTTCATTCATTTATTTAGCTTTTTTCTTTTTTGTATACTTTTCTTATCTTCTTGTGTACGTATGTATTTGTTTATCTATCTATTTATTTATTTATTTATTTTTTAATTCTTTTGCTATTTTATATTTTTAAGATAATGTAAGTGGAACTAAAAGTTAATTACAGCAGTAACAAGAAATTTGATTTCATGTTGATTGTAAAAATTGTAATAATCTTGACAGCCAATATACTGTTAGAAATCTTTGAAGGAGTCATGACATGGACATGGGGCCTATTCTGATCCTCTATCCGTCTTTAAGGGGTGGCTCCTCTTTCGGCTTGTAAGTAAACGGCCACTGTTATGATTGTCTGACATCAGTGCATAGGATACTGTATCAGTGTCCCCTCTCTACTGCATCCGAGTAAGTGTTTTCAAAACATTCTCCATATAAAGCCGTCATATACAGACAGAGCATTGTGAATTGTTTATTTGCGCGTTACGGTGCAGCTGCTGTCAGATCCACTACAGTTAGCTGCTTACTCTTTTAGTAAACGTTTCTTTGTGAACTCTCCATTACACTTTGCCTTGTTTACAAGAGTCAACAGTCTGCAGTCAAATGCTCCAAACAAACATGTCCTCCAACATGATGTAATCCTCTGACGCTATTAAAAATAACTTGGGACAGACACTTGGGATCCTTTTAAAGTCTGTACAGAGACCCATAGGAGCTGTTTAAACAGGCCTCGACAAAGCGAATGTTCTTTCACTCTTCCATTAGTCCTGTCTGTGGAAGCTCGCTTCTGCCATGAAGTAAAAAATACAGAAGGTAATTGCGACTTTTTATCTCACAATTGACTTCTTTTCTCGCAATTCCGACTTTATATCACCGAATTCTGACTTTATAACTCGCAATTGTGAGTTTCTATCTCACAATTGTGAGAAAAAGTCAATTGTGAGTTATAAAGTCAGAATTGTCAGCTATGAGGTCAGAATTGTGAGTTATAAAGTCACAATTGCGAGATATAAACTCAATTCTGAGAAAAAGTAATGAGTTTATATCATACAATTTTGACTTTATATCTCAATTCTGAGAGAAAAAGTGAGAATTGTGAGATAAAAAGTCGCTATTGTCTTTTTTTATTTTTTATTAAGTGGCGGAAACAAGCTTCCGTAGTTGTCAGCAGACTCAAGTTCGTGGAATTTGTCAGAAATTGAATTCGTATCTGTATACTGTATCCAGTGTAGTGAGTGATTATAATCGATTTGCTTTTGACGTTACACTCTCATCGGGTGTTGACAGGTGTCAGCCATTAAGTGACTGAACGATAGTGGACGGAGCCTATGGTGTGATGAAGTATATTATATAGTATAGTACTATTCGCTGATGTCTTGATTAAATAACTGCTCTGCTTTATAATGAGGAGGATGTTTTAATGGTACCAAAACCTCATATGTCAATAGGAAAATTGAAAATTCAATATCTGAAAATGGGTTTGCATCCATTATTGTTGCAATTGGTAGAGCAATATTACTTTTCCAAATTTGGATATGTAGTTTAAGACTTGTTTGTTTTAAACAAATACTAATGGGCCGAATAAGCCTAAGCCATTACTGCAACCATTCTAAAGTGTCCGTTCAAATGAGAGAGAGAGTGAGCATGTGGAATGTGCATTCTTTGGCGAGTGGTGAGCAGGGTCTGTTCTCTCCTCCACTTTTGCATACATTTATTCTGAGAGCTGTCAGACATTCATCTTTGGCTTCAGTATAGAGATGATGAGAGACTTGGCAGTGGCAAGTTTGGCTCTGAATATTGAGCTAAATCTGGCAAAGCACTCAGTTCTGCATGACAATGATGTTTGATCTGTTTTCAATAGCACATCTTCTCCCACATAAAGCTAAAATGTGCTGGAGAAGTGACAAATCTAAAGGGCAATCCTGTCCAGTAATTAATAATGGAATAAAGTCTAGATTTTTTATCACTCAAAATAGTAGCTGTAGGCATCGTCTTTGTGACCCGTCCTTGTTCTCGCTATCTTGAAATAAGCATCTGATAATTGATTTGAATGATCCACACCAAAGTTTTATTTCATTTTATTTCAGTGCTTCATCAATCAGTGAGCCAATTCCATGAAAAACCATTAAAGAAATGATTATATAGCTATATAGAACAGTTAAAGTGACTGAAATTATGATATAATAGCTGATTTCGTTTTTCATTCTGGCTCATTGTCCTGAAAAATGGGGTCAGCGAAGTGCAAAGTATACTTATGACCACCCATTTCCTCCAAATAAACCAAACCTGTGCCAAAACTGGATATAAGCTGTCATTGACTGAAGGATTGCTAAACACGAGCATTGAAATATTTAAAGCAGTTAATTGGTAAACATTTATACTATGACCAAAAACAAAAAAGTCAATGGGATATTATTGTATGCCGGCCTGTTTTACACTCTGTCATTTTCTTTCTATTATTTTATATATATATATATATATATATATATATATATATATATATATATATATATATATATATATATATATTAACATTTTGTGTGTTTAATTCACACCGTTAGAGGGTTGTCGATCACTCAAATTGCTGCTCAGAAAGTTGCACCTGTAGTAAAAAGAGCGCCTTTGTACATTATTAGATTGCAAGGGCACAAACTGTACCTTGTTTATAAGCTCAAGCTTTGGGTCAACATATGAGATCATTTTTAATGTAGCGACACGACCTGTGCAGAGCGTCTTAAAAACCGTTACAGAGTAGAAAACATGAAAACTTTCCTGTGGTGAGGGGCGTTGGAGTGAGGGATAGGGGTTGTTTATGTATAAATAGCTGCAGGATTGCAGGCGCTGGTTGAATTGTGGTCTTTGTGTGGTTTCTAGTATGGTTAGTGTGTACCAGTCTAGGAGGGGGCACAGAATGTGTTTAACTTGGTGTCGTGCCCATTCGTACCTTGTTCGTGTGCTTGCTCACACGTAGACAAGGAGCCGGAGGCATATAACTCATGCTAACGGTAACTGTATGCTGTTCTCTGGTGCCTTAAGATGATGGAGTTTCGTCAACAGAGGGTGGAATTATTTTCAGTCTGAAGTGGAGGCTATTTTCAGTCTGAAGACTCTGGTTGTTCCATGCAGCTATGGAACAGATGCTCTTGCAAACCTTCCATTCATTCATTTTCATAATTCAAAGAATTATGCAATTTTTCTTTTGTTTTCTCATTGGCACAAATTTGAATTTAGTGTGCTTTAGTATAGCTGAACTGTGAGTCCCTTACATTTGTTTTATGAATTACGTTTACCATAGGTATTTTAGTTACACTACATTTATATTCAAGTACATTAGATTCATGTATACATGTGACATGTTTAACAGATGGGAACCATGCGATTTAGGATGTTATCTGCTAGTTATTTATAAGGAATTTGTATTGCACAAAATTAATGTAGATCTTTCTTAAAGCATCAGCATTTATGAAAGATCAGCCAATGTGGAAAGCGTTAGAGATCGACTGCTGTGCCTTTATTATGACTGATACAAATGATTATTTTTAGTTTGTGTCAGATAACTGATATGCATACTTTTTTTTCTACTTTTGACACTATGACAGCTAAAAAAATAAAAATAAAAATACATAGTTATGTAATTATCAGACAGTATATTAAAGTACTTTTATTATTATTTAAACTATTAATTTCATTATATTTAATCTCCTTCTTTATTTTTTTATTATTCTAATTTTAATAATGTAGGTGGACCGAAGAGCTAAGTGTATTAACATGTTAATTACTCACTTACTTATTTATTTTTATTTATTTCGCACCACGTTTTAAGAAATATGTGGAATTTCAGGCCAGGTGGTAAGTGCACATATTACAGCATAAAGAAAGGTCTTTGGGTTTGACCTACAGTTAAGACGTTTCCTTTACAACCTATTTTAATGTGTGAAATGGCCTTTTTAGCATGAATGGCTGTTTCACAAGGTGAAGCCCCAATATGCTCTAAGCAAATAGGGGGGTTGGGGATTGAGTTTACCAACAAGACACTGTTCTTTTTTTTTAAAATCTATAGCCAATTTAATCACTTCTGGCTCTCTTATTTTTTTGAATATATCAGAATTTATTATAAATGATTTATCAGTGCATTATTGTCCGTCATTAGTATTTACGTGTTTAGTGGTGCGAGGGCACATGGCATCACAGTAACATCAAACTGCAATGATCCAATCAATTCTTCACGGGCAAAACCAAGTCCCGTCCTACATTCTTTCTTATTTGAGAAGCCATTTCACACAACAAAAGGGAAGAAAGGCTTACTACTTTAAGACCAAACTTTTCTTTCTTTCTTCCACTCTTGCTTTCTCTTTTCCCAACTAACAAAACAAACTCCTCCTGAGCTAACTTGGCACCTGAATGGAGCTTCACAGCAGCAGGCTTGTTCGTTTTGGTCTGGGTGGTTCTCTTAGCCACGCTGTTTTTCTTTTTCCCCTCCCACGGCCCCCTGCTCTCCAGTTTTCTCCACTCGCTCAGTTCACAGGCATTCCTCTGGTATTTATATTTCCCTCCTGAACTGAGCAGCACACGCACAGACCTTGAATTCAGCTCAGCCACAAGGCCTGCCCCCTCTGTCCTAGCTTCTTATTGGCTCACCTCTAGCCATGTGACTCAAACAGAGGGCAGGGCTGACAGCTGGCTCTCCTCCCAGGTTCTAGAGCTCTACAGACTCACATCTCACACGTGTTAACTTGTTGTTGGACAGTCGGACAGTTTCGTGACTGTTTCAGGTCTTTTTTTTTTAATCAGGGAGGGGGGTGCCGGACATTTTACATTGTGTGAATATGTACAGGGAACTGTCGCGCACCGACAGCAACGAATGCCTGGGCAACATGACCCCGGAGACGCAGGATATTTACCTGAGGATGGACCACCTCAGACGGCGCTCCGGGTACAGGCTGGGCAGGATCATTGCCCGCCAGCAGCTGCTTAAAAGGATAGCGGCAGGTACGACCAGGTGGAACAACATGTTATATAAGAGTCAAAGTCACTGTGTTCTTTAGTGGGAGTTTCTAAGGTGTATCTTTACATTGGTTTGATACGTTTTTGAAAGCATAAAGACATATCCAGTCTTTGTTGTGATAGTATATCCCTTACTTTGTCTTTCGTTTGAATTTTGGTAATTGATATTTGTTTCAGTTAATTGGGAACGGTCGCAAACTATGGGTCAAATAGTGTCAGGTCTCAGGTTTCCCATGCATATTTCTGTGACTGATTCATCTCTAGTTAGACATTCAGAAACTAATGAACTTAGTCACACATAACAATACCTAGCTTGACCTTCGAGCCTTCATATTACTGATAACCTTATGCAGTTAAATTCTTCATAGCATTGTATTTACATTGCATTATATTGAGGCAGAAAATGAAGTATATTTAGTGAGGACCCTCTTATTTGTCGCCATCACACCTATTGCTTTCAGCTGAAGACAATGGTGAGCCGTTCAGGCGTTTGACATGTTAGCTCCTCCCCCTTGCTTTGTGTTCATCAATGAGAGTTTACCTGAGGGGGTCTGCAGACATTTCAGGGTGATTAAGACCTTGACAGACCATTCACTCTTTCGAAGGGCTGCCCTCACTTAACCTATTCTAAAAGATAACACCTTTTTCTTTCTTCACACCTGTAGTTGTAACATTTCATCCAATTGAAATACTGTATGAGACTTAAAGACGTTTTCAGTTATGTTTGAAGCATCAGCTAATATGTCTAACCTAAAGTTCCTCAGATAAAAGAATAGAATGGTGGTTTGGGGTTTTTGTAATAATTTGATGAGAAATATTTGAGTTCTAAAATTTCATACATTTGATTGTAGTCTTTGGTATCTTGGCTAATCTGAGCACAGTTTGAGAGAGATCTTTTGAAGAAGAGAGAAGAGTTTTTTTTGTAGGAAACAAAATTGAGAAGCAAAACACTTCAGCAGAATCTCAGTTCCCTCTTCTTTTGATCTCATTACCTTCTAGTATAAATAATTGAGATATTAAAGAGATTTCAGTTGTAAATTTTGAATCTCAGATGTTTGATGGCAGACTTTGATATTTTGGCTAATCTGAGCACAATTTGACACTTTTTTGAGATTTCCTTTGAAACTCTAAAGGAAACATATGTGATTAACAGTGTTCTTTTTATAGGGAACAAATTGTTAGGAGCAGAATACTTAAGCAAAAGTCTCAGCTCACGCTCCTTTTAACCTCATTGCTTTCAATGAGAAACATTTGACGCTTCGCAAACAGATTCATTGACCAATCATAACCCGAATCCTCCATTCTGTCTGAAAAGCAGTCAGGGGAGTTAGTAGATTAACGCTGGTGAAATTGAACTTCAAAAATCATGTGTACTCACATCTTTCCGCTCTTGAAACAACATTCCTTCTGATGTTCATTCATGTTTATTTGATGCCATAAATGAACTAGTATGAAGAGACGATCGGTTCATGAGCCACTTGAAGGAGCTCCAGCGATCTGTCACGACACATTAAAGAGACACTATATGGTATTTATTGTTTAAACTTTTTTATATAATTACTATATATTAAATATGAAACTGTTTCATATGTCTGTCGATGTGTTGTCAGTGTCCTCTTTGCTCCGGGATGTATTTTTCACTGTGTGAGAACATGAAGTGTGGAGTGAGAGCGCATGGCTTGTCAGACAAAGCAACAGTAACTAAAGGGGACGGGTCTTTGCGAAGGGTCAGTTGAGATATAATAAATCTCATTTGTGAGTTTGGAGTTATTGAATTTGATTCCATAGCTCAGATAATTTGGTTTTGGAAGAACTTGATCATATGAGTTCATTATGAAATATATGATTGTATGGTGTTTTGGCTCATCTGACCACAATTTCAGGCTTTTTTTAAATTCACTTTTGAAACCTTAGAGGAGACATGTGAGATTACCAGTTTTTTTTTGTTTTTATGTCACTAGTGTGGATATTCTTTAACTGACCTCAGAGTTGTTTCCTAGAATGTTTCGTGAGAGTTCTCTGGTTACCTGACACAGAATGTTCTTTGGGGGGAGATGTTCTCAGAAATGCAGGTCACATTCAGATCTCGATGGGCGGTGATAAGGTGTACGGCAGGGCGTGTTGGGTCTTGTCCTCTTGAATTTGTGGTGTCTAGTTTGTCATCAGGGGTATCTAGTTTAGGAGGAACACAAGCCAGACAACTGCTGTTATTCAATACCTTCCTTATTTTGTGGTGTCAAAGATGGATCTGCTGTAGGTTTGTGAGGGCTGCATGTTTGTGGAAAAGGTATAGGACAAATCCTTTCCAAACAGGAAGTCCATTCACAGGTGTTATAGACAATTAACCTATATATGTTATAGAAAGTTCTTGTTTATGTCAGTCACGTAGAACCAATAATACATCTGATGTATTGTTTACACAGTAAAGGTTTTTCCTCCTAAAGGATGTTTTCTGGATGTTGGCATAGTGCTGGAGAGTGGGAGTTCAAACTAAGCTCTAAGGGGGGTTGGAGACAAAAGGCTCAAAACACGTCAATTCCACCTACTCTGTTTTGTTGACATAGACACTGAGGGGGCCGAACTAAGAAAGGGACAAATACCCAAAACGTATTTATTTATTTTGTCTATATAATCACTGTTGGGCCACTGTTAGACTAAAGGTGATGCATAGGGCAACTTTTTGAACAATGTTGCCACGCGATGTTGCTTGGGCACTTTCACATTGAGAATGGGCAATTAATTTTGATCAAAAGTATCCAGATAGAAATTTCTTGCCCATTCTCAGTGGGAAAGTGCACAAGCAACATCACTTGGTAACATTGTTCAAAAAGTTGCTCTATGTATTATCACATTAAGAAATATATATATATATATTAGTACAGCAACGATATATATTTTATTTGATAAAAATTTCTGTGGAAATGGTAATATTGGTGCATAATATTAGAGTTTAAAATAACTGTTTTCTATTTTAATCTATTTTAGAACGTAATTTGGTCTGGTGATGGTAAAGCTGAATATTCAGCATCATTCCTCCAGTCTTACTCTTACGCTTAAATTAACCAACATTGTAAATATCTTTTATTTATGTGCTGTTTTTAAGTGCCATACTAGTGTTATTAATTTTATCACATGACTGAAGAGTATGAGAGTTTTAATACATTAATATGTTTTATATAATATATAATTTAATTTCATTTGTCAAATAAACTTCAGTGGCAAACATGCGGATGGAGTTTTGAAGCATGTTGGATTTCCACAAAAATTATTTCTTTTGATTCAGTTGATCAAAGCCCTTTTTTGCATTATTACTCAGAAATGTCCACAAAGTCCTCATATGGCATTACACATGCTTTACAACGTTTTAGTAAAAATATGTATTTGAATATTGATATTTTAAATAAATGTATAATTCTTGTCTGTCAGCCTTTTTGCTGCTGATGTTTACTTAACACAAGCTAAATGTCTTTATCTTAACACTCTTACTTTCAAGAGTCTTGAAATAAAATTAAACCGGTCTACTGGTTTTCACAATGTTGGTTGATTTTGATATTGTCAACAAAATTATCATAAATATATTAGACTATAAGATCTTTTTTTTTTTTGAAGTAAGTGCATTCCTCCAACATTTTTTATTTTTTAAAATTCAGTCCTAAGAAATTTCTCTGCGTGTGATTATGTAAGTTCTGTTGTGGCAACCGTAGACAGGAAGTTGAGCTCTAGTTTCTCCCGCTCAGATATTGCATTCCAACCTAGGAGACACCATTAGTATCCATCATGTTGTTTCTTATCTCTAAGACTCTATCAGAATTGGCCGTAGTCTCCATAAAGTGTTGTTTTTTTCCTTTTGGTGTTTGGGGTAGCTCTGAAATGAAGCTCTAGATACTTTAGTGATGTTTATAGTAATGGAGCTGCTTTAAATCCTGTGGTGCTTTGGCTTCTTTCCTCTTAGTAGTTGCCCATCTGGACACCAGACACTCTACACATCTGTTACAGCTGCACACACAATATTCCAAAATTCCCATCCTAACACATAAACACCCATTCATACACAGAGACACATACACATTTTGTCAAAGCATGAAATCAATGAGCTATTCATATCTCTGGAAAAAAAAAAAGTTTAATGATAGTTTCTGATTTTTCTCCCCAGGTTGAGCTAGCAGATATTTTCATTTGTATGTAATTCGATTGACTAGATTCCAGAAAATAAAATTTGGAAAAATGTTTGATTTGCCAATAGCTAATGAGAATGCCAAGGCCTGCTGACAGTAATAAAAATCCATCTCATGACATTAAATCAGACTAAGAACTTAGCTGAGTCATTTTAATCAAGTTGGCGGTATAAAAATGGACCACCTGGTGATCATTAAATTTAAATATCTGGTCTCAAGCCATCAAATGGGCATGAGAGAGGTTCTAAGAAACAATGTGTTATAAGATAATGCATATTACATATAAGATCATATAAGATAATGTTATAAGATGCATATTACACTAACAGGATAGTGTAATATGCAACAGAGGTGTACTGTAACCAACACTTTGTTAATTTATAGTATCCAGTGCAGGGGTCAGGACTCAGGACTCAGGACTAAGGGCTGTGTCGTACCCGACCTCTCCCACACAGCTCTTAACAACTCACTAACGCCGGCCTCCCTGTAAAGATTATTACCACACTGTTGTATTGCTGTCACCTCCCGTCCTCTCTGAGAGGAATGGTTTGACAACAGCGCTCAGTGATTGGATCTTTGTCTCAGGGGTTGCAAGGCTCAAGAGTGGGTGACAATTTTTCTAATATGGTGTTTACAGGTGATGTTTTTCTATCTCTACCACATCTCTTCTGACTGTTTTCCTTTATTGATGAGAATTTGATGATTTAATGGTTATTTGTGCAAGTTAGCCATGCGCAAAACTATCCATCCATCCATCCAGTTAGACATCCAACATTTATGGGCACCTAGATGTTTTTTATTTTCTGTTGAAGTTGTATTTCATTGATCTATGGAAAACTGTATTTACGTTCTTAGCTGTGAGGGTGAGCAGATCATTAGGGTTTAGGACTTTGAGAATGCATCCTCTAGAGCTGCATGATGGGAATGTTTTGAGAAGCACGATGGTGGACCTCTATGTTCCCATTTTGTGCTTTTGGAAGTATAAGTGGTGGAGAGGCCCGAGCCACTCGAGCCAAAAGCAGCAAAAGCACTTCACCTTTTCTCCCGCTCCTTCACTGGATAGATATCCCGTTTTTTTGAAAGTGTAGTACCACTCAGGATTGCCAAATGCTGGTATGCTTAAGTGGAAGATATCGGATTCATTGAAATGGTCTTCTCCGAAGAGCTCAATTGCAATGCTGCCCGTCAGGCCCAAAACTCTCTCTGATGAATAATTCCTTGTAGGGAGGTGAAGTCTAGTTTATTTCAGCAGTGGCTTGTCCATTGCTCAAGAGGATCTGATGTGAACATTTGATCTGGAACATCATCGGATTGTAATATCCTGAGAGTTCAAAACCAAAATGGGCCTTAGACTCTAAAGAAACCACAAGAAAATGAGTGTTGATTTCCAGTCAGAGTGCTCATTAGTCAAGGGGACAAATGAATCCCAGAGAACTTAATAAAAAGCTCGTAAAGTAAACAGGCTCCCCAGGTTTTGTTCTTAGAAGTGGCTTTGGTCCAGTGTGGATGTAGTCTGGTGGGTTTCCCCTCAGAATTTAGTTGAGTTCTTCAGATTTAGAGACATTCATGGATGGTAGATGAGGCATGGCGAAAATGCGTGTACTGAGGATGGATAAATGTTTCCAGTGGCAAACCATCAGCGGCTGTGATTGTAAATCCATTTATTTCGAAAGTGAATAAGTCCAGTCCTATCCTTTACTTGAGAAGTTCTCAGCAGTCTGTAGAGCTTTTCACACTGCACCTAACCGCGTGTTATCACCATTCCAAACACTGTTTTTAACCCCGGGTAAAGGAACTTTTCACACTTGTAATTTAGAAGCTGGGTTAGCTCCGCGTTTTACCCGGGGTTTATGAAACAGGGTTAGCACCGCTTTTACTGTGCCAAACTTGTACAGTATGAAAAAATGCTGTGTTAGAATGCTACTAGACGCTTAGCAACAGACAACCAATTGCATATTCATATTTGCCAGTTATGGATGGTCACAGAAACACTGAGCATTGTATATACACAGGAAATTCAGAGTTTGAAAGTAAAAATGTAAAATGCTGACAATTTGAGTGAAGAAGACGATAGGAGGAGCGATACGAGGATGCTCAAAGCTAGAGCTATGTAAACAGGTTGCGTGCTGCGTTTATCCAATCAATGACAATGTCACCACAAATATGCAAATACGGTTTAGGTTTAGGTTTACGTGTAGTGTGAAACATCATATTACGAATACCCAGGATTAACTGTTAACCTCGGGTAAATTATGAGCAGTGAGAAATGTGAATAAAAATTACACAGGATTCCCAGGGTTTAGAGGGACCATATGTAAATCTTTGTGAGATCACTCAGTTAAAATGAATGAGTAATGTATAGTTAGTTGAGCCTTCGCAAAGACCCGCCCCCTTTAGTTACTGTTGCTTTGTCCGACAAGCCATGTTCTCACACAGTGAAAAATACATCCCGGACACTGACAACGCGTCGACAGACATATGAAACAGTTTCATATTTAAAATAATGTAATTTTTTAAAGAATTTTAAACAATAAATAGCGTATAGTGGCTCTTTAATGTGTCGTGACAGATCGCTGGAGCTCCTTCAAGCAGCTCGTGAATCGATCATCTCTTCTCGCTAGTTCATTTATAGCATCAAATAAACATGAATGAACATCAGAAGGAATGTTGTTTCAAGCACGGAAAGACGTGACTACACACAGTTTTTCAAGTTCAAGTTCACCAGCGTTAATCTAATAACTCCTCAGACTGTTATAGTTATACATAATATATTTATACATAAATGTAATATGTGTTGCTGTTAAACACGGCTCGTGAATGTGTATCTGCACAGCTGGTAAGGGTTATTTGTGTCACACGAGGGTAAATCATTGACAATCTTCACTAATGTGTGCCAGAGTCTGAATCCAGTGACCATGGATGACGTGACATATTAACAGACCTGTGGGTCGTGACTTTCTCTACATTTCTAAATATAACCCTGCCGCTGACAGAGCCGAAGAGAGATGAATAAATCTCCAATGACTGAGAATTATTTCAGTCTGTTCAAGGATAGAATGAAGAATGAATTTAATGTAGTAAGGTAATTGAGTTATTTTCCCTTTCAGTGAATAGTGCTTTGTTGGCTTTTTCAAATATTCTGCTGGCTTGTTTTAATATATGATGGTAATTAAGTTTGACTGCAAGAAGTCGTGGAATCACTGTCTTTATACTTATTGGTAGAGAAAATGTTCTTTTAAGACTTTTCCCCCCCAGTTGCATTAGCTTTGAGACAGTGTGTTTAGATGAAGAGAGACCCCTGCTGATGCAATGGTGAACTTGCAGTCAAATGCATCACAGACCTCATCATTTGACCTCAAAATATTCCATACAGAACTAGATGTGTAGTGTTTATATATATATATATATATAATATGTAATATATAATAATACCATGTGCAAAAGGAATACCATGTGAACATGATAGCACAATAATATTTTTTGAAATACCTGGAAGTGTCATATTTGAAACACCATTTCACTTAATATTACATTTATTTCCTTCTTCATTGTACCATGGTAGCACCACATACATTTTTTTTGGTAAGTAAAATTATTCTTTGATATATAGACACTCTAAGTGAAATTAGAGCATTTGTAGTTTCTTTTAATCCTGTTATGGAGCAAGAGCAAGACGTGTGCTGATAATTGCAACATCCTACAGCTGTGAGACATTGGCACGGAAAACCTAATTGCAGAGTGTCGTGAGAGTGTTTATATCACAGAGCAGCAGGAATTACAGGATACACCCTGTGTTCATGACATGGAAATAGTTGTGAAACAGTATTGATTTTAGGTGTAAAGATTTGACATGTCATTATAACAGTGTCCGAGGTGTTTTTCACACACTGAGCAAATGTACAGGCTGTCATTCTGCTTTGTCTAAGTATGCTCAAAACATTCACACATGCCCTGAGGTGGGGAAGAACTAAATAGAGGAAGTGACTGAGAAACAGATTAATAATTAGTCCACTTATTTTTGATAAACTGTTATGTTAAAAACTCTCCAAAAAGCAACACCATGTTTTACTCATTTCGTTCCAAACCTGTATGAATTTCTGTCTTCCATCGAACATGATAGACAAAATTAGGGCTGCACGATATTGGAAAAAACTGACTTTGCGATATTTTGTTTTTCCGCAATATATATTGCGATATGAAATAAATTCTCAAGATTACTTGTATACTGTAGCTGTATTTGGTAAGAATTAATAATATTAGAATGATTGGGGTGATAGTGCTTTATATTTTTCAGGCAAGTATTCAGGCACAGAAAATGAATATTCAAAAGTAAAATACCAATGTATAGTCTTCACTGTATAAATTGAATATAATTATTAAGCTGCAAAAGTGATTTTCTCTTTGTATTTTGTTGTTTGTTACCAGCAAGCCTGCTGTCACTTTAAGAGTGAATGTACTGTTCCATAACGATGCATCCGTTTTATTTGTTTGCATTACCTCAGCCATAAGCAACTGTGTTTTCAAGGATACTTGCATGACATAGACATTTTGACATAATTCTGTGTATATGTTTCCATTCAAGCGCAAATAGATGTGGAAGTGAAAGAAATTTGGTGTTCATGTGCGCCTGTGTGGCTCCGACATCATGATATTGATGCTAAAACAATACATTGTGCAGCCCTAGACAAAATTGAGCTGTCAAGCTTCAAAAATGGCAAAAAAAGCCAGATAAAAGATGTCATAGGATAGCTTTGGGTTAGATAAATGCTGAAATTTATGCAGGTATTTGCTGAATATATTGACATCTGCCCTAATTCTGTCTTGTTCCTGACAGTTCAAGATAATGAATCTAAACTGAATCAAATGATTCATTGAAAAGATTAAAAAAGAATGATTTCGGTACCAGTACGCTCTTCAAAATGTCTTCATGTTCCATTGCAAACAGAAAGTGGAACGTGTTTGGAACGACGTGATGACCTGATTTTCTTTTCGGATGAACCATTGGTAATAAAAGTAAGTAGTAATAAATCTGATACAAATCAAATGATTCATTGAAAAGATCAGACTCAAAAGAATGATTTTGAGACCAGTACACTCTTCAGAATTTCTTTGTTGTATGGCAAAAAGAAATTGGAACATGCTTGGAACAACATGAGGGTGAGTAAATGTTGACCTGATTTTTGTTTCGTTTGAACTATTATTTTTCAAGAGTGAATTGTTTAGACATGGTCTGATAGATGTATATTTTTCTCCTCCTTTATCTGGACTCGTTCATCTGTCTTGTGACGATTTGTTTGTCTTAACATGGTTTTTCAGGTTCTCCCAACAGATCTTCTTGCAAGTCTTTGAGTATTCGCCCGCAGACCTCACTGAGCGGTTTACAGGAACAAGCTTTGATGAAGAAATTCTGCTGAAATTCACGTTAATGTTGTTAATTCTCTGAAAATATACAAGACAATAAAACAGCGGAGCTCCTGAGATGGCTGTCAAAACACTTTAGCATGTGGGAAAATGGCTGTAGTCCAGCGCCTGGAAGTGTTTATCTGGCGCGCAGAGAACGTCTGCTAGATGTATTTTTCAGGGAGCTCATCTGATTGATTTTTTTGCCTTGTTAAGGGGATCTGGTGTCTGGAGGAAAGGTCCTGAGGTATTCTTGTGGTTCAGGTTGAGCTGCCTTTCCTTGTATAGCTGCTCACTTGAGAGGGTTTAATGGAAGACATGTGTGGCGGATGGACATGTTGACCCCTGAGGTCGGAAAAACGAACACCTGCTCTATAGCTCTGGATTGTAGTTTCTTAACACTTACAAAATGTTTTGGTCAGTGCTTCCCTTTACCGTTTCAATATATTTTGACTGTCAAGAAACATTAACTGAGCTTTTGATGGAATAGAAAGGCTACAAAATCCTTGCTGTAAGTTGAAGTCCTGAAAACACCCGCAAACAGTTTACGAAGTGTCACACTTTACATTCCCCAGATGTTTGGTAACATTCAGAGCATTGAATATTACTCGCTAATCCTTTTGGGGAGCTTAGAGTCACTGCTCTGTGGTAAGGCAAGTTGATAAAGTACGAATATCTCGGTTTTACTTGGAACTGGGGTTTTGCCATAAAGTCCTTCACAGCAGCCACAAAGTCAGAAATGTACTATCAATTTACAGCTATGAGGCCGGTGAATTTAAGACCTGTGATGCAGAGACTTCATGGGCTTATTTGGTATAAGACTTCACTATCATCCTGCCATATATTTCCCTTTTTTTTCCTTTTGTGGAGGAACATTCTGTTGTGTATCATATTTTACACAAATGTGCAGTATGACAAACAACCCAAAGCGATTTTCCGTGGTCAAAGAGATCCAAATATTTACTGGAAGAGGCTTTTCCACCACGCGCAGGACTCCCGAAATGAACATATCATTTTAAGCTGTCATTCTTTGTTAGGATTCAAATAATGTCGGCTGCATTTAGATTCACATTGATGTCAGGATTCACAATATCATTATGAATAATGGGCACAATGTAAAAATATCATTAAATAGGTCTTTGATAGCCTTCATTTTGTCATCATTTACTCACCATTATGCCATTGCTAATCTGTATTACTTTCTTTTTTTTCTGTGGAGCAAAAAATGTGTTATTTTGAAGTATCATCACCCAGTTCTTTCCATTAAAGACACAGTGACCACATATTTTAGTCTCCAAAAATGAAAAAAACAAACAGACACTTGTTGTTGGCTTGTTTTTATTTATTTGTGACCAGATATTTGAATCATTTCAGCTCTGATTCATGAATGAATTGGTCAGCCTGATTTGTGAAACGACTTGATCTTGAGTTCTATTCACTCACACATCGATCTGCTTTCACATTCCTTTTCTGTGTTCCATGGAAAAAAGATATATGTTTAGAGCGACACGGGGGTGGGTAAATGATGAGAAAAGTATTTTTTGTGAACCCACAGAACACCAAAACGCATGCTAGGTACATTGAACTGATTCTCTATAGGAAAAGATAGCATATTTCTATGGAGAGTGACCTCAAATAAGGCTTACCCTGATTGAGGTTTGTGGATGAAAGCGGACAATCAGTGGGTGTCCTTGAATGGACCAGGCGAGTGTGTTACCACAGCTGCACCAGTCTTGTTTGAATTTATTGCAGGGCAAAAGCACGCTGTGACTTATGACCCAGTGAGCTTTATCAGCAATCAACAAGTGTTTTTCACTCTCAAAATCAATAAGTTTCACTGTGTGCCTTTGAAAGTAGACCTGCACTTCTGTGTTTTTTTTTTTTTTTTTTGAGGAAAGGGGCTACATGCCAAGATTTTGCAGAGTTAGACATCTTTTTGTGTCAACATATCCTGGAGCAACATTCCTATCTGAAAATTTGACAGTATCCCTACCCCTAAACCTAACCCTACCCACAAGTCATCCCTAAAATCAGAGGAAATGATAGATGAATAACACTGATGTAGAAGCATCTAAACTTGACATAAACTGTAAACTTATCCCTCAAATCTGATTGATTGATTGGGATATTGATCCAGGATCAACAAAGACGTGCATGTGGTCAAATCTGTCTCTGAAATACTTAAGAAATCGGAATCAGAAATGGCTCTTTTTGGCTTATAATGTGGGTTGGACATTCTGCATCAATATCATGCCATGCAGGAAAGTCATAAAAATAGCATGAGTAAACTAACTGTCTGCGACTTTACGTGTATTTGTTTTATTAACCCTGATTTGGTGTTACACATACCTACTGTCTTTCATCATAAACTTAGACTGGTTTAAAAGCCATGACATGGTCGGGAAATGAGTATTAGCAGCATGATGTCCTCCCAAAAAACCCAGCTGACCTAATCCGTGTTGTTTTTGCCAACCGTGAGGCATCAGTTCTTCCAAATGTTTTGTCAGAAAGAAGAATTTATTATGTCTTATCTGGAGGGCTGCTTTTGTGCGTACTTCCCAGAGATTGTAATTTCCTTTGGCCCACGGCCCAGCTGTGAACCTCAAAATTCCTGCCACCGAGGAGTGGACGTGTGATGTTGTGAGATTACTGAGTGGTACCTCTCTTTAATTCAACTCCTGACTATTGTATATAGGATGTTGCCCATTAGGGGTTCCAGAAGCACCGGTGCTTGTTAATTAAAACCTAGGCAGTGAGATAATAGAGGAGCATTCCCACGCCGTTGCCACCATGACCCAGGGCTTTTCCCTGGAAAGCCTTGTTTTGCTTCGCAAGCAGTTCTGAATTTTGACGATCGGGCTCTCAATAGCAGTTGGCACTGTCTGTCAGTCTTTAAGCTTCAAGCTGAGCACAAACAAGTTTTTATTTCTCTCTCTCTCTCTCTCTCTCTCTCTCGCACACACACACACATAGGTTTGTTTTGCTATCTTAGTGAGGACATTGCGTAGACTTCCATTAATTTTTTTATCAGGTCAATGATATTTTCTATCACCTAACCACTACTCCTAAAGCTACCCATCACAGAAACATGTGACCATCACTAGATTTAAATAAAAACTTCTTTTGGTTGATTTATAAGCTTTTTTTTTATCTAGCGAGGACCAGTCAAATGTCCTTACTAGTGGGTTGAAAAAGTATTTCACAATATAAGTGAGGACATTTGGTCCTCACAAGTATAGTCAAAACAAGTACACACACTGTCACTAGTCCATTAACTTTACTTCAGTCATCACAGGAGAATTCTGAAAATAATGATCTTTTCCGCTGCATTTAAAATTATGTTTGAATAGCATTTAATAGTATTCTGCAGGGTAAACGATGGTGAAAATGTTATGTAAAAAAATTGCCTTGCTAAGGCTAATAATATAGCTAGCATTTTATGTATCATGTTTATAAGAGATATTTAACTAAATAATAATAATAATTATAAATAATAGTATTTTTTTTCCATATCTCATTCCAAGCATGCTAAATATATATATATATATATATATATATATATATATATATATATATTGTATATATATATTGTATATATATATTGTATATATATATATATACTTAGCATGCTTGGAATGTGATATGGAAAAATATATATAAAATAACAAATATATATATATATATATTTGTTATATAGTTAAAATAATATTTAAAAATAATATAAAATATAAAAATACAATGTGTAAAATGAAAATAAAATATGTAAACAGAAATTTGATGCTTAAATATATTAGGTAGGTAGATTATTTCTTTCTTTAAGAAAATGGCATTTTTAAATTCATATTTTTATGAATTTCCATATTTTAATAATGAAATATTGGGTCTGTGACAAAGGTAAAACTAAATTAATAAACACATGGTAGAAAATGGCAGTGGACCACAACCATCCATAAAAATGGTTGAATTTTTTGCTCATGTCTTATCTTGCCGAGGTTCACCAAGTGAGCTGCCAGAAAAATAGGTACATGACGCTCCTGCATTGGTCAAATGTGTTTAGATGCTGGGTGAGATGAATCATTACCAGTTTATATCTGTTTTGGTGATGCATGATTGCTTCTTTGACGTCTATAGTCTCATTTGACGTAGACACATATACAGTGAATAGTGTTTTAAAAACCCGGTGTCCCAAAACGTTTGACCGTACATGGCAATCAATCACATTCCGCTCAACCGTAGGCGTGTTTATACATTTGCTGCCCTTTACGCTATACACATTGTGTGGTCGTAATATAATCCCCATATGAACAATAGGCAGATGGTAATCTGAGCCGGATTTATGTCTGTTTTTGTGTGACACACCACAATACTAGCCAGACAGAGCGTATACAGATTTTGGGCACATCTGCTTGTCCCCGTACTCATCACGTCTCTTTTCATGCACATGAGCCCCATTACCATGTGTAAATATTTAGCTCTTGCTCAAGGACATTACTTTTAGATCAGGATGTGGGGTAGTGAAGTACCACTGACGATAAAAGCTCTCGGAAATTGAACACAGGCTTAAAATCTATTCCTGTTTGAGCACAAAATGTCATTTTATGTCATGTTATGACCAGAACGGTAACCAAAAATATTTTCAATAGTTTATATATATGTATGTATATGTATAATTTTGGCTCACTGATGCTTAACTTGTTTTGATACATAGTTTTTCCATTGTCTTATCAGATGTTAGGATGTTTTACCATGACACATCCAGTGCAGAGGTGTCCACAGACAACAGATGCATGTTTGTCTGTCATTTAGTCAGGTTCCTCTTACAAGGAAGCTAGTTTGTTCTGACACAGGGGATCGTCAGACGAAAATACTGCGTTTGAGCTCCAAGAAGTGTCTGTCAAACCTGCGTATCCTCAGGGGCATTTGACTCAGGCGATTGAACTTTGATTCTGTGCCATGAATTATCTCCAGGTGCTTTCCAAGTACAGTAATAGATTGTGAGTTTGCATCACGGCTGTTTTCAGTCATCTGCGTACCCGTCTGGCTGATTCATAACACGCACTGTGTTTTTGTAGGGTGGTCGATAGTGTCTCACAGTAATTCCTTGAATTGCTGTTCCTGGTTTGAAGGGTGTAGTTCAGGATTCATAGATAAAATATGTACAAAAATATCCAGAAAGATTTATTAAATATAATATACATATACATATTATGTATTTGATAAACAGTAATAAACCCTGCAGGATTTTATTTGGAAATACAAACTTATTTGGATATTATATTCTACGCAATTTCTATTTTATTTGTTGTTGTGAATTTAGGCATCGTAACATTAGATTTTTTTATACATAACACAGTGTTTTATTTTATGGATTTTTAGATTTATTGTAAAGCATCGCTGAACTTTTATAAAAGGGGCTGTATGAATGACTATTATTACAACTATTGTTGTTGTATGAAATTGGGTACATTCAACTATTTTTTTTAATTACATTTTTAAGGCTTAGAGTTACATGTTTTAAAAATGTAAAATTATTTACTTGATTAAATTACATTATTTAGTATGTTAAGATTTTTTACACTGAATACTTTGAATATATTTAATACTTTTGGTATGTTAAATATAATTAAAAGTAGCGATGCACAATATATAATGTACAATATTGGTTGTCAATATAACCATTATGGTACTGATAAGGTGCACCTCATATTTTAGATGTATTTGACATACTAAATAGTGTTTTAACTTTTATTTGTAATGCATTGCATATCATGGCCCAAAAGCATTATTAAAAACGCTCAATCAGACAACAAAGATGTTCTTTTGAGTTTAGTGGAATGTTTTCTGGCATTCTGTTGGCGACAGTCTTTTGTCTTCTTTCTTTATTGTTTGATCCCACGGCAGAAGCTACAGCCCACAAGGGTCTTCCCATGAGGCATTGGGTCACATTGCTGATGTATGTACTGTAATGATCGGTGGGCAGCAAACACTCAGCTGACTCTAGATAACGTGTTGAAATGTCTTCCCTAGTGAATCTCTTTTAATGCTCGCTTCTCCTACGGTTTTCCGTCATCCAGAGGGGCCTTACAGGAATTTGGATCATTTTGGTTTCCCCAAGTCTGTCCTTCCTCTCCCGATTTCTCAGCAACACTCTGAAATAAAATTGTTCCAAGAACCATCAGCGAGCAGTACTTAAAAGAAACATTTCTTAGAGTGAAGAACATTGTGAAAATCTGAATATAAAGAACCTTTTTGTGTAATGGAAAAGTTTAATGAATGAACTTTTTAAGAGTGAAGACTCACCCAGCTTGCTTATACTGTAAGATTTGGCCTACATCAAAGTCACCCCCAAGCTATAAAACTCTAAGTAAGAGATGTGAGACATCCTGCAGTTTTTACTACTTGAGCTAGATTGTAGGTTTGGGAGACCGATGGGATCAGTGGGGGGCTGATTACATCATAAGACGGCAAGAAAAGAAAGTCCCACATTGCCAGTGTCCTGCCACTTGGAGGGTGGCTGAAAGGGTAGTGCCAAGAGAAGAAGGAGTGAGTTGTGATGGTTTAAGTGGAAGAGCGAAGAAAACATGAGGAATGGAGGGGGCAGATGCTGGAAGAGGGCACGGATTTGAGAACCAATGAGAGTTGGAGTAAATCAGACGGAGGGAGTGAAAAATAAAGGGGTGGGAAATAGGAAGTGAGAGAGAGAGAGAAATGCGAAAGCTTAGAAGAGAGAAGCAGAAGAGGAGAGAGTTAGGAGAAGAGAAATGATGTTTTGGGAAGAAGAAATTCTGGTTTAAACTTTACAGGACTTTTTTTTTTTTTTTTTTTTTTACCAGGATGAAAGTTTCTCGTAAGTAAATCTACAACTGTAACAAATTTCACTGCTCTGTTCTTCCTCTCTGTTTGATTTATTTATTACTTATTTCATATTTTTTTGTTTGCTTATATCGTAATTTGTGGAATCCACACATCTGTGAAGCTAAATATTGTGACAGAAGTATTGATGCCTACACTGAACACACCCAAAAAAAAGATTTTTCAAAGATGTAAATAAAGGGTATTGAAGTATACATATATTTTTATATATAATTTCAGTCGTTCTGCTTCAAAAAGTTAACTTTTAATTAAATGTGTTACTTAGTGAAAATTGTTTCAAAGTAAATCCTACACCAAATATTTGTTTAGCGTATTAAATTCTGACAGAACAAAGTGCCAGCGTGTGCCGTGGCTGACCTTGAGGGAAAACCGTATCCCGCCTCCTTTTACATAAGGTTATTCATTGAGGAAAAGAAGGTGTCTATGTTTCTCACATTTTTAGCGGCACTCTGCTTTTAGCATTGTGTCGGTGGAGTCCTGTGTTACGAAGTTATTGTTGTGACAGTCATTGTGCTCTGCACGTAGTTTGGTCGTATTTAAAAGCGAGAGTTTCCCCCGCTGGCGGCAAGCCAGTAGCTGAGCTCTTTATACTTCCGATTCCATGAGAAAGGACAATGATGGAAAAGAAACTGTAGTTTTCGGGATTGTGTTACGGAATGGTGTGTGACGTGGAATTCCTGGTTTTTATGGTACATTGCTAAGGATGCTGCTTCACTTTCAGTATTACTGTACAGGGCAGGATGTATTGTCCACAGCACTCCTGGGAATGGACGCTCGGTCACAAAGGAGTTTCCCTCACCTTATGTTGAATTTCTCTCAGTTTTCAGTTACAGGGACTATGTTGACCGCCACATATATTGGTTGTATAACAGTGATAGTGATTGACTGATATTGGTCGAGCGGAACAATTATCTGATATTTTGACATTTGTTTCTACATAGATACTCATTTTCTATTAGATAGGATTATTTTGTGTTCCGTCCACTATTTTGAACACCACTTTGTTTACTCTTTCATGGGAATTTGTTTGTGAAATGTTTTTATTCATAAATATACACACATACATACTTTTTATAAATAGGTTTTTCTAAACTCCAATGTTTCACTCAAGAAATGTCATTTCTGTCATGACAACTCTGAGTGTTTGGCATGGTAATGGGTGTGGTATGTTGATATGTTTGATCTTGGCAGAATAGATCTGCTTCTGCTGCTGCTTTTATTGCTGCTGCTGCTGCAGAGCAAGTACGGGACTTGCAACTGCCAATACATCTTACTGTGAGCAAGAAAGACATGCTGCTGCTGTACAATATAGCATACATGAATTACCCGTAGCAGATCTATACAGGTGGAGCTGGGGAAGGTGAAGGGTTTCTCATGGCACGCTGCAGTGCTAAGCAAATGCTAGCACACAAGCTCATTGGCTACTGAAACCGCAGGAGCCAATCAACTTTTTCCTGTAGATAATGATGTGATTACGAGCATATTAAAGGACCTATTAGCCTGTGCATCTAGAGTTTCATGACAGAACTTTGTATTTAAATTCAGTTGGGATACCCAGAGCAGTTTTGGTTGTTTTGATTATTATATATTTCAAATAGCAATTGAGCTGCAGTGTTAGAGTTCCGTTCTTAATTTTTAGGGCCCGAGGACCAAAGTGTGAGGACCCTCTTGGAATTTCTCTGTTTATTATTAAATGTTTGTTTTGTAATGTACAAAGTTAAAAGGTTCCTTGTGTAATTTACAGATTTTTTTGAGTATAAATATTGTGCAAAATAAATATTATATCTTAAGATATATTTGAAAGAAATGCTTTCTTTTTGTCAAAGATTCCTGAAACGATTTATATATAATTAGAAATGTTTTTTGAACACCAAATCAGCATTTTAGAATGATTTCTGAAGGATCATGTGACTCTGGAGACTGGAGTAATGATGCTGAAAATTCTGCTTTGATCACAGGAATAAAATACCTTTTAAAATATGTTAACACAGAAAACAGCTATTTTAAATTTCACAATATTACTGTTTTCACTGTATTTTTGATCAAATAAAAGCAACCTTGGTAAGCAAATGAAACTTCTTTCAAAAACATAAAATTACTTACTTTTTTAAAAGAAAATATACAAGTTGATTCACTGATTCGGCCAACCTCTAAACAGTGTTTTGTGACATATTTTGGGAGGACCTTGTGAAATACATTTATACAATCAAATTTTTGCAGCTTCATGTCATATTGTGGGTTTGAACCGCTTGGATATTTGCTCATGTGCATTTATTTACTTCAGTCAGATAAATCCCTTAGGTGGTTACTGCTATAGTTGTGCTGAGTAGCTATAGGCTGAGAGTTTCGTGACTTAAAGAACAATCTTATATCACTTGACGTCTGAAGCATTTAGTCTTTCCCATTGGAGCAGCTGAAGTGAACAAGCCGTATTGTTCGGTAAAGGAGGTGACACAAAGAAAAGGTAATCTTAGTGGGGTGGAGACAGCGCAGGAATTCTCACCATGGTTATACATGTTACTGTCAATATGATGAATGAAAACCCAGGCGATTCACTCTCTGACGCAGTTACTCCTCTCCGCATGCTTGGAGGGCGGGCATATGGGCGGCACCCACCACCAGGAGACCCTTTGGGGTGTGATTTGGATCGTCAAGTGGTTTGGCATGAGATTCAAGCTATATCCTTTTTTAAATTGAGCTGTTGAGAGTTGTATAAGTGATTGTGACATTGAGTCACTCCTGTACTGCTGAATCAGGTGAGAATGATTAGAGATTTTGTTTAAGATTCAAGAATTAGTAGAAAAGTTTCTATTAGATACTATAATATTTCTAAGATGTTAAGATACATTGGATGATATATAATTTATGTATCGATTGACAAATGAGCTAAACAGGATGCACCTACACTATATTTTGTCAAAGGGTGTCTGTGCATGTATTTATAGTTGTCTGCATTTGTTTAAACTTGCCGGTCTGTGTCTTGGTTCCTCCCAGGGTTTCTTCCTCATCTTATCTAAACATCTTAGAGAATTTTTGGCTTGATCACTGTGGATTATAAGCACTATTTTTCTGTAAAGTGTTTTGTATTGTGAAAAGCGCTAAGCAAATGCATTGTAATTGAATAGAATGTTACTTTCAGTCACATGGTATTGAAATATGTAGTAAAATAGTAGATGCCGTTTATTGTGATTTGTTGACGGTGAACTTGAGTAACTTGATAGCTGGTTGAAATGTGATGAAATCTTAAACAAAGCAAAGTATGAGCTTATGGTCTTTTATTGTTTTGTAAATATCGGATTTTGCCGTTTCACTCCCAAACACTGACTTAAATTTCTCTTTCTGGCTGACAGTATAAAAAGTTCGGTAAGAGCAACTCAGTTTGGGTTATACTTGTCAGCTTTGTCTCAGATATTTCTCCTAAAATTTCTATAAAAATAAAAAAAGCACAAATAAGACAATTATTGACACACACTAAGATTATAGACCTGTAAAACTAATGTGGATGGTATAGATATCATATAAAGTAGCATTGAAATATTTCAAATTAAAGAGTTCATACTTTGCTACATCTGGCACAGTTTGAGACCCTGTTGAGGAAATTTGAGGTTACTGGGTGAAAGGATCTCCATTTACTCTCTTTATCTCGTTGCTGCTATTTACAAGATTTCATTTGTGATTTTCCTTCCCGTTTTTATTTCTTTATTGGTATACACTCGTGACCAGAGGGTCTTTGACCTTTTTGGTCAACTCTAAAACAGTTGTTTTGTTCAGTGGACCCATAAATCAATATTTATGAATGTTCCAGTTCCACTTATAGATTATTATATTAATCACACACTTTCCTAGCGCTATTCCAAAGCTGACCACTAAAAGCTTTTTTTTAGAAGAAAAATCAAAAACAGGTTTGAGACATTTTAGTGCATTATGTTAACCCTCCATAAGCTCTGCGTTAGCTGACGTCTGCTGGGACGTGTCACGAAAAAGACTTTGGTTATATGATCAGGATCATGATGCCAATATGTAACTGATCTCTTAATCCTGAAGATCTTGAGCTGTCCTCGTTTTATCATGTAGGATTTCGAGCAGACTTTACAGGCTCACAAGGCTGTGTGATTATCTTGTAACCTGGCTGGTTCCTGACCTACAAGAATAACCTTGTTCATGTTGTGGCAGGAAGAGAAACATAATTAAATCACACAGAACTGATTATGTTATGTAATACCTCCTCACTCTTTTTTTCTCTCCCCCCCCCCCCCCACTTCCTGTCCAAGAGCACAGAAGTGCTTCTATAAATAGTTTTGATGGTAACTGTCTGTGAAACAATATATATATGCAAGTAGTCCTCCTAGTCTCCTTACACTGTGCCCTTACTAGGATGCAACAAGTTTCCACTGAAAAAAACACTCCCATCCTTAAAACAAGATAATTTTACTTAAGAAGCAGATTTGGATCTATCTATCCTTCTATCTGGATGGAACTCGGACCATTTAGATTTCACGGTGGGCGGAGCTTTTCAGCGATCTTGTTGCCGGCACAGAGTTATAATATAAATATGCTGAGTGGAAATGTTGCCGCTCAGTATAGTTAATTAATTGTAAATCAACCAGAGGTTTATCTTCCCTACAGTAAGATGCTGAAATGCACAGGATTGTAGATGTTTACTTTGTACAAAAATATATATTATAAATACGGATATATTTACGCAAAATATATCCATGTGAATATGCAGCACTTTGGCTTTGTTTTAGAGAGGCAGTAAAGATGCCCGACTTTGTCATTATGTGGTCATTGTGATCCCGAAGTTCGAAGCAACCCATGAAATCGGGCCCTCTAATCTTGTTTCTTCTTTGTCTTTATATATTAAACAGATAGACATGCTTTATGAGTCTGACAAGTACAAACATTTTGTGTTGCAGAAATCGAGGCAAAGGAAGCATGTGACTGGCTACGGGCGGCAGGATTCCCCCAGTACGCCCAGCTGTTTGAAGGTAACGCTTCACCACACGAGAACATAAACTTAGGAAATCTCACAAATGTTATCACGCCCAACTGTAAAGTTGTAGATAAAACTGTTTGGAGGGAGGCTGGTACTCTCATTCAGATTTAGAAACAATTGTATGACACACGGCATGATTTGTGGCAAACACAAGCTTTTAATATGCGGTTTAGTTTCCGATGTTGTTTGAGACAGACTTGTGTTAATGGCCGCTTTAATGTCTGCCAGACCTCATGATGTTAGGATGGTTCTAGCTCATTCATTTCCCCTGTGGTGTGATGTGTAACTTTTTCTTACCACCTCAAAAAAACTAAAAAAACATTTACTCATTCACTTCCTACATCTGAAATGTTTATCTGAAATGCTGAGAGGTACCGGTTATTGGTCAAAATGTTTCCAGTTAAGAGGCACCACTTGAACATACTAAGGTATGATGTCTTCAAAGAGAAACAGAGGTCATGGGAATAGCCTTGCCACAAAAACGCTGCCTTTTTCACTTGCCCTTGGCGAACGCTTTTGATGTTGGAGTGTTAGTCTTTGGATGAAATTGTGTGAACACTCTATTTGTCTTTTCTTTTTATACTTCTTCGGTATGTGTTAAAGACTATGCACCCTGGGTGTTCTGGGATTTTTTTTTTTTTTTATCAATGGATATTTACCATCCATTTGAAGTTTTAGTGCATTTCCACATCTGGAAATTAATTTTAAAATAAAATTATAGATAACAATTTAAATCCGGAAATAAGACATTGCCTCACAGATTTTGCAGGAAGATAAACAAAAACTAAAGTGCCCCTATTATGCAATTTTAAAGGTTCTTCATTTTTTTGGAGGTGTCCTACAATGTATTTACATACATCCGAGATAGATGTTTGCCGGCAGCCGATTAAGACCATGGGCTGACATTATGCAAATTTGTTACATTGTTACATTGGTATGTAACAGAATGCTGGAATTGCTGATGACATTGACAAACAGTTATAGTACACACTGCATGAATGGTAATAATAAAAAAGCATAATAAGGACACTATATATTTGACTCTTTTTTTTTTTTTTTTTAAATCCACATTTTTGATATTAATTGAATTTATTTGCAACTTATAATGTAAGAAAAATGGTGTCCTGTTATACAATCCAAAGTGCAGAATAGATTCTTCCCATAATGCATATCTTTACAAGAGTTGTTTTGGAATTTCCAGCGTTTCAATGCCAGAACACAGTGACTTCTTTGAATCTGTACTTTTACTTCTGCATGGTTCTGCAAAGGCAAAAATATGATGAAACATTTAATTGTACTAGAAGAATGTCAGCTTCAGCGGGGTCTGGATCTAGTCACCCTGTTACATAAGTTGGACACCATTCTCTGTGGAAGACGTAATGGCTTCTCAAAGCCAAGCTCAGTTTTTGGGGGGCAAACCCTGTCTCACTTTATTAGCATCTGGAAGTCTAAAACAAGTTAGCTACTCTCTTTGCCTTGGCTATCGCTCTGGAAAGAATGTGTTGTCAGAAGGGTTTTTTAAGAGTGTGGGCGCCTGAATTCCTCTGTGTTCACTGTGAACATGCAAGATTGGCCTATTAACGTATCAGAGGGAAATCATTACGGTCCCTAAAAGACATCTGTTTTTTTCCAGCATTTGACTATAATGAACTTGATTGTTGAAATGGGATATGCCTGTGTTTCCTTACAGATTCTCAGTTTCCAATTGACATCTCTCCTGTGAAGAAAGACCATGACTTCTTGGACAAAGACCTTGTGGAACCTCTATGCCGGTAAGGACTGTGTACTCCCTTAACAAAAAAGCCCATAATACATAAACCATTGAACCTGATGAACACCTCAATTTCAGAATCTTTAAAAAAAGAAAAGCTAACTAATTGAGAATATTCTGTTCTTTATTGCTGGGGAAACATAACGAGTGTATTTTATAAACTTCATTCTGTCAGTTGTTGTTTTAAGCATGATATTATTTACTTCTACATTACATAAGAAGATTGACATGAGAGAAAGCACACCAGACTTGAGCTTTATTGATGCAATATACAAGTGCAACAATAAACAAAGAAAAATTGGTAACACTTTACTTGAAGGGGTGTGTGTGTAAGACTGACATGACACCTTCATAATCTTGACATAACACGCCATGAATATGAAGGAGGGTTTATGACAACTGACATGACGTGTCATTCGCTCAGTTATGGCATTTTTAATGCAAAGATGACATTGTTTGAGATGTCTTTGACATGACAACTTGACATAAACCAAGACATCACCTAAACTACTTAAAAAAAGAAATCATGAAATGAAAAATATTCATGAAACTGTTATAACATAATTTGACAGAGTATTAATACTTAATGACATTTTAAAATTGTTTAAAATTTGTACCACTGAAAAAAAAAAGTGGTCAGAAAAATATTCATGGCAGTTATAATGGTCTCAAGACAGTCTGTGTCAAAACCAACCACATGACAGTTTAATGTAATGTTAACCCATAAAAGTAAAAAACCTAAAAGTAGTTTCTTAAGTTTTATAATTAATCTGTTATGTCATGTTTATGACAAATGTATGACAGATTATGATGTATTGGTTTATGTCAACATCTCAAACAATGTCATCTTTACATTAAAAATGACACAATTGAGCGAATGACACTTCATGTCAGTTGTCATAAACCCTCCATCATATTCATGACATGTGTCATGTCAGTCTTATGCACAACCCTTCGAGTAAAGTGTTACCCGAAAAATTTTACTCTTAGGACCTTGTCGTTACCGATGACCAAAGAAAATTTTATGGTAAACTATTTGTCAATTACAGGATTTCATTTAGATCTACTCATACTGCATTTCTATTTAAAAGATTTATGTTGTAGTGGTTGAGGGTTGTAACCCTTCACAGAAATTTCATTGGCAAATCAATGGCTTTTAAATTGTCTTAGTCATCAAAAGTGACAACAAGTCCTTCATTTTTATTGCTGTCATTATAAGTCTGGTGTAGTTTTTCTCATGTCAATCTTGTAATGTAGAAGTAAATAATGTCATGATTAAAGCAACTACTGACTAAATAAAGTAAATTGCACTCATTGTGTTTCCCCAGAAATAAGTACAGAATGTTCTCAATGAGTTTGCTTTTCCTTTTGTTCGGACACTGAATTTGAGTTCCCAAATTAAGATGAAAAGAGCCCTCTAGTAACTTTGGTTGCCTTAGATACTACCCTGGTTGGAGAGCATTGTGGGCAAAGGGGGGCGTACTCACACTGGTCTACTGTGACTCTAAACAACCCTTAAGCAACTCATCGAAATTCCAAACCTGTTTACTGTTGTATGGGAAACAATGTCTGACATTCCCACCTCTCCCCCTGACTTCTCACTTTTCTACAGCCCCCAGAGGGGAACAGCTCAGTAAACAATTCTAGCACGACATGCTCAGTAAGAACGGGCAGGAGTTTGTTAGTTGTGAATGTTTGAAAGTAAAGCTAACATCTTAATTGTCATTCTGACCCTTTGCTGTCTACAATTTGCAGATAAAAGCTTGCTGCTTGATTTGTGGACTAATAACTTGGCATTTTTAATAAATTAATTGCCAGGAAGTCATCAAAGTAGCCCTGTTAACTATTCATATTTTTATGCCAAATGTAGGGTTGTCGTGAAACCAATAATTCAATGGTCAATACCAAAATTTACCAATATAAATTTTGATACAACAATAAAAACAAATATGTTAAGAAAGACACTTTTTTGTTTTACTATACATAATATATAACTATATATACTACATTACTATATATAATGAAAACGAAGTTAACATTTATGATGATGCCTTGTCTTTTTGGAACCAGTGTCTTATTTTCTCAAGCAAATTTGTTCTCCATTGAGTATGGCCAACGTGTAACAGTTTTCTACATTACGCATTAACTATGTTCTGTGATTCATGTTTTATATCTTAAATCTTTGCTGTTATGACCCTCACACAGACCACTGAACAATATAAAGAATCATAAAATGTCATGATTATTACATCACAAACAGTGGCTTGGTTTCCATGCATGCTCGAGGCACACAAGGTGTTGCTGTCTTTTCCGCATTATACGTTCCTTTCCCTTTACGGCATTAACAGTTTCTAATAAATCTTCCCCACTCAGTTTTGGATCCAGGGAGAGACTTCTTTATTTTTTATTGACTTTTTTTATTGGAAATATTGATATGTTGCGGTGTTGCTCCAAGACCTTTATTGTGAAAGGTTGTAATTTTAACTTATGCTCTGCGATTCAAAAAGACTAGTTCAAGGAGAAGCTTGAGCGGGTGACTTCAAAAGCTCAGAACACTGCTTTACTTTCATCCTAAAAGGGTTTTTCATATTTGATGGACCACGCAAATGACTGAAAAAGAAAGAAGGTTTTAAGGAGGTTTTGGGAATGGCATCAAAGAAAAGCAAGCTCTTATGGTTTTTGTTCAATTTTTTGGAATTTGAGGGAAAAAACAGGGCTCTCAAACCTGGAAGAGTGACTGTGGGGCAGCTGGAATCAACACCACATTAGTTGCTCTTGAGGGCCATTGAAAACCATGACAACTGCAGCTCGCAAGCTTTCGCCAATTAAAAGCAAGCGTACATGAGAGAGAGTAGGACATTGGACAATTAGTGTGCCTAATTAGGTTTGCTGCTCACCAGAGCTGAGTGTTGGATAGCAGGGACATAGATCTTATAGCTTAATTATATTAGAAAACGCCACAGAAGGCTGTGCTGATATTGTGTCCACATCACTATGGTATATGCAATGCAAAATAAAGCCAGTCGGTAGGAAAGGGTTTTTAAATGTCTGTAATTTTTTTTCTCATTTAGGCGACTGAATACGCTGAACAAGTGTGCTTCTATGAAACTTGACGTAAACCTTCCCAAGAAAAAAGTAAGTGATGCATCATTTCTATTGAAATTGCAGGGTATGTGCATTGTTCCAACGAATTCATGTAATGGCGGTTTTGCTGCTAGAAATAGGAGGGATATCATGCCTTTAAAAAGCTTTATATATGACTAGCACAGGATTTGACACGCTCTAACTCTAAAAAAGAACTACAACCCTTTTTGTTTTATCACAGTAAGATATGTGTATGAGAAAGCCACTAGCATTGTCTTGTGTGAGTTGATATTTCTGCTTTCTTTTCTAAACTATAGTTCACTTATTGTACCACCTAAAGATATTGAATAGAAATTAATATTTTGTGTTATATCACACCGGTTATGTAATCGTTTAACAGAGGAAGGAATGTGCCCTTTGAAAACATGAAAAAGCCATTTGAGTGAATCTAAACCGTTACCTCTGGGGGTTCTGGATTGTGGAGAAGGAAAAAGGAAAAAAAAGGAGAGAGTGAAAGAAAGAGTTTTCTTGAAGGACTGGGATGGTATTCAAGTGTTGTGCTGAATTGCTAACCCAGTAAAGGAAAAGATATGGCAATAAAAAGAAAGACATATTTATTCATTCCCTTGTTGTTTTGCAGAACGAAGACTCAGATGAAGATGACCTCTTTGCCATCAGTGACAAATGGACCTTTGAATGGAGTAGTCGCCGCTGGTCAAGGCTCCAAGACATTGATTGCCTGCTGAGGGGTGTGGAAAGCAAGAATTCAGGGGAGAACTCTGCCCTGAGGACAACAACCAGCAGCGAAAGTGTTCTAACAGACTTGAGCGAGCCAGAGGTCTGCTCGCTCCACAGCGAGAGCAGCGGTGGAAGCGGCGGTATTCCTGTTCACAGTGCGGAAGACTCGGACAGCTCGCACCGCACCTGCTCAGACTCTGCAGCCATGCCGGACCACACATCACTAGGTGTGGCTCATCTCTCTTCAGATATTTCTAGCTACGGCTCGCTGCCTGTAAAGCATGCCAAGCGAGGACGGACACGTGCAAAGGAGTTCTTACGCCGCATGGAGGCTTTGCAGTTGCGCGGAGCAATGGGTGGCGGGGGGAATAGGAGTCTTGTTATAAGTGCCCCGGTTCTCCAACAGGAACCTCAGGCTGTTAAAACTCTGCGTTGTGTGGAGATCATCAATTGTGACGTGCATCTAGCAGAGCCACCTTCCAGCATGGGGTTGCCATCCCAGTCCAGCAGTGAAGGGAGCTGCAGCCAATCCAGCGGGAGTGCCGTCAGTACGCCAAACCTGAAGGAACGCAACGTCCACCGGTCCAATCACAAGCGGAGCGGGATGTACCTGGAGGACTTGGATGTGTTTTCCAGTCTCATCCAGGGTAAGCGTGTGGCTGAGCAGAACCGCCGCAATGAGTTCCGCTCCTACGAGGACCTGGTGGTGCATATTCCTAAAGATCACAAGCCTGGAACCTTTCCCAAAGCTCTGTCCATTGAGAGTCTTTCGCCCTCAACGGCAACGTCCATCAATTGGCACTCGCCAAGCATGGACTCGGATGTCCAACGTCCACCCAGCATCAAAGAACCTCGCCCCATCACGCAGTGCTGCACACGAGGCAGTCGGATCAGCATTTATGACAACGTACCTGGCTCCCACCTCTATGCCAGCACCGGTGACCTCATAGACTTGGAAAAGGAAGACCTTTTCCCACATTTGGATGATATTCTGCAGCATGTTAGTGGGCTGCAACAGATTGTGGACCACTGGTCCAAGAATGTACTGCCCAATAGTGAAAATGCAGGGAAGGAGCGAGGTGATTTTAATGGAGAGAGACGAGGGGACCTGCAGTCATCCAGCCAGATCACACTGGACTTTGAGGGGCATTCAGTCCTGGAGGGTCAGGCTACTCTCAGTGATGTAGACAGGGATGGGTTGTCACTTAATGAAACAGAATCCACAGGAATGAGGGAAAGGAGAGACTCCGGTGTTGGGGCTTCGCTTACCAGACCAAGACGGTAAGATTCAGAGCTAACAATTCTGAACTGCAGAAGTTAGTTGATAATAAATATCGGTTGACTGGTTGAAATTAGCATGTGCATGTAAAACAAAACCTTTATGTGTAGTAGTTTTAGCATTGTTCAAATGCTGGTTTAGGTGGTTGTGCTCAAAGTCAGCCATTCAGTCACCCTCAGGTTTGAATCCCTAACATGGTTTCCTGCTCTTTGTTTAGCTTGCGATGGCCGAGCTTCCAAATTTCCAACCGCCTCAGCCATTCGGTCGCCTCTCTCCAGATCTCCAGCCAATCTGCCGCCCAGCTTAGTCTGCTACAGAAATTTTCCTTGCTCCGTCTCACTGCAATTATGGAGAAGTACTCCATGTCCAACAAACATGGCTGGACCTGGTAAGAAACTGTTTGAAAAATAATCAGATCCTATGGGATTTATGTTACTGTTTTACTGTAGTTTAAAGCTTCGGTCTCTAAGTGGTTGTGTTGTGATTAGCTCAAGAGGGAGTACCAGTAATTCATAACCCATGCACCCTCTACTGGTTACTATTGTTACAACAGCCTGCTGTTGATAAAACTGGGATAACGTCACTGTTTATACAAAGCTTTATTGTTTAACTTTTAAAACGTTTAACTAATGGTTTCATTTACTTGTTTTGATGACTTTACTACTTCCAAAACATAAAATATAAAAAATGCCACTGTGAAATGGGTTATAAAAACCTCACAATTATTTTTGTCTCTTAGGGCTGTGCCAAAGTTTATGAAGAGGATGAAGGTACCAGACTACAAGGATAAGAATGTGTTTGGGGTTCCACTGATTGTGCATGTACAACGCTTCGGTCAGCCTCTGCCTCTTGGCGTGCAGCAGGCTTTGCGCTACCTCAGGAGCCAGTGCCTTGATCAGGTCAGTCTGGCTCAACAAATCAACAATATAACTGTTTAAAAATGTAATGGCTATCTGAAAACAGTAATTAAATGTAAATATTATTATTATTATAAATGCAAATGTGCATTATACTGTATATGCACATTATATTTCCATTTTCTTGGTCAACTGAATTTCTTAACATTTAAAATGTACAATTTAAAATTGTCTTCTGTTTCCTAGGTGGGTCTTTTTCGCAAGTCCGGAGTGAAGTCTCGTATCCAAGCTCTCAGACAGATGAATGAGAGTTCTCCAGATGATGTCAACTATGAAGACCAGTCTGCATATGATGTGGCCGACATGGTCAAACAGTTCTTCAGGGATCTGCCTGAACCACTTCTGACCAGCAAACTTGGTGAAACCTTCCTCCACATTTACCAATGTAAGAAACACCGCCTCCCCAAATTCTAACCCACCTCTTCTCCTACATCCATCTCATGCATTGAGGAAGAGAAATGCATGCTTCCATTACTCATCTGAGCCTCGTTTCCTCTTTAGATGTGCCGAAAGAGCAGCGCTTACAGGCTGTGCAGGCGGCCATCATGCTGATGTCAGATGAAAACAGGGAAGTATTGCAAACACTGCTCTGCTTCCTGAGCGATGTCACCTCCGTGCAAGAGAATCAAATGACACCCATGAACATCGCAGTGTGTTTGGCACCTTCGCTTTTTCATCTCAACATCCTGAAGAAGGACAATCTTGCACCAAGGTAGCAAATATATTTTCTATCAATGATTAGGTTAGCTTAGAAATTTTTATTAATCCCCATAAAGGAGAAACTCATTCACCATTTTTTCTACTATGATATATACCATTAAGTTCATTCATCCATCCATCTAAGGGTGCGTTTACACTTGTCATGTTTGGTTCGACGATTGCTCAGTTAGTGTGGTTCGTTTGAACACATGTGAACGCTGCCATCCGAACCCTGGTGCGCACCAAACAAGCGGATCGAGACCTCTAAAAAGATGGGTCTCGGTCCGCTTCCAAACGAACTCTGGTGCATTTCGATTGATATATGAACGCAACATGGACCAAAGACATGTAAACGAACCAAAAAGAGGACGTGATATCACAAGATGCGACGCTACAAGTCACCTGATTTGACAGCGCGGGAATGTCGGTGTATCCAAAATGAGTAGAGGGCAAACGTGGAGCAACGAGGAGGTAAAGTGCCTCATCAACATTTGTTTCTGCATACAACGGAGGAAATCCTGGTGCTACTTTGAATGTTTTTAACATTTTATGAGCTCTTCGTGAGTTCTTAGCTGGTAAAAATAAAGCCTATATACACGCCTAAAATGATGGCGTTTAATCCAGCACACAGCATTGTTTTGAATGTTCGGTAAGCAAGCTACGTCGTGAAATATACGTCATAAAAGCCGACCAATCAGGTTGTGACCGTATCCCTATGCCTTTGGTTCGGTAACTTAAGGTGTGAACGCTAAGCGGACCAGGGCTATATGTTTTGTTTTTGTTTTTTGGTCCAGACCAAACAAACCAAACCAACCGAACTACAAGTGTGAACGCACCATAAAAAGAAAACGAATTATTTACAGTATATAAATACTGTACTATTAATATATAATTAATACTAAGTAAAGTGTACTACTAGGTTTGGTGATGTGTTAAAGCAACACTAAATAAAGATACATTAAGAGTTTATGTATTACTTGACTTTTAATGTATTACTATTGTTATATTTTTTACATTTCCTTATTTTATTACAAATTTTGTTACTTTTTGTAAAAATAAATATACATTTTCTAAAAAGTTTATTGTCATCTTAACTAAAGCATTTTCTAATCTGTCTACAGAGCGATGCAGATGCAGAAAAAGTATGCTACAGGGAGGCCAGACCAAAAGGACCTGAATGAAAACCTGGCTGCCACTCAGGGCCTGGCACACATGATCACAGAATGCAACCGCTTGTTTGAGGTGAGACACATACATATTCATATACATATCCACATAAGGATAAATTGAAATACTTTCTTTCAATTACTGGAATGTGTATTTCATAAGAAAACTATTATGCCCACAATGCACTCACAGCCTATGTGAAAATATTTTGTTTTATTATTGGCCTTTTCAATTATCCCTTTTGCGGAATACAAATAGTTTTATTTTTTCCCTCAGATTCCGCATGAAATGGTGACACAATCGCGGAACTCTTACGTGGAGGCGGAGCTTCAGGCCCCCACAATTGAGGAGCTCTGCAAACGGCAACATCAAGAGGATGAGGGGGAAGATGAAGGCTCCTGGCCTGCATTCACGGAGGCTAGACTGCAGCTTCTCCTCAAAGAATCACGGGAAAAGGCCAAAGGTTGGGTGTCCTGCCAGAGCACCGGTAACACTGAGCTATCCTATAAGAAGGTATGAATGGAGAAGTCAGGCTTTTACACAACATAACAAACATTATAAAAAACTAATTAATATAATTAATACTAAGTAAAGTGCTTTCGTTTAACTCCAGGTGGGTGATGGGAACCCTCTTCGACGTTGGAGGGTCTCGGTGGAGGTGGAGGCTCCTCCATCTGTGGTTCTGAACCGTGTTCTTCGGGAACGCCACCTGTGGGATGTGGATCTGATGAATTGGAAAGTGTGCGAGGTCCTGGACAGGCAGACGGAAGTGTTCCAGTATGTCCTCAACTGTATGCCCCCACATCCCAGCAGAGACTTTGTAGTGCTCAGGTAGGTTCCAGACCTGAAAATGTCATATAAATTAGTAAAATGTTGACATTTCTGTGGAGAATGTATGTTCTTTTGTTTGTTATGTGTGTGTATATATTATATATAAATACATTAAATGGTTATTTCACTCAATTTTGTCTCACCCTCTTGCCTTTCCTAACCCCTAAGACATTTGTTCATCACAAATGGAGATCTTTTAAATGAAATCTGAGAGCTTTCTGTCCATTCATTGACAGTCTACGCAACTACCACTTCTGAGTGTTTTGTTTGCGCAAAAAACATCATTTACTACTTTATTTACAAATTATGAATGATGCAACAACGTGTATGCATTGTGATTCATATTTTGTAAATAAAGTGGTAAATGATGTTTTTTACGCAAACAAAGCACTTGCGTCTTCATAAAATTGAGGTTAAACCACTTGGGTCACATGGATTACTTTAATGATGTCTTTACTGCCTTTCTGGGGCTTGAAAGTTATGTACGCTGTCAATAGAGGGACAGAAAGCTCTCTCTTTATTTGTGTTCTGAAAGTATTGCGGGTTTGGAACGACATGAGGGTGAGTAATTAATGACTATTTTTGGGGTGAACTAAATCTTTAAATATATACACGCCATCTGAACATAAAGATATTTTTTCTGTTTCTTAATGATCACTATTTCATGGAAACATGACAAAATAGAAATGTATTAATCATATACTTAAAAATATGTCATCAATATCTGTAAAATGAGTAAATTAGCCAATTTTGCTGAAATGAAGGGTTGCAAAAACGAGTACACCCTTGATTAAATTAAACAAACAAGTAATATTCTAGTATGTAGAATGTCTTCTATACCTTTAAGTATACTGCTCTGACCCTTCCTTGGCATTGAGTGTACAAGCTCAGGACAAATTGTCACGTCTATCCTGTTTAACTCCAGGATGATGAGCTCCTGATGTTATGGGCAGTGTTGCTTTCCCGCACAGGTGCCCACTAGCATATATATATATATATATATATATATATATATATATATATATATAGTCATTGTCATGATGAAAAAGTGCCCAACAGTGTAGGGAATGAGGAGTGTGACCGTTGATTAAGCACAGCTGCCCCACTCCTCCAGCACTCATATATCCTTATGTAAGAACTTTATTACCAGCGCACTTCACTGTGGGGACCAGGCACCTCTCACTCCACTTCTCCCCCTTGCAATCACTTGTCATGAAATGAAAGTTTAAAGTGAAGGGCTCATTGTTTCAGAGACTTGTCACAAGTCTTTTACGTTTGCAATATTTTCACACTTAAAAAGTTGCTTCGGTAATCCTCTTGTCCCATCATCCTCTTTTGTTCAAAGAAAAAAACCTTTAATTGTTGTACATAGTCACCTGTGAATCAAAAATCGCCTTTAACTTGCACCAGAATTCCATTTCGAAACTTTCAGGAGGGTGTACCCATTTTTGCTACACATTGTTTCATTACCTTGATAAGAAAATCTTATTTTCCTGAATAATATTGACATGCTTCTTTCGTAATTGATCAAGTAGACTGGTTGGAACATTATATCTTGGAGGAACCCTAATATGTCTTGTACCTAAAGATACTATGAAAACTTTTTGACCAATACATTTTATATATATTTATATGTACTGGTCAAAAAGTATTCATAGTATTCAAGATTCATAGATCACAGATTACTTTGTTTGTTTATAAAGTTACAATCTTTATCCTCAGGTCATGGAGGACGGATCTCCCGCGGGGGACGTGTTCTCTGGTGTCGGTGTCTATCGAGCATGAGGACTGTCTGCCTGTAGGGGGCATCAGAGCTATAGTGATGGAATCCAATTACTTACTGGAGCCCTGTGGCTCTGGCAAGTCCAGACTCACCCACATCTGCAGAGTGGACCTGAAGTAAGTATATATAGCCGACTGAGACACACACACACACACACACATGTAACTATTTAGTTTGTAGAAATGAAACCATGTCAGTATGGTCACATTTTCAATGCTGTTTTTCAGGGGCAGATCTCCGGAGTGGTATAACAAAGCATTCGGACACCTTTGCGCTGCCGAAGCCGCTCGTATTCGCAATTCCTTCCAGCCGATCCAAACAGAGGGTCCAGAAACGAAAATTTGAGCCATGCTCTCATTCTGGAACTTGAAATGGCAGTTCTGTGACTCTTGAATATCATGAAAACTTTCTGCAGCTCTTTGCCCTTTTGCACAATGGGCAGAGTTGCCTGGTCTGGGTAAATAAACTTAAACGGGAATGCCAATGTACCTTTAGCTGGTCCCTTTTTAATATTATCTTATTGTAATTATTGTTTTTTGTATTATAATTAATTATTTTATTCTTTTATATGATCTTATACAATGTATAGGACACCTAAGCTCTTAAGTGCTTCTGGGAAGCATATGTTATTTAAAAAAAAAAAAGCTATATTTGCACATGCATGCACCGCATGTCCATGTATGTGTTTGTTTGTTTGTATTTGTGTGTACGTGTGTATCTACACACATCTTGTATAGACTATATATATATATTTAAATGCTCATGTAGTATGTAACGAACATTTTGCATACATGTCTTTGATATCTCCTTTTGCACAGATATCAGTGAAATTCATATAGTACAAAATGTTACTCAGTTGTAAGCTGGGTTTACTTTGCTTTTTCTGTTTCTATTTTAATGTTTGTCCATGAATGGGTGTAATATTATGAACATTTTACTTGCTTGTTTTAAAGGATGGAAAACATGACTTGGGTTTGATTTATTTTCAGACCTGCTTTTGTAGTACTGGATTACATTAATGACAAAGAGATAATGATTTTTAATTAAACTGTAAATGAATTAATATTAATTTGTTTACTGTCGTTTTTTTTATGCTAATTTCCTTTGTCCTATCATCTACTGATATATGTTCTTCATAGCAGCACCATATACACTACAGTTCACATGTTTAGGGTCATTATGATTTCTTTTAAAGAAATTAATAATTGTATTCAGCAAAGATATATTAAATTGTGACAGTGTAATGTCAGTAAATATTTGTATTTCAACCTGTTAATCAGTTCATGAAAATAATATCTGACGGTTTCAAAATCAGCCTATTAGAATGATTTCCGAAGGAACAGGTGACATTTAAAATAATAAAAAAAATATAATTTTTAAAATAGAAAAGTTATTTTAAACTGTAATGGTTTCACAGTGCTACTTTTTTTATATTTGACATTTAAAAAACTTTTGACCGCTAGTGTTCCTCAATGTCAATGAATTGAGAGTGATGAATGAATTAAAAATATCCTAACAAGCCAACATGGTATTGCTCGAAGATGAAGTACTTCTCTTATCCGCTAGATGTCAGAGTTCATCTACGACGAACCTCTCCTTCCTTTCACTGACTGCCAGTTCTCTTGGTAAATAAAACTAAATAAACAAACGCTTCAAAAGCTGCAGAGTTGCTTGTTTACTGTGTTTTGACATCAAAAATCTTAAACGGCTTTTGTTTGGATATTAAAATTGCAGACAACACTGACACAAACAAAAAATGATTAATTATTAATGCATGTTTCCACAATAATGGAGTGCACTGACTACACCAAATGAACTTTGAAGAACACTTTGTCGCTGTAAATAAATTTGCACGTTTTTTTTTTTTTTTTTTTAAATATCTGAGAGCATTACAAATAGACGCAGACACACTATCTCACACACATTACCCAATCCAGACATCAGCCAAAGACTCAGTCGTCTAGTGAACCGGTTCATATAGCATCAGACTGACAGTGAGCAATTACACAGAGATTTACATTAAACAAACAAAGTCACAACACCTCATATGTATTATGCATATCTATGTACCCCATGTTTACCTATTTGATCCT